>WOFF01000004.1:4270000-4655000 GCA_018357685.1 Trichophyton schoenleinii | reverse complement strand
TTTGTTGATCCATTCAAGCCCCCATCTACGCCGTGCAACTGCTTGGAGGTGGTGAAGCTTCCGCCGAGATGGAAGTCGACGCGGGAGACGAGGACAGCAGTGGTCAATCGTGTAACCATACAACAAAGTCCACATTAGCTCGTGGAGCGGAGAATAAAAAAAAAAAAAAGGACGAGCAGGATGGCCAGTGGTGATGAAATTGAAATACTAAATGGGAGTAGTCGAATAACGTTATCTGTTAAGACAGTGGTGGAGAATGAAGAAGTGAAAAAAAAAAAAGTGATATCAATGGACAAGAAGCGAGCAACGCAGCATATCGAGGGGTGAGGAGGAAGGGAGAAGAATAAATACAGCGGAATGGGTGAAAACGCTCAAATGCACCTCACAATGCGTCAGTTGTCTCGAACCTCGCTGCGTACTAACTAGGTAGCTAGCCAGTGTATGGATAAGGTGAGAGAAACGAAAACAAGACCAAAAAGAAACATAGTGCATAAGTGATGCGCTCTCCACAGTGTCGGTTGACCAAGGCAATGTGACGGGGAAATATTTTTGCTTTTGTTGTGGATTTCTCTGAGGCGCAGGGCCGTATTTGTTTTGATACCATGATTCCATAATGATGACGGTAATGGAGCCCACCAGCGAAGAATATGAGATGTCCTCCCCGCAGACTGCCGTTAGGAATCTATCTCTTTCTCCGGATGCGATGCTCTCTTCCCCTCTTGGACTTCTTTCTTTGCTTATCGGCCGGAAGCACGAGTGGCTCGTCTCTGAGGTTCCACTCCATAAAGCGAAGCAAGTAGTCATCGATATGGCCAACGTGGGATTCAGAATCATCAACTTCAACCAGGCGGCGGTCATCGGGGGTTGCGGATACTGAAACCGGATATGTGCTGCCGTTTGCGTGTGATACAGAACGCTCATACTCGCCTGGTTCGGTGGGTGCAGGGGTCCCCAGCAGGCTTTGGGTGGTTGGCTGCTGCTGTCCTTGTGCTGCTGCGGGCGTCTGTGGAGTGCTAACATTGTCAAAGTTACTGTCGTCAACGGTCTGCTCAAGTTCTTTTTCGGCCGTCTTTGCAGCGTCGATATCTTCCTTATCCTCAGCTTGCTCGAAAATGCGTGATGAAGTCCCATGAACCTTGGTATCCAGGACCCTGTCCATGGCTGCACCAGCCTCGTCGTGGCCTTCGCCCAACTCTTCATCGCCTAGTATACCGCTGACATCGAGCCTATTGAGATAATCGGTAGTGAACTCTCCTTCTTGTATCACCACATCATCCAACATCCTTTTCTGGTTTGCTTTACGTAGGATATTGGACTCAATCGTGTACTCAGAGACAAACCTGTAGATGTGCACATCTCGAGTTTGGCCAATCCGGTGACAGCGATCCTGACATTGCTTGTCCATCGCGGGATTCCAATCCAAGTCATAAAATATGACGGTGTCTGCTCCCGTTAAATTGATGCCTAGACCACCCGAACGACTTGAAAGAATGAACGCCAATATACGTGTATCATTGTTAAACCGCTCCGTTAAAAGTTGCCGCTGTTCTATCTTTGTAGAGCCATCTAATCGGAGGTACCGATGACCATGAATATTCAAGAATTGCTCTAGAATGTCCAACATTTTGGTCATCTGGGTGAAGATCAAGGCTCGGTGACCACCAGCCTGGAGTTTCCGAAGTAGTTTATCAAGCTGCTGAAGCTTCCCACAATCGTATTGCAGTAATCGCTTGTCTGGAAAGGCAATTGATAGTCGCATTTGTGCCTCATGGAACGGGTCATATGCAGGAATTCGCTGTGAATGAGTGAAGTAGCGTGATGTGATGGGTGTGAGTGTAGCTGCTGTAACTCCATGGGCGACAGCAGCCGGGGTGAGACATGCGAATTTTTGTACCAATGGCTCCATCATTAGCGACGTTGATTCCACGGATCGTATCATAGAGGCAAGTACCAAGGACTTATTAGAGAGCCAGTCAAGGAGTAATTTTCGTGGTGGTCGATGCCTGGTTTCTGGCTGTAGAGGGGCAACAATGGTAAGTTTGTCGATAAGGCTCTGGCCATACACTGGACGCTGCCCGTGGCGCTTGGATTCAAAGTACAGACATCTTTCCAGCTCCCTCATACGGGACTTCCGAGCAATATTGTCCATGGAGCGTAAGGTTGACTGAACAGTGGATCCGTCGAAGCTCATGTCCCAGTTTGTCCGGTTATATTGTCGTTGTCGAAGAGAATTCAATGGGTTGTATGCCATGATCCGGGCGCAGTCTTCCACCAACATCTTTGAGCCCTGTTCCCGAGAGACTGGGGCAAGATTCAAGAAGTCAAAGTCCAGCTTCTCTAACACATCTTCCTTTAGCAATCGTCGACGAATAAGAAGATCTTTGATTTCGAAATCCGACACCACAGAGCTGGGCATGGCAAACGATGTACTGATCGGCCGTGTCTCAAACAGATCGGGATGGTTGCAAACTTTCCGAAGCTGCATCAGACAGTTGATGATGGAAAGATAGTTCCCAGAAGCTAGGGTCTCCTTCGTTTGAGCTCGAGACATAAATCCATCGTAGAGATATCTCTGGCGTTTTGATAAACGGCAGGCAACAACATGCTCATATTTTGCCGGCATTTGTTTCTCAACATCCACCTTAAGTCGCCGCAGAATGTACGGTCTTAGAATGGTATGTAGTTTCGAAACAACTGCTTTGGCCTCGTCATCCATCGTTTCTCTTCCGTGCTCTAATATTTGTTCGACGGGGCGACGGAACCATTCTGAGAAATTCCGGAGATCTGCAAACCCTTCAATGCCGTTGCCGTCTTCATCTGATGGCATGAGGAAGAATAGAAGTGACCATAGTTCTGTCAAGTTGTTCTGCAGTGGTGTCCCCGTAAGAAGCAGCCTTGCCTGAGTCTTGAAAGTAAGTAATGTTTGCCATCTTTGAGATCGGAAGTTTTTGATATTGTGGGCTTCATCCAGCACCATATAATGCCAGTTTCGTCGTCTGAAGATTTGTTGATCCTGAAGGACAAGTTGGTATGAAGTAATGCAGACGTGCCAACGGTCATTATCCATCCAACCTTTTCGCTTCTGCCTTCGCTCTTCCTGGGTGCCATAATATGTAAGTATCTTAAATCCCGGGCACCATTTTTTGAACTCCATCTCCCAATTTAGCATGACACTTGTTGGAACTATGACGAGGTGTGGGCCCCAGACTTCATGCTCGACAGCTAAATGAGCTAGAAGTGCTATTGTCTGAATTGTTTTTCCTAAACCCATCTCGTCTGCAAGAATACCGTTTATATTGCTAGCATATAGGCCAGCTAGCCAGTCAAGGCCAAAGTGCTGGTATTCGCGTAGCTTTCCTCGGAGAAGATGGGGGATAGGTGTCTTGATACCAGACTTTTCGACGGTTGATGCTGTTTCCCCAGCATCTGTATTTTTAGAACTCCCAGCCCGGGTCGTCGGACTCTGCTGCTCGTCCGAGAGAGTCGCTTTGGTAAATTCCTGGTTATCTATGGTATTATCATTTGTGTCTGGTGCCGGAGTCGTTGTCTCTCCTGGCTCAGTGTCCAACATGGGGGTATCCTCGTCATCAGACCTCTTTCCCGGGCATTTCGTCATAACATGAGCCTGCTTGTCACTTATGTCTGCATTTTCGTTAGTGCTGGAGACACTATTTGCAGGCGGACTATTGGCGTCTTGAGTGATGTTTTCGGAACATTTAGTGCCGTTTGGGATGGTTTCGGCTTTGGAAAAAAAGCCTAACAAACCTCCTCCGCCATCGTCATTTGCATCACTTTCCTCACTATCACTGGCATCATCAGTGAATCCGTCTTCGACCCCTATATCATCACTATCACCCATATCGTCATCCATGTCGGTGGACTCGTCGGATTCATCGAGTAGTAGGGGGTCGACCTCCTCTAACTTGACGTAGCTTTGATCTTGCTCTCCAGTTGGGGAACGTTCGTCCCTTAATGTTTCTTTGATATAGCTATCCTCGCCAGGCGTAGCTTCTCCGTCTTCATCTTGGTCCTCTTCCTCATCTTCACCTTGATCCTCATTTTCATTTTCTTCTTCTCCCTCTTCACTCTCATCGCTAGAACCACCTGAGAGCACAGAAATGTCCATAGCCGCAAGGTCTGCATACTTTGCACGAAGGGCTTCCGGACTTAGTTGCTCATCATCATTCTCATCCAACCCTTGATCGCTTTCAGGCTCTGAGCCTGAGGATGACATATTGCTGTCATCTCCAGAATCTTCAGTTTCGCTAGATACGGTTTCTCCCTCTTCAGTCTCATCTTCTTCGTCTTCCTCGTCCTCCTCATCTTCTAGTTCGCCTGTTCCAATCCGATCCGATCTCCTTCTCTCAAATAAGGCTGTCGATTTCTTCAAGGCATTATTCAAGGCGAGCTGTTCTTCCATCTTACGCTCTTGCTCCCAGATAGCTAGCCTGGCATTATCAACTTCAGCACGGACTAGATCGAACTGCCGTTGCAGATCCTTAATTAACTGTCGACGTTTCTGGCGGAGTTCATTGTGTTGTTCTTTGAGAATATCTTCGGGGGCCTTGTTTCGTTTTTTCCATGCATCTGCACACCAGTGTGCAAATAACCTAGCGAGATTTCTATGGTGCTTACGTTCCTTGTCAAGTAGCTTTTTGAAATATAATGCATGGGCTACAAAGTGGTCTTGATGTGAATATTGACGGGGAGGAAGCTCTTCAGGATCCGTCAGGTAGAACGAGCAGCGTTCTTTGCTCAGGACTTGGTTAGGCTTTCCTGCCTCTTGTAGCCGTAAGCGAATCTGAGCCTCTTGAAGGGCCTCCTGCGGAGTAGAGAAATGGGTATCTTCGTCACCAGGTGTAGTCTTATATAGCCATTCATAGAAGGACGAGTACTTTTTAGGAGGGAGGAGGTGCGAAGGGTGCTGGACTTCTAAGGAAGGCATTTTAACGCGGAACCGAAGTCTCGGGAGCTTCTGGGCTGCTCCGTCGTCTCTGTCCCTCACCTCGGACCGACTCCAGCGCTGCTGGTCCCCATTCTCTTGCTTCACAATCCCTGCACCGTCACTCTGCCTTCGCCGGGGCCTTCCTGGTTTACGTTTCGGTGGAGGATCTGACGGAGAATTCGAGCCAACAGCGCTAGAGGATCGTGTTATGTCAGAGACGCGCCGTTGGGATAAAGGCTGAAGCTGAGAGGCACTTTTCGCAAATCCTGAAGCCGCTTTAGATATAACTGCGCGTCTGGAGGTGCCATTTGGAGAAGAAGCTGGATCCACGCCGTTATTGGAATTGCTGCCTCCGAGCACACGTCTGCCATTTATCTCTGGCCTTGCAGCCACGGTGGGCGAAGCCGAGCCGCCACGTCCCTGACTCCAGCCCTGAATTGTCTTGCTAACAGGCCCCTTGTGCACTGGTGACTGTGTACGTCGCGGATCACCCTCGGGCAGCATCTCGATAGGTATCATGTTTGTTCTGGTCGACCGCCGCTTGCCGTCTTCCATAAACGAGGTAGGTCCATCGAATCCGGCGCGTTTCCATGGCGGAGAAGGTGGCCGTGGTGTGCTTCTCCCTGAAGTACCCGCAAGCTTCCGCCGCTTCGACGGCGGTCCGTTAATCCCATTAAGCTGGTCGTGTTTCGCGACGGTGTTATTATTAGTAGTATTCGAGTCTCGCCGTGGTTGTTGGGAGGAAGTATCCGCGGGCGTCGAAGGGCTGGTTATGCGCGGAAGATCGCGATCATGTTCAGGAGTCGAAGTATCGCGACTGTGTCCCCTGCCGTTCGGCGTGCCGTTTTGCATGTCTTGTCACTAAAGAAAGAAAAAAAAAAATAAAGAATAAAAAAAAAATAAAAATTGAATGGGGGGGGAACAGGAAAATAAGCTAGGAAAAAGACCCTAACCCGTGGTATCTGGGCGAATATGCGGTCAAATCTCCCAAATCTCCCATCAATCGATAGATCTATGTCCGTCGAGGCCACACACGAAATCTGGCATCGTTATCGGCAAAGCTGCGTTGCTGGCGGGCTTAAAGATGGCTGAGTCTGAGAATTTGGCGGGAAGTCGTTAATTTTCGCCGCTGCAGCTCGCGAGATCACTAATTAGCTGACTAAGCAAGACGTGGTTGACTAAGCAAAGAGCGAGCCAGAAAGAAAGGAAGCAAAGACCGACGACGACAGAAGCCAGCAACCTCCCGGCAGACACCAGACGAGCGAGAAGAGACACGCACGACAGCGACAGCAAGCGGACAAGTTGCCAATGGTGAGTGGTCTCCCTCCCTGAGGGCAGCAGGGGCTGGTCTACGGCGGTTTTACTGACGAGCGGGAGCAGATGCTGTCGAGACGAGTCCTGTCGGCGGCGCGAGCGCCAGCGTTGGCTCGCATGCCAACAGCCCCCAGAATCACAGCGACACAAGTCAGATATGCCTCTCAGGCTGAGATACAGGATCCGGGCATGGTTCGTCACCGGCATTCAGGCGGATAGACGAGAACAATGTGTGTTTGGGGCTGACTCTTGCGGTTTATAGAATGGCGGATATGAGAACCCTCCAGCAGTGAAGCGCCAGTTCCGAGACCCAAATGCTGGGTGGTGGGATCCCCAGGATAAACGGAACTTCGGCGAGCCGGTCCATGAAGACAACGACATCTTGACAACGTTCAGCCCGGAGGAGTACAATCACTTTAAGGCTCCCAAGGCCTTTTTCCTGCTCGGCTGTTCCATAGCCAGTGTGTTCGCCTTTTCTGGCATCGTTAGCCTCTTCTATCCGGATAAGCCAAGCGCGCCCCGGACATTCCCGGACGGTCTTGAGACTGAGCTGGGTGGACCCAATGCTGTATCTGTGAGTGTGATGGCTAATTCCAGGATTCAAAGTGTGACATCTTAGCTGATATTATTTACCCTTTTTTTTTTATTACTTTATAGGCGAGAAAACCCAATGAGGATAGCTGGTGATGGCCCAGAAGGCTATTGTACTTGTATATAAAAAGACAGCCTAGAAATCCAATCACAGAGACCTTGCGAAAGCCTGAAGACCCTGTTATCCTATATTTTTAGCGAATTCATTTTGCTTCAATAGGACATGGGCCGTTAAAAAGGAAATATAACACCGCTATTGCCTCGCCATACCCATACAGCTTATCAGATACTATCTTGGTGGTTTATGATGCAGCTATAGTCTTGAGAGAGAGGGAGAGCTAAACAACACTGGTCGTGCTTTGTGGCTTCGACCTGAAGGGCCAATTAACCGCTGCAGGCAGAGCGCAGTAAATAAATAAATTAAAAAAAAAAAAAAAAAAACCTCCAGGTATGTAACGTTATACTGCTTCTAGGAGGGAGCTCTGAGATGCAATGCACGTACGTAGTAAAAGGACGTAGAAACTCCCGGAGACGGAGGTTTTCCATTTTTGTCGTCCGCATCGCGATCGATATAAATAAATATGAAGCTACTATATCTTCGCCGCAGGGGGCCCAGCAGCAAGCCACAATATTAGATCTGACACACTACGTCAGAGGCCAAAATCCACATCTTCTCCCCTGGACAGCGACATCAACCACCCCCGTCCTGTTTCTCCTGCTATTTTATATTCCTCCAGTTTCGTTTATCTGGTGCTCCATAGCTCGAGGTGTTTTCCACCCGATCCGACCAGAGCACCACAGGGGCTTCACTTTTCCTTCTCACCGAACGCTGGATGGGCGTGGTTCTCCAGTTTGGCCTGTAACGTGACGCCGGCTGTGCAGGTGTTTTCTCTCTGCCATCACCAAACAAACAAGCAAGCCAGCATCATCCCAAGAGCTTCATACTTCCTTTGCTTCGTCTCTTTGCCCTTCCATACAGGTACACCGAAGCCACATCCCATCTCTTGGCCTGCGACCTTATACTGAACACCAGGGCTTCTCTAGATCTATGCGCGACGCCGACGTTGACAAACTGCCACCACCCCCTGGACGTTGGATCACGAAGCTCTGATGAGCGTGAGCACCAGCGAGACGACTTACATGTCCAGCACCAAAAGACACTCTGTGGGCGGCATCAGACGCGTGGACAGCCCAAGCAATAATGTCCGGCGTCACTCTCGAAATCTGTCTGCTGCCCGCCGGCGCCGAGTTAGCAGTAACGATGCCTATACTTATGCCCTTCGGGTAGCCTTCTTAGCCTACCTTCTCCAGGCGCGAACGAAAAGAGTGCAGGCTGCTCCTCCTCCGCCTCGGCCACAGTCGCTCAACCGGGCTTCAACCTCGTTTCATGACCTGATGAAGGACTTCAGTTTGGTGCGGGACTCGAAAAGCACCAGGTTCCCTCATGGATTCATTAGCGAACTTGAAAGACGACTGACGGGTGTCCTGATTGGCAGGGAGCATAGAAAAGAATTCCAGGATTCTACCGTCAAAAGGACATTTGGAGCTTTTCTAAACTCATTAAAGGAACAGACATTCAAGAAACGGATGGAAAAGGACAGGCGAGTCGAGGATCTGGTGCTTATTTTCTTCTCGAATGCAACCAAGGAGCTATCGAAGGGGAAGGCCCCAGAAGACACTAGCTGGAAACTGATGGTGGATCGCCATGTTGCGTTGTTTGTCCGGCTTATTACTTTCATTCTAAAGGATCATGACTGGATCAAAGACCGACCAGAGCTCGCAAGCAGGCTTGCAACACTGGAAAGCAAACTGCTTGCCCATGACCAGAATCTTACAGTATCTTCTCAAAGAGATAGTCATACCATTGAAGTTGCGGCTCCACTAAGCTATGATGTAAAGGACATGCCTCTAGTGTTGACTGTTGCAAAGGCATTTGGTTTACGAAATTCCCAGGTGCAGTCGGATATTAACAAGAACAAAGATGCCTGGACTGGTAAGGAAGCACTGCAGGATTTGAAGCTATATCAAGCACACCTTAATCTCAATACTGGGGGTACTCTCTCCGTAGCTGATTTTGAGGTTGAAGAGGGATATGAGGCATGGAGAAAGGCAGAGGGGCCGGACCTCTCGCAGATGATGTTGGCTATAATCCAATCTAACCCGGAGCTTGCAAAAAGCACAGGTGCAACCTTACCACAATTCAATGCTCAGCTGGCGGACAACCCAACTGAGGAAGACATAAACCTGGATCCGTATCCCAATGCATCGGAAGGCTCATCTTACGTGATCGACCAACCAGTGGATATGAGTTCATTATCTCTGGAGGAACAGACCTACGAGCACCCTGACACAAGCTTGTACACTTTCATACCCCCAGATCCACGATCATATTACCGGTTTTTGCTAAGCCAACTCCTCACACATGACCTCAGCGACCAGTCTCTCGAGGCATCGGAGGCTACCTCAGAAACCCCGGCTTCGAAATTGCTATCAAAGCAGTCAACCGAGTTGCTTAATGAAACATGTCTACGCTGGAGG
This sequence comes from Trichophyton schoenleinii, assembly GCA_018357685.1. NCBI lineage: Eukaryota > Fungi > Ascomycota > Eurotiomycetes > Onygenales > Arthrodermataceae > Trichophyton > Trichophyton schoenleinii. The sequence continues at coordinate 4,645,612 of WOFF01000004.1, read as the reverse complement.
ATACCTAACTTCACCCGAGTAGTCCTTTTCCTAGACGTCATTCGGGAAAAGTACGTGGACCAGGAAATTAGCCTAGACACGCTCGATTCAGCATTCGTATTTGTCAAGGACCCTCCACCGACCAAAAATAAGCGCTCCAGCATAATAATGGCACCTATCTTGTACGATAGGAACAAATGGACACAGGCAGATATATTCTGCATGCAACGTGTCATAACTGGGATACATGAAGGTTTGCTTCGGCAGCTGTATGAAACAATGATGTCCTGCTACGAGACCAAAATTCCGCCAATTGGCCCCGTGATGTATGTTCTGGAGAATCACGTCGAATCTGATCCGTACTTTGTGGAGAGTACGGAGGAGCGGGAGCGGTTTCGGGAATATGCCTCTGAGGGACTACTAGAAAAAACCAAATCCATCTACCAGGAGGCCCTGAATAAAGAGATACCCCCTGAGCAGCGTGAGTGGGAGTTCCACCACATTATCCAACTCGGCAAAGCTGTTATGAAAGTCTGTCAACGGATACAAAAACGCTACAGGAAGAATCCCGATATACTAGGGTGAGCTACGTTCCGAACATTTCAGGAAGAAGATATACTAACCATTTTATTCACAGTGTAAATCCTATTACTGTCCTGGTTAACTATATTCTCCCAGTGTATGCTGAAGACGCCAGGGATATGATCATCCGGATAATGGAACAAGCGCAGGAAAAAAACGAGCCGATTGAAATGCAAGATGGATTCGATTTATACGGCGAACTTTCTAACATTCGACAAATTTACATGGAGGCCCTTCCTGGCGAATCATTCCCTTTTCACCTTGAGGAACTATTAGCGGAATTTGTCTGGCGCTGGATTCAGGTTACAGATGCCAAAATGAATGACTGGGTAAACCAAGCAGTTAAACAGGATAATTTCAAAGTCCAAACGGATTCTCCTGGTGAGATACCCACAGAAGAACAGCGGCATAGTGTTTCAGTAACAGATGTGTTCCGGTCATTCAATCAGGTTGTGGACCAAATAGTGCAGTTGAATTGGGACGATGATGTAGGGTATGTAAAGTTCATGACGGCTATTTCGCGGTCGATTGGGAACGGAATGGCAAGATATTGCGAAATTTTGGAGGGATTATTTAGCCGTGAGATGGACAGATTGACACCAGAGCAAGAGGCAGCAGCAAGACAGACAAAGCAGGAAAAGTGGATGCAAATGGCAAAGGATGCTTGGAGTAGCAAGGAAAAGGTTGAACCGTTTCAATTCTTTCCAGAGGTATGGCAACACCTACTTGCTCCGCTATCTATTCTTCTTCCATGTCCTTGCCTAATTAAAGAAAACGGCTGCTGACAATAACATCTCACAGTCCTTTGTGAAACTCAATAACATTGAGTATGCACTGCAGAAATTCGACCAGCTGGAACGTGACATTAATGTTGATGCGTGCGCTGAGGTACTGGCAAAGAACGCACCGCCTTTAGCGAAGAGACAACGCAAGATAAGCAACTATGTCTTTACTGTCAAAATTGTTGAGGCCGAAGACTTGAAAGGCTGCGATCTTGACGGCCTAAGTGATCCATACGTTGTCTTAACTGATGAATACCAGAAGCGAATCTCCAAATCGCGAATTATCTACAACAACCTCAACCCACGATGGGACGATACGGTAGATATCATGACAAAAGGCCCACTGAACATTATTGCAACAATATGGGACTGGGACGCTGTTGGAGACCACGATTACGTTGGTAGAACATCAATGAAGTTAGACCCTGTGCATTTTGCTGATTTCGCACCACGGGACTACTGGCTGGACCTGGATACCCAAGGAAGGCTACTCCTAAGGGTTAGCATGGAAGGAGAGCGGGATGATATCCAGTTTTATTTTGGCAAGGCTTTCCGTACGCTTAAGAGAACGGAAAAGGATATGACGAGAAAGATTACAGAAAAGGTAAGGGTACTTGTTCACATCCGATATCCAACATCTTGGGTGCTAACGTGGTGTATAGCTTTCGGCGTACATCAATCACTGCCTGTCGCGGCGAGCTCTTAAAGCCCTTCTTTCCCGTGGCATTAGCATGTCGACGGTTTCTAGCTATTTTAATCGAAACCGGACACAGTCAAGCCAAGCGCCGACGCAAGCTGAGGTTGAGAATGCCCTTGCGCCTCTTTTTACGTATTTCGACGACAACTTTTCTATAATGAATCAAACGCTTACAGGCCCCGCCATGCGCACCGTTATGGCTCGACTGTGGAAAGAAGTCCTTTCTACAGTTGAATCTCTCCTTGTCCCGCCATTATCTGACAAACCGTCCAATCAAAAGCCACTCACGCAGCTAGAACTTGACATAGTTCAGACCTGGCTCGGATTACTCCTCGCTTTTTTTAACGCCGTTGATGAAGAAACTGGAGAAGCCAACGGGGTACCAATGGATGTCCTCAAAAGCCCCAAGTATCATGAGATACAGACGCTGTTTTATTTCTATTTTGAGCCGACGGAGCAGTTGATCCGTACTTCAGAGCGTATGGCTAGCGCCACTGCCGCTAGACAACAGGCGAACCGTAACCGCCTCTCCACATCAACCATAGCTCTAGGTGTCCCGGGTTTCTCCGGAGTCCTCTCTACCCGACGAGGGAAGAGTATCTTTCTATCTCGCAACCTGGGAACGATGAAGAAAGCGAAAGAGGAGAAGCGGCGAGAGGCCCAGGCCGAGCCTAATGATGATATGATATTAAGGATTCTTAGAATGCGAGTGGAGGCTGCTGGTTATCTTCGAGATCGAAGCAGGCAGAAGGAGCGGTTGGCAACGGCAGCTGCTGCAGATCTGATTGTTAAGCAGAGCCTGATGGCCGGCACTGGAGGTCGCATGTCAGGAACTTTGCCACGGTATTGAAGTGCTACGAATAATGTTTTTCCCTTCCTCTGTCTTTCTTTTTATTACGTCTTCTTTTGGCGCCGGAATCAATATCACAGCTCGTTCGGGCGTAGGATGGTTGCATGAACATGATGCGCGCTGGGATAATGGAGACGGTATACCAATTTTTCGTTATTATTTGTCCTGGCACATAATGGGATCAGTTAGTCCTATAGAGGATTTATATCATCCTATAATTCATGACTTCCATATATACATGTGTGTATGCCTTTTTTTCCCCATCATTCAGTTATATAATGTTGTTTTCGGTTAAATGTACACCGGGCTGATATTTTGTTCTCTAACTACTGGAGAGCAATACACTCAAGCTCGACTGGAACACCCTTGGGGAGCTGATGCACGGCAACACAGCTGCGAGCAGGCTTGTGGGAGAAGTACTTCTCAAACACTCCGTTCATCTCTGCAAAGTCAGCCATATCAACGAGGAAGACCTAGTTACAGTACCAGTTAGAATTGGAGTTCAATTGGCCCCGCAATGGCAAGTAGAGCATACATTGACCTTGACGACCTTATCAATGGAGGAGCCAGCAGCAGTCAGTACAGCACAGATGTTGCGGCAACAGAGGTCAGTCTTATCAGCAATGCTTCCCTCGAGGAGCTTGCCAGTGTTGTCGGCGGGAATTTGGCCGGAGACAAAGACCTGTCCGCCAGCCTTGATGGCTTGGCTCTATGGATTATTTAGATGAGTGTTTCCAAATGATAATCTTCACGCAGAGCAATGCAGGAAACGTACGTATGGGCCAGCAGCTAGAGAAGGTCGGTTAGTCTACTGTTTCGTTGGTTGACTGAAATAGCCGGCGGGGCAATGGAGGGGTGAGACTCGACTTACGGGGGCAGGCTTCCTTGGTAAAAACAGGCTCCATGGGGAGAGATGTGATCGCAGTTCTGCTAAGTGTGCGCGTGTAGCAAGGTAACGTTGCGGCTAGATGCGAGAGTCGAAGCGGGCGAAGTTGAGCGCAGGAAGGGATCAGTCGACGAGCCAGCATCGGGATGTGTCTCCTGGATGGCGTATTTATACGGCAAGCCGGGAGTCGCGAGTTGGTTCGTTCGATCGATAACTAATGCCTATTGGTTAGTTATTGGCTCAGCAGAAAAGTTCCCCGCGGTCTTTGCTGTTTACCCGGATGACTAAGCCGGCAAACTTCCAATGTTCTTACCTAATGTAATTTTATTATATCTCGCCGCCAACGACAAACAACAACGACAACGACGACAACAAGACGCGAAGCATAGGCAGTTATAATGTCCCGTCAGCCAGATTTTTTTTTTTAATTCTCCTCATATCACTAGCTATATAAGAGGCTTGGCTCCTACGTTTAATTTAGGGAAATACTACACTTTTCCTAAAAGCCAGTACCTCAATCAGCGCATTTGCTGGCAGAGTGATCAAGCTTTCCACGCGTTTGTCAGGAACTCTCGCATCTTGACCGGCTTAACATCGGGGAACATGCTGTTGATGAGCTTCTCCTTCGGCATTTTGAACCCGTCTATAACGGCAACTTGACTCATATAGGAAACAACCCAGCTGACAACTTCTGGAGGGTATACCACCTTGTCCGACTGAGGCAGAGGGGTAGACTCGTTGTTCTTTACCTTCTCCAGAGGGTCATAAGAAACTTCAAACTTGGTGCCTGCGGAAAACCAGAGAGGAATATTAGTTCGGTCGTGAACATAAGCATAGTGCTGCCTGTCAGAATCATACCGGTAATTTCCTCTCCCATCTTTACCAACTCATTCAAGGTAAGTTCGTCTCCTCCCATATACGCAAACTCCGGCCATTCTTCTGTGCCAAGTAACTTTGCAATGAACTTGGCCATGTCGTATGAATAGGTGAAGGTGAAGACATTATTACCATCACCTGGGATTATAGCTCGGCGGTTGGGGATATCAACCACATAAGCCAGTGGCTTCAAATGAGTGCGGACGTTCGGCATACCCCAGTAGTCCATAAAGTAACCGGGAAAGATTCGAGTATACTTCAATTTGGTCTCCTTGAGTGCATTGTTTGCAGCAATGTACAGGTTCACTCCGGGAGTGATATGAAGGATCCTGTCCTTGGGCTATCAGTTGGTCTTCTCGAAATCTGCGGGACTGGGGAGGTGTTACTCTTCTGATTGAACGAATGAATATTCACTAGGAATAAATCTTTTGGTTACAGAGGATTTCTCCGCAGCCTGGATGAGGTTCACTTGAGACTGGCTTGCCTCGGGTGAGATCATACCAATGGTGCAGATTACGGTATCTATATTATGTTTCTCGAGAGAGGCGGCAAGCGAAGAGACGTCGTTGTAATCTACCTCAACCTGCTCAACTTGGCTGAAAGAGTCACGAGCCTGTTTTTTCTGCTGAGCGTTAGTTGGGTTATCACCCCGAAGATAGTAAGCGGGTTTTCATACGCGTGTGAGGATGACGACTCGTTTTTGGTATTCAGGAATTTCCAAAAGTGTCTCCATGATCGTCTCTCCGACCGGGCCCATGCCCGCGATGGCAATAGTCATTCTGGATTATGACTAGAAGGATTGAATTGCGGCAAGAAAGAGTGTTGGAGGTTCGAGGGAGGACGGTCCTGTCAACAATGCCGAATGGTGCAGAGCATGGGTAGGTACGGAGCATTCGGAATTTTGGGCTATGATACTGTATTTATTTTTCTACGAAGAACAAAGAAAGGAGGAGGGGCAGAAGACAGTTATCCCTGCAGTTGGAAGCGCTTCTCTGGTGTGGTACGAAAAGGTTACCCCGTATATTTCCAATGGTGTAACTAATATTAATGGCCAATCTGGTAAAGGACCTGTACGGTTGCAAACTGAACTGCATTGAATGCCATACATACAGCCACAGTAAAGCGTTTTTCCTGTTATCGCCCAGTTATCTTATCTGCTTCTTTCTATCTCATGTATACGGTGGAGGCCCCTCCAGCGTTGGGATTGTTGATCAGCCTGTCAGTTCCATTCCACCCTGCGCGGTTGGCAACATAATGGCGTCCTTCGCCATTTCTTCTTCTCTTTTTTCTGTTTTTTTTTTTTTTTTTTTTTTTTTTTTTTCTTCTTTTCATTTCAGTAGGAAGTCCACAAAGGAAGGGCTCCTTGTCTCATATTTGAGAAATTGACACTGGTAGACCCAAGGTTCAATCATTATCAACAACTCAAAATTAGATTCTCCGTGCTGAATATTCGGTCTTCCTTTACTGCACGCTCTCTCTACAGAATTTAGCTGACTAGTTAACTGGTTAACTAAAGGAGTTAATGGATAAAAAGCAAGAAACCAAAAGAAAGTGCTAGAGCAACCGGTTAAACTGCTGCTTGATGTGATGGTGATAATGTCTCCCATCTTTAGTTATACATTATAATACGCATATTGAACCGAAATTCCTCACTTGGTATTTTCAAGCCCAAATCTACCTACGCTTGGAAAGAATTACATCTGGTGAGTGTTAGCGGGGGTATCGTGCCTTGCAGCTGTCCAATTTATGGAATGGACCCGTGCAAATGGCGTATTGAGCGTGACCCAACAAATCCTTCCGCAATTATGGTAAAAGGAAAAATTTCCCCGCCTGATATATCTAATATTTGGGTAACTAGTTAAAGTAAGAGCTGCTAGGTCTGTATTGATATTAGTATTTGATTCCATAGCCAGCTTATTTAAGCAATTATTGGGGAACCTAAGACTAATTCGACTGTCATACCAACTCTCGTTAAACCGCTACAAACTCTAATGATCACTCATTCAGGGCTGGATTTATCTTCCAGGAAGATACTACGTACGGAGGTTGGGATTCTAACTGGATATCTTCTCAATGCAGTCAAGTCGCAAATATGATATCTCATCCCTGGAAATCTGCTGCCAATTAATTTGTCCGGAACCACCTCGGCTTGCTCAAAACCATGATGGCTACAAAGGTTCAGCTTATATCACAATGCAGTGTGGTTAGCTGCACAATACACAGAGTCAAAAGAAAGTTATCGTGCAAATTTAAGAGGAGTGACCTGTAAAAGTAAGGCCGTAACGGAGAGGCTATCATTGATAATCAAAATGTTTCATGTGTGAGAACATGTAAGGTGGATATTTTGGTATGCACTGTATCTTACCTGGGCGGGAAGATGATGCAGATTTATTTCCCCATGCTAGAAAGTTGTCTTTGGAATTTATAATTATATAAGAGGCTCCTCTCTAGATACTGTCTGCTGATAGCTCTCTCCACAACAGAATTTCCCTACACTTCAAAGCCATTTCTTGCAACCCAAATACTATCTGGTATGTATATGTTCAGCCCCTCTTTGACGAAAAGGGAAGTTGACTTTGATATAGTCAATAACACGGTCATTTATCCACCATGGAGAATCCCGCAACGTCGAAAAACACCAAGCCCATCTCAACCAAAGAGAAAGAAGCTGTTATAAAAGCCGCTCAGTACTATGTGGATGGACTAAAAACCGGCAACGTTGACCACAGTCGCAAGGGATTTCACCCAAATGCTGGAATGTATGGCTGGCTCGACAAGGACTTGAAGACTGTTCCTATTCAAGAGCTCTTTGATATGATCGTGGAACGAGGATGTACACCAGAGTTGATTTACCACATGGATATTATTGCAATAACCCCGTCTACAGCGATTGTGGAGGTCGACTCAGAGCTGGAAAACGGAGGATTTCGAGGTCATTTAGCCATGGTAAAGGTGGATGGCGAGTGGAAGACGGTTGCAAAATTGTTCCACATTTATGAGCAATGAGACAGCTATATTGCTGATCCAAGGTCTATAGCAATTGTGATTGGAATATGACGTTTTTCTTATTAAACAGCTTTGGTTATAATTGAGTAGGGAGCGCTCGATCTTCTGGCAATGTAAACTTTCTGAGACGCGCTTTGGTTGTTGTAGCACCTCCAATTCATTATTGCCCGCCCGAGGCACTTATCACAAGCCACTAGTTCACGTTTGCGTCATGATGTGGTAGCAATGCGGTAGCAGCGAAAATGAATATGGCGAAGATCAGGGCTTCTGGTGACCGTAACAAGCTGGCCAGCTTCCAGAGTTTTTACCAGTATGGAGTATCTCCCTTCGATCTGGAGAAATTTACTGCCAAGAAATAAAGGATCCACTTAGTTAATTTACGGGCCGAGCTACGTAACTTTATTTGGCAACCTGAAAGCTTAATCTCAAGATTTCCGCATTTATGTGGAGCCATGAGTGATAACAAGGCCAACAAGATGCATGGATATTATTACCACCACATCAACATACAAATGACCACATTTACGGTTGGGATGAAAATCGCACTAATTTGAGAGTTCCAAATTGTATTTTATAACGGCACTGCTCAAAAAGGTGGAAGTCAAACAAAATCTCAAAGAGGGGAAATCATTTAGTTAGATTAAAGCATGGTAAATTATCTTGCAGAGAAGCCCCACTATCTATTACTATAACATCGTAGGTACCGTTGTGAACTGGTTCCAGCGTCTGGCTTCCTACAACCTCAACTGTCCAGGCTGGGCCCTCGATGGCGAGTCAGGCCGCGCTTTTTCGGCGACAATGGCCTCGACTCCCTCACGGAGACGACGTGCAAGTTCCGATGAAACAAGTTCAAAGGTGTCAAAAACTCTCTTCCTTAGTTCCTCTGGCCCCGGAGCAATTGACTTGCACAGATTTTCAACCATCCTGTCCTGGAATTCTTGGCTACGGAACTCAGGTAGTACCTCATAGTATTCCCTGGCAAACTTGTAATCATCTTCATGTGGGTGTGACCATGCTTCTGAGGTAATCTGGGAAAGCCATTTCTCGAACTCAGGACCAAGATCTTGTTTGCAAGCGGTCTCTTTGCGACGAAGGGGAGCTTTCAGATGATCAATTCCCAAGCGGTACCGTTGAGCGTCAGGATAGGCAAACATACGCGCTTGGAGAATAGGATCCTCCGATGGTTCTACACCTGGGACGAGGTTAGATGGCGAGAAGGCGAGTTTTTCAACTTCAGAGAAATAATCCTTCACGTTGCGATTCAGTGTGAGCTTTCCGAACGGACGAGAAGGAATGGTATCTAGGCCTTTGGGGTATGTCCCAAGATTCCAGTGCTTTGTGATGTCGAGAATGTTGAAACCTAGTTTAGGCGCATCTTTCGGATCGACAACCTGGACGTTGGCAGTCCAGGAGGGGTAGTCGCCCCTCTCTATAGCTTCAAAAAGGTCCTTAGTGGCAAAGTCTGGATCGTTGGGATCAATCTTGGCAGTAGAGCCGTCGGTGAAGTTAGGGCCACGGTCAGATGCTAGAAAGAAGTGAACGTATTTGAATGATCCGTCGGGCATTACCCATTTAAAGGCATGCCCAACATAACTGCTCAGTGTGCGCCAGGTAAACATGGTTCCAAAATCACTGTGCTGCAAAAGCGTCATGTGCAAAGCCTCAGGGTTCTTGGTTACGAAATCCCAGGTCATGTTGGGATTGAGGAGATTTGTTTGCGGGTCTCGACGCTGTGAATGAATCATATCGGGAAACTTTGCTGGGTCACGGATGAAGAAAAATGGGAAGTTGAGTGAAACCCAGTCCCAGTCTCCTTGTTCTGTGAAGAACTTCACAGCCATGCCCTTCAAGTCTCTGACTCCGTCAGAAGAGCCACGCTCAAGACCTGTTGTTGAGAATCGAGTGACACATTGGGTTTTTTTACCCACTCCAAGGAGCATGTCGATGTTGCAAATGTCAGAGATATCAGCAGTCACCTGATAAAGTACGACAAAATATTCTTGTTAGTGAGAATTGTCGGAGACAAAGGCAAGAAGGACGTCCTTACCTCAAACTCCCCGTATGCTCCAGTTCCTTTGGCATGGACTGCTCTCTCGGGGATTTTCTCACGGTTAAAGTGGGACAAAGCCTCAAGTGTGTAAATATCTCTAGGGCCACGGCTTTGGGGTGAAGATGAAAATCCATTAGGATTCATGACAGGGCACTTTTCTCCAGTGTTGTTCATGACGGGGCATTTGTCCGCTGCGTTTGGAGCCATGGTAGGTAACTAAACGCGACAATATATCGTAACTAGTTTGAAATGTGAAGAAGGAAAAAGGGTGGCTCAGGGATTTGTAGAGTCAAACACAACAGCTTTAAGAGACAGAAGAGTGATTCTTATCATCAGGCGAGATCTTGTACTTGGTAAATAAGAATAAATGGGCAGGACCAGTATTTCCCAAGAAGCATGCTTTGCTTATTATCACATTGTCCCTGTTTGGCTACTCGAGCTGAGATACTTTGATTGTCTCAATGGCTCAAAAATGCGCCCTGTAGAATATAACGAGTCCAAAGGGCCATGTGGTAATCAACATATCCCACTAAGGCCATCGTGCCAACCAGTGTATCATGTTGTACAACCTCTGAATAATTGTTCATGCAGGCGTCAGTGTCAAAATCACACAACGAAGGCTTACTTAAAATCCAAAATCATATTTGAGAATCGACTGCAGAAGCTGTTGCACTGCGCGGCCAATCTTTGGCACTAAACTCCGTGCAAGTTTCAGCCTGATATGCAAGTTAACTTTGCTGACAAGGGTTCCTTTTCCCGCTGTGGTTGATTTTCATTACTGATCTTTCGAAATAGGACAAGGTCAGGGTCCTTATTTTTGGGTACTCTGATGCATCTGTGACTATGTGGGGGATGTCACCGCATTTCAGAATTGACCAGCCTAGTAATCGGATCACATTTCGAGGTATGAAATTTTGGTATTCCAGAGTTTGGTTGGTATCAACGAACTATTGTAAAGTACGGAACTTAAGCATCGTGACCCCTGTGTAGTTCACTCGTTAACGAATACGAGCTGGGATTTCTCATTTGTCTGAGCTAAAGTGGACTCCTGAGCGTTAACAGCCCACTACTGAACTAGTTAGTGAGTTCGTTACCTGTTAGTAAACAAATACTCCGGAAGTCTTTTTTCCTTTTTCTGTGTAGCCTAACGTGGCACCAAAAATGGCTTTCGTACCGCGATGCCAATGTAAATCACATCGTTCTCTCTACGATGATTCAACATCTGGGTTTCATGGGTCCATTCGTGTTGCAATTTCAACTAACCAACTAGCTAGTTAACCCAGTCACCAATCAGGACATACAGGCGCCAACATTGATATTCGCGCCGAAGACGGGACGGGAGTCTTCACTCAACAGCCACACGATAGTCCGGGCAACATCATCAGCTTCAATAACAGAGAAACCCTCTTTCTTGTACGTCTCTTCAACCTCCTCTTGAGTTTTTGCATTCGGTACAAATCTCGGTAGCATCGGTGTCCTCGTGATTCCTTCAAGAATTTCCATAATGTTAGAAGTACACCCGAGGACAAAGAGTATAACTTTAGGACTCACCAGGGGAAACGGTATTAGCTCGTATTCCAAATGGCATCACGTCCTGTGAAACACATGTAGTGAAATAGGCACATCCTGCTTTCGAAGTCCCGTAGGCAAAGACATCCGGCATGTGAGACATCGATGCTATACTGGCCACATTGACAATGCTTCGGTCTCCAGGGTTTGTCGATGAAAACTCCTTCATAGCCCGGACCTGTGCTCGGGTGGAATAAAGAACACCGTCCAGGTTTACCTGGAATACCTTCTTCCATTGCTGATCGTCCTCTTCCAGGATGGTAGGAGCCTGCCGCAAACCGGCGCCTTGAGCAATGCCTGCAATGTTGGCCGCTCCGTGAAGGTCTCCAAACGTGGTAATGATGTCTTGTATCCATTCATCAACACTTGACGAGGAAGATACATCTAGGACCGTACAGTGGACCTTTGTGTCTGGGTTGATTTCTGTAATATCATTTTCCAGTTGTTTCATGTTTTCGCAAGAGAGATCCCCAACACAGAGAGCAGCTGCTCCTCGCTTCGCAAGTAGACGGCATGTTGCTGCTCCAATTCCAGACGCGCCGCCTGTAATAGCAAATATCTTTGAGGAGACAGATGCCATAATTTTGCGTGGTAAAAGGGGCTTGAGGTAGATTCAATAGGTGCGTAGGAAGTGCAGCGCAAGCAGAGCTGATTATCTTTCCCACAGTAAAGTACAATCCGCAATTATTTATGATCTAAATAGCTGGCTGGGATTAAATACAGGCAAGACTTAAGTATAGGTCCCAATTATATTCCCACTTTCCAAACATACAAGGTCGCAGCGATGGTACAGCTTGGCCTGCAAATTATAAGGCCAAAGCATTTCATACCTGTAAATTTGTGTAAGAAAATGAAATGTGATAAGAAATATTATGCGCTGGAGCGGATATTATGGCCAGTCCAAATTTGAGTGAATGTCCCTAGATGACACATGTAGTAAGTTTGTAAAGTTAGACTAAAACAGAGTGGATGGATTTGGCTATTTATCCGTATTTAAATCTGGTAAAAGGTACAATACAGCAGAACAAAGATAATTAAGAAGATCCAACTTCACTGTTACCCGACGGAAGATAGAACTGAAGAGGAGATAGCAGAATCCATCATGGGAAGCATCAACCCTCCTCAGATCCTCGACATCCGTCGAAGCAAATTCGAAGAGTCTATCCCAAAACAAGTTGAAGCGGGACTGTTATCTAGCCCAAAGACCCTTCCGGCACTTCTTTTCTATAGCACCGAAGGAATACAACATTGGAATCGCCATTCCCATGCGTCTGATTTTTATCCCAGACATGAAGAAATTCAAATTTTAAAGGACAAGGCCACAGATATGGCAGCATCAATTGCAGATGGGAGTATTGTTGTTGACCTCGGAAGCGCGTAAGATTCTATATACCTACCCCCCATATTTAAATGTCGCCAACTAAATCATTGGGTAATTACAGAAGCCTAGACAAAGTCATACACCTTCTGGAGGCCCTAGAAGCTGCTCGGAAGAAAGTCACCTACTATGCGCTGGATTTGAGCTTTTCGGAGCTCAAGTCAACCCTACAAGCCATACCGACCGATCACTTTGTCCATGTACAATTCTCTGCCCTTCATGGCACATTTGATGATGGCCTCCAGTGGTTAAAAGAAACCCCTGTTATCCGAGACCAACCACACTGCCTTTTGCTCTTCGGATTAACAATCGGAAATTTTTCCCGCCCAAACGCCGCACAATTTTTGCATAATATTGCCTCTCACGCTCTTGTCGAGTCTCCTTCACAGAGTTCCATTCTACTCACACTAGATAGCTGCAAGGTCCCTACCAAAGTTATCCGGGCCTATACAGCAGAGGGTGTCGTTCCGTTCGCATTGGAATCGCTCAAGTATGGCAACACTCTTTTCCACCAGGATGTAGGAGAAAGTGTCTTCGATCCTGAGGATTGGCATTTTCTAAGTGAGTGGAATTACGTTCTGGGAAGACATGAGGCATCATTGGTCCCTCGCTCAAAAGACATCAAGCTCGGGCGGCCTCTGGACAAAATTGTGGTAGGCAAACACGAGAAGGTTCGCTTTGGTTGCAGTTACAAATATGACTCTGAGGAACGGAAGGAACTTTTTGAGACTGCTGGGTTACGCGATGTGAAGTCGTGGTCGAAGGAAGGCTGTGATGTGGCATTTTACCAGTTGAAGTGTTCTCCAAACTAACAAGGACCAACTCCACTTTTTGGGTTGTTTGTGGGTCTGGCGCTCGTTAACAAACTTAGTTCGTTATTGAATAGTTAGTTTGCTAACCAAGTATTTTTTTGTGTCGCAAAAAGTTTGCTCATTTTAAGCACTGATCCCGAAACCTAAAACTTAACTTTAAATGCGAGCCTATTATAACTACTGGTTCAGTAACTTTGCTGCCCCCCAAAAAATGGTAAATAGTACAAACCTTCAGTCGAATTTCAAACACGGGTTCAGCTAGAGAAGGGAAAAGGCGCATTAGGCGTCATGGTCGGGTGAAGGATACTGTATTTACACACTGTGGCGGAACATCCATAAACGCCTTTACTCTCAAGATGAAGAGGGAGTGTGTCTAGCTTTCGGCAAAACTGGATGCTTACAAGTGAGAGAGCCAAGGGAGATACTTAAAATAACGTTCAGGCAACAAAAGTTACTTTAAAATAAAGTTCAATCATCGGATAATAGCTCATACATGAAGTAAACAGAGCTGTTCTAACGGCGAGTTACCTCCAGAGTGTTATCCCTTCCAAATAGAAGCAGGAAAAGAAATAAACCTCGTCATTATCTGGTGCAGTGCATTCCGACTCTTCCGACACATACCTTCAGAGTCCCATCTTTCGCTACCAACACCGAGTTTGCTGAAAAAGAGATCATCAGTATCCCATTTCTTCTTGATGTCAGATAGACGCTCATAGTTCGGTCCCCAATAGATTTGTTGGAAATCCTTTTCATTAGGATCCCCAACGTTGCGGTACGACAGCTTGAAATTAGGATCAAGGGCGTATAACATAGGCATTTGGGTGTTGGTTAATCTCTCGCGAGCTTTTGCCCTGCCTTCAACTGACGGTTCGACTGTGTGTACGTAATTAATGAGTTGTGACGCCGACCGCCAAGCAGGGTGCATAGACGTTTCTGCTCGTTCTCCATTGCGAATAACACGACCACCAAGATTACTGGTAAAGATAAGGTCACCAGCAGACACAGGGAAGTTTGCAAGGGCATTTGCAACTTTCTCGGGCCCTTGAGAGGAGTCGAATAATTGTTGGGAAATCGCGACAGTAGATCCAAGGACGCCATAATCGTTGTCAGAGTGAATATCTGGAACCTGTCTGTAATTGGAACTGAAGTGCGGTAAGTTCTTGGATGAATATGTGTATTTGACGTTGGCGCGGCTGAGTTTGGTTAGGAATGGTTTCATGCGACGATCGATGACGGCCGTCTCAGTTGCGTCGAGAAAGAAAAACTTGATGCTTGCTTGAACTGCAAGGTTGGGCAGGACTGCAATAACCAGTTGCCCACCAACATTATCGCGGTTAAGCGACTGTAAAGCAGTAAGGACTACCGACAGTCCCCGAATCCATGATGACGAGATGGCTTGGGGAGCTTCAAGAAGGATCTCAGATATCACAACGGGAACATCCGGGAAGACGCGCATGGTAGCTCGAGTGACAACCCCAAATGTCCCACCTCCGCCGCCACGGAGAGCCCAAAAAAGGTCTTGGTTTTGGAGTGCATTAGCAACTACGAGCTCTCCCTAGAATGAAAGATTAGTTGTGATGGGCGGTAAGAGTGATTCAGGAACTTATATCTGCTGTAACAACCTCATACTCGAGCACGTTGTCAACACCAAAACCTTGGTTTAGACTTAGAAAGTCAGAAATCCCACCTCCCTGGAGGAAGCCTCCAACTACTCCGACTGTCGGGCAGTCTCCGCCAAGCACCATGTAACCATGACGAGCAGCTTGAGCGTATAAATTCCCCATCATTACGCCTGCACCAACAGTCACTGCTGGCCCAAGGGACGTATTCGACCCATCAAGCCGCATATCAGCATGGAACTGAATCTCTTGTAAGCGATGAGTATGAATTTGAAAGGAGTCTGGGGCACTTGATCTCCCCGCTAGATCATGTCCAGTATTACGAATGACAAGGCGAAGGTTGTGCTTCCTTGCAAATCGAACTGCCTCTTGGACCTGCTTGGTGGACTCCACTCCGACTGTAAAAAGAGGGATGCGGCCTTGATGACAAGAATTCACGGCAGAGGCCGTCCGCAACGACCCCACTGGGCAGCTCTCGTTGGCTGTTTCACCAGCCTCCCACACCCAATCCTGCAGCACAGCTGTGAGCATCATTAATGTTAGTCGAAAACAGTAAAAGGTACTGTCGAATAACCGGAGCTTCACTTACCTGGGTTGGAAGCCCTCCACCCACTATCCCTTGATAGTAGCAGGATATCATCGCAGGCGCTCTTGTTGAAATTTGGCCCACAGCAAACATGCGCTGCTGGTCTTAAATGATGAAGCTTCCCATCAACCGACGTGTTGAATGAGTTCCAGAGTTGCTCGGACGGCCAGCATGATTCCCATGGCCGACATCGACAAGCCGGGTGCGTTTTCTGCGTGTAAATTAGCCAGCTCAGAAGAGCGACCAACCCAGTCGACCAGAGTAGAAATTGCATCATGCAAGTTTGGACAGCGCTCAAAAATGGTAATCCAAATTGTGGCACAGCTTTTAAATAAACAAGCGGAGAGATTCCTGGATGAGCAAAGCGGAATTCTTCCTTTAGCATTGTCACATTGATCCTCTAAATACCATAGTTAGCGGTCATACAAGATAACACATTGGATTTACAAGTCAATGATCCATTTTTAAGTTACTCCGCCTGGTAATGAATTGGCCGGACTGCAGTATCCAAATATTGGGAGAAAGCATGCATGCATGGCTTCGGTCGATCTAGAGCTCCTTATCAGACTCGAAATCTTTCTGAGAGGTTTCGTGTACCACTAGGATGAAAGACACAAGCGGCCCGAAGCTAAAGCAGAGGAAATAAGGAAACAAAAAAAAAGGAAACAAAGTCCAGACAAGGATGAGAGTGAGAGTGTATTGCATGAGAAATATGTATGTATCCCACCTCTAATACGCTTCTGTGATTATTGATAATATGGCAATGAAATTTGACAAGGCGAAGGGCATACCGGAACATTGCTTTTGGTATCAGGCTAGCTCGAAGGTTTGTAAGTAATGCGTAAGATGCACTAACTTTAACCATACAACTCTTGCCAGCCCTGTGGTTGGGTGATCTTCAGAGTTCTAAGGATGAAGTTCTATGCAGAAGTTGGTCTAAATTTTGCACCCAACTATCGATTGTGGTCCTGTCCCAGGCTATAATTATCTCAGAGTGACCAGGTCTCTCCAGTAGATACCCATCTTCAGCATCATTTTTCACTATTGAGACGTCCCAAGTCTAGTTCAACACAATCGCAATGGGCTCTATCGAAATCCCTAACTGCTCCGGCTCGATCGTCTACAAGACGATATCCGACTTTATTGATTTCCCTAACCATGAGCAGAAGCTATGGTGGCATAGCACGGCACCAATGTTTGCTGAGATGCTCAGGGTTGCCGGATATGACCTTCACTCTCAGTATAAAATTTTGGGTATTTTCCTCAACCACGTCATTCCATTCCTAGGAGTCTACCCAACACGGATAAACAATCGATGGCTGAGCATTCTAACTCGGTATGGAACCCCGTTTGAGCTGAGCCTAAACTGCTCACAGTCACTGGTACGATATACCTACGAGCCTATCAACTCAGCGACTGGCACGGTTAAGGACCCTTTCAACACTCATTCTATATGGGATGCCCTCGACCGGTTGATGCCACTCCAGAAGGGTATCGATCTTGAATTTTTCAAGCATCTCAAGCAGGACCTCACAGTCGACGACCAGGACTCTGCTTATCTTTTGGAAAACAATCTTGTTGGAGGCCAGATCCGAACCCAGAACAAGCTGGCCCTTGACCTGAAGGGGGGAAACTTCGTGTTGAAGACTTATATCTACCCTGCTCTTAAGGCTCTTGCCACTGGGAAATCGATCAAGACCTTAATGTTTGACTCTGTTTATCGGCTGTGCAGACAGAACCCATCCCTGGAAGCTCCTCTACGCGCTCTTGAGGAGTATGTTGATTCCAAGGGCCCTAACAGCACTGCATCTCCCCGGTTGCTTTCTTGCGACCTGATTGATCCCAGCAAGTCCCGTGTCAAGATCTATATATTGGAACTCAACGTTACATTGGAAGCAATGGAAGATTTGTGGACGATGGGAGGCCGACTTAACGATGCGTCAACCCTAGCAGGACTCGAGATGCTGCGAGAGCTCTGGGATCTCATCAAACTACCACCTGGAATGCGAGAATACCCCGAGCCTTTCTTGCAGCTGGGGACAATCCCCGATGAGCAGCTTCCCCTGATGGCCAACTACACCCTCCATCATGACCAGGCCATGCCTGAGCCACAAGTATACTTCACAACATTCGGTCTGAATGATGGTCGCATAGCTGATGGGCTTGTGACCTTCTTCGAAAGACGAGGCTGGAACCACATGGCCCAGACGTACAAGGACAGCCTGCGTGCCTATTAGTAAGTCGATCAACCGGTTAATGGCCCTAGGCCACAGAACACTGACTTTTTTTGATTCAACCAACAGCCCGCATGCGGACCAAGAGACCCTCAACTACCTGCACGCCTATATCTCCTTTTCATACAGGAAAGGAAAACCGTATCTTAGCGTCTATCTCCAGACCTTTGAAACTGGCGACTGGCCAATCTGTAAGTGTGCGGCTGTTCAAAGGAGGAAGCGGAATATCAATCTGACCGATATTGTTAGCCAACTTTGGGATCCCGGTGGTCAAGCCTCTCCGTAGCAATGTAGGATGCCAACACTCGATTTCATTCAGCATCCCAATCACCAAAGCCCCGCTCTTGGGCGTGTAAGTATTGAGCCAATATGCTATTGTTATTATCACTTCAAGACAGTTTTTGCCAACAGTGCTTGACTTCGGGGGTTATCTTTGTAGATAAATAACTCTGTCTGGCGATTATGGTCTTTTTGGCAGTGCAGAGATGATGTACTGCACAGTATTCGCAAGAGCCAGCCATGTGATATCTTGGTGTTGTTTCCTCTCCCCGTCTTCCCTTTTCCTCCTCTCGTGCTTCTTCTTCTCTTGGTCCCTAGTGAAATCCCCCCCTCCCTTTTGGTTGTTGTTATGCACTTGATTTCCTAGTTTGACTTGGCTGTTTTAAACTCCAATGGGGCGACTCCTTTTTCTACAGTTACTGATTTTAGCTATTCCATATTAATTGCTAGAAGATATTCTGTACCGAAGTTTTGTTTTGGGAGGCCGAAGAAGTATCATGCTGCTCTGTAGCAGATCAGGCGCTGAGATGATGCCTCTGCTGGCACCTGGGTATATAGGAGGGAAGTATCCTCAGTGCCGACCGCACACTGCGCACAGTAGACCAGTAGATGCCGTTCAGCTTCTCTCTGCCTGGCGAGAGCGGGAGGATAGCCGGAGCAGACACCACGGGCCCCAAACGGGTTAGACTACCCGTCCCGCGCGCCAAGCCGGATACTAATATCACGTGATAACAACTGCCAAGCTTTTGCCGCGTTCGAGCTGGTTTGAGCGCATTAAAGAGGCTATTTTTGGTCTTGGAGCGAGCGGGCTCTCGCTTATTCCTTTTTTGTCCATAGGTAGTATCAGGGCGGGATGAGAGAGGAGAGAGGAGAGAGGAGAGGGAGGAGAGCTGCCGGCCTCAGTAACTCGCTTACTGCGTAAAAAAAAAAAAGGGGGGGGGGGGGAGTAGAGTGGTTATCTTCGTGCTCCCCCGGCTATGTTCTACGCCGTGAGTATGTACTCCGTAACAAGCTGCCTTTTGCCGCGGCCAGGTCTATATAAAAGGGGTTGACAGCCCTCTTTGTCGCCCCTCTTCCATCCCCTTGCATCATCTTCTAACAGACTTAAACACGCCTTGTAAATGCCAGAGGAGAGAAAGAAAGAAACGGCATCAACATGTTCACCAACCAGCTTCTGATCCTCCTCGCCTTTGGCATGAGTATCGTCTCGGCCCATTTCCGCGTTGAATACCCTTACTGGCGAGGGAACTCCTTCAAAACACAGTATACTCGTCCATGTAAGTCGTCGCAAACCAGTAGGCTCTCCCCCCAAAGGCTGACCATGGCTCCAGGCGGCGTCGTCAATGTCACCACGAATCGTACTCAGTGGCCTGTTGACGGTGGTGCTATCCTCTTCAAGCCTTCTCACCATTGGGCTCTGACCTATGTCAACCTTGGTTTGGGAGATGATGACTCCATCATCTTCAACAACACACTCGTCCCTGGCTTCAACCAGACTGGCAACGGCACCTTTTGCTTCCCAAAGATCTCCATTCCAGCAGATCTAGGTATCAGAGACGGCACAAACGCAAGCCTGCAAATTGTCCAGGCGTCAGCTGGTGGTGCCGCGCTGTACAATGTACGTCCATATGGATATTTGTCCTGACGCGGGGCAGGGAGGCAGACAGACCCCGAAGAAATAAATCCGCTAACCTGATGTGGGTATATATATAGTGCATGGATATCACCTTCTCCAGCTCACCTAAAAACCTCCTCGCCCAGGACATGTGTGTCAACTCTACCGGGGTTGGCGGCGTGGCTATCACTTCAGCTCCCACTTCTGGAGAGGGAATGCCATCCAGCGGGGGTGCCATTTCCGGCGCAGGCGCTGCTAGCATGGGAGCTACGGCCCTGCTTGCCTTTGCTGTTGCCAGCTTGCTCATTTAAATAGAGCATTGCCACCTAGTTAGTCAGTTTTTTAACCACGGCAATGACAATATGATCAGCATGCCTCTCCGGCTCTAGGTATCACACCCTCCTGCGCTCGTAGTTTGTTTGGTAAACAACCTGATTATTCCGCCATCTTTTCTCCTAGTTAACGAGCCAAGGATCTGATATGCAAAATATAAAAAACAGACTATCATGCAGACTCGCTAAGTTGGGTATATAAAACAACAACAGCAGCAAAATTTCTTGCAGCACATGAAGTCAAGAATCATGAAATAAAACGCTAATAGCAAACATACGTGAAAAATTTAGTGCGGGGGCATGGCTAAATCACAGATATTCAAATGCTGGCTTTCACTATAAATGAGAGGGAGGAATCTTCGAAAAATTAACAACTTAGTTCGGATTTCAGATTGTCTATTTACTGCCCATCTTTTCCAACAGCATGGCTGCTGCTTCGGCAGTATATCCAAAAAATACCGGCCCGTTAAACACCATTCTCGGCTGTTGGTTGGGTATATGGGTAATAGGCGCCTCTGGGGAAAGATTTGATCGCGGGACAGAGTAGGTATTCGTTTGGGTATTTGTGTGCGGTATTTGATGATGCGAGTGAATGTGGTGGCTGCTTGCTTCGTCAATTTCAGGGCGAGGTTGTTCGTCTTCGTCCACAGCTGCATCGAGAGTGGCATCCGCTCCAGCCTCTGCTTCTGCATCGTTCCCGAACGTTGATGCCTGTCCAAGCGGACTTAGGCGGCCTTGAGAGGGCAAAAGCATTGTTGGATCTTCATCTACCCCTTCCGGCTTCTCATAGTGTGACTCGGGTGGGTGGGTGAAGGTATGATCTACGGCGGGTTGTTCAGGAGGCACATGGATACCCCAAGGGCGGCTCGGCGATTCCCCTACACGTACATCGCGTAGAGGGCGTTCGAAGTGGCCTTGTCGGTCATCATCGCCATTAGCGAGGCCCTGGTGTTCGTCCGGAACAGGTGCAGCTGTTTCGATTTCCTCAGGGGACGTTGAACCTGCCGGCGGTGACTTATTGCTCACATCTTCTGCCCATTTTTCAACCCGTTCGACTGAACTGGGCTGGGCAATAGGGCCTGTATCTCCTTGTCCAGTTTCGTCTATTTCATGGGGAGTTGAGAGGTATGGCTGATGGTATTCGCCTAGCCCTTTCACCATATTTATCACATTGCCATATTTGGCATCAATTTTCCGGCTTGTCTGGGGATTATTCTGGTACCTCCGAATACAAACTGAGTGACTTCTTGGAATCTCATGCTTGTGGTTCAGGAAGTATTCTGCCAGTTCCTCAGGAGAATGATCCCCCAGGTACCGGATGGGGCAGCGTGCCGACGAGGAGTGTACTGTTGAAGGTGCACCTTCTCCAATCTTCTCCAGCTTAATCGGGTCTCCGTCGTCATTCTGACAACTTTCACCATTTATATTTGTTTCTTCTCCTGCATCGGCCGATGGGTTGGATTTTTTGAAGGGGCAACCAAGTGCACCCTTGATGCCATTTGTCGTGAAATCATGTTCCATCGAAGTTCTACGCTTTCCATGATCAAAGGGACAAGTTCGCAAAGTATTGGAGTCTTGTGTATTTTCTAGCTTGCGTAAGGCAGCCGTAGAGATCTCTAAGCTCTCAGTGATGTTCTTTGTTTCCGTAGAGGATATATAGCCTGTCTTCTCCATACTGGTGACCCATTCGACATTGCCAGTGGCAGTCTCATCGAGACTGGACGGATGAGTAGAACCTATGATTGTATCTAGTTTATTATCTGAACCTTCGGGGAGCGTGCTTGCAAGCTTTTGATACTGTTCAAAGCAAGTTAGTTATCAAGTTTGATTTAATAAAAAGATACATCAACACTAGTATATGAAGCCATCGGATAATACATGATAATCGTTCATAGCTGCGTGAGCAACTCTTGATCTAGAGCTAATCGGATTTTTCTCGTCATTTGGCGTCGACGGGGAGGGATAAGTGGGATGAGGGAAGAACAGCGGTACAATAAAACGGTATGCATACCTCATCAAAAGCATACTGAAGCCGACTCTGAAGCACTTGCTCCTGCCGAGTCAACTTTCGTGCAATCTCCAGGAGTGCAACAAATCCACTCGCCAGAATCTTCAGCTCATCATTTTGCCCAGCAGCCTCGGTCACTGCTGGAGGAGTCATCTTTTCGGGTGATAAGAGAGTAACCTACTTATCGACCGTACCTCCCTTACATCTTCCATAAAGAAGAGCAACAAGAAAGACGCTCGTGGTGGAGAAAGGAATGGAAGGAAAAAGAGGAAACAGAAAGAAAAATCTCGAGGTTGAAATAGTTTTCCGCTAGCTTGCTCGGCTGGGCTCGTGACTGATCATGTGATATTAAATATTATGTAAGAGAGCTTAGTTGTCCAATGATTATATAATTAAAGTGACTAAGCACCTAATTAATCAGACAAGAGGAGCTCGATATTACTCAGCCGTCACTTTCTTGTTCAACGTCATTACCAACTTCGCAGCAATTATGACGGAATATAAGGTGCGGAGAGCAATGCGGGAGGCCTATATACCCATAAACATGGCTATTAAAGCCTGCCTCAGTATAAACTACTGCCATATTCCCAGCAATAACGCTCCCTAACAGGCTATTGATTTCGAACGCATTTACTGCACCCTTAGTAGCTACCTTTGCCAGATTTGGCTTGAAGTTACCATTTGGTACCAATACCGGCGCCATGCCACCAATTCCCGGAGGTCCAGCTGATATATTCGGCTTCACTGCCGTCGAAGCATCTGCGGAGAAGCTCTTCGACCAAATTGGGCTCCGGGATATGCCTCCACCTCCAGCGATACCAGTCTCGGCAACCCCAATTCCCCAGACGATCCTAGCAGGACGCATACAGGGGTTATGCTAAGGTCCATCTTCCTACTCCCACATTCCATCACTGTATGAGAGTATATCACTTCGGAATTGCCATGAAGCGTTATGCGTTCCCAACCTGGGCATTCAGTGACGAAACTTACTTTATTACCTGCATGCTACACGATATTGGAACCACAGAGGATCACCTTCGAGCCTCTCGTATGAGTTTTGAACTTTATGGCGGTTTTATAGCCATGGACTTACTTCAATACCCCATTAACGAGCATGCTTCTACCATCGTTGATCCTGAAAAAAGAGTTACTGCATCAAATGCGCTTGCTGAAAGTGTTGTTGAGGCTATTATGCGGCACCAGGACATACGTGATACCGGGAAGATCACCGCTTTAGGGCAATTGATCCAGCTAGCCACTATTTTTGGTGTGTCTACGTTTCTTTAGCATCTATCCCGTCACAACCCAAATGTTGATATTTGCTAACACCAAATAAGACAATATCGGAGGGCATGAACAGTTGCTTTCACCGGAAACAGTAAAAGATGTTATTAAACATTACCCACGTATGCAGTGGAACAATTGTTTTGCGGCTACAATTCGCAAGGAAATTTCCCTCAAGCCATGGGCTCACTCTACCACTCTTGGTGCTGATGAGTTCCCATCGCGCATCGAGAATAACCCTGTTGGGTTAAAGTTCGAGAGCCTGGAAGAAAGTGTTGCTGAAGCAGGTGGCATATCTGGGAAGGTCAAACGCACGGATGATAAGTAATAACTGCTTCCACTTTTGTCGAGCCCAAAATATGACTCTGTTGCCGTGGTTGTAGGGGGTCATTGAATACAACACCATCTGCTGTTTCCTCGGACCCCATTGCCTAACCATAGTTACTAGTACATGGCTTATTGCTAGTGTGAATAAATAGGGCTATTACTTGGACTCCGTGACTACTTCCATTTTTGTCAGAGGTGTGTGTATTTATACTTACTGTATATTTAGCCCATTCAACGCACACATGATTCTCTAGAAGACTGGGGCTCTTAATGGCCTCTGAAGGTCAAAATTGTTGATGGATATCTTATCATCATGCAAATGTATCGGACGTCCGTCGTTCGTTTTTTAAGTCTAAACCCACAATCAACTGCCACCGGATCGGCGCACATTCGGTATACATGGGAAGAGCCATCTTGGAACCAGATTCAAACGCCTTGACGTTGTTGAACACCGTCAACACTGCCAACTAGTAAGGAAACTTGGAAAAACAGCCTCAATATCAATGGGCCTCACACGGGGGTAGATCAACATTGCCGGCCCATTACAGCTTGCACATAGCCAGAATAACAGCGTGGGATCCATCTTCCCCATTCACGTCTCCGATGTACCCAATTCGACCGCTCTCATAGGGTGCAAACACAATGGCGGCTTGGGTGAGGTCGTGGATAGGTTCCGGGTAGAAAACATGGGATTCTATCCTTGACTCTTCGTCAGCCGCATAGAGTCTGCTCTCGGGCGGAACGTTCTTGAGATGGAGAGCTTTCTGGCTATACGATGTCTGCAGTCTCTCCATGGACAGTCCCTGGCAATTTGTATTGATATGCACAGTTGTTCGATGATAGCTCCCAGACTTCCAGGGGAGACCCCAGCTGAACTCGAAGAAACGATTAAGATGATCCGGCTTAGCAAAGGAACTGAAGGTGGCACCGAACACGATCGTACCGCCTCTCCGCACGTAGGAGATTACTTTTTCGAGAACTGTGGCATACTTTGTTTTCAGGAGAGCAGCATCAGTGGCGAATATCGCGTCAGGCGCATATTCTGATAGATATCTGAGAGCCGGGTCCAGCTTCCTTGCTCGCTGGATCTTTGCTTTCGACAGGAGGCTGTCGATAAGGTCCTTGTACATTTCGTCAAAGAAGGCTTCTGTTTCAAGCGAGAGAAGGAGTATTCGCGGTAGGTTTGTGGTCTCAGCGAACGGCGGTTGGGAATCCATCTTGCTACTTTTTTAACCGCTGTTCCTGGCTGCTGCTCTTGATAGCTTTTCGGGATTTGTTTTAGCTGACTGAAGACGATTGTTGAGAAAAGAGAGGTTATTGACGTCCAGCAGTTGCCTGTGTCGCTTTGTTTTATTATTATTCAAGTGGGTAGCTAACTTGTATTACCTCCACTGATCCGAAAGCTTGGAGTGTTGCCAAGTCTATTGGGAGGGAAAATCATTGTAACTAGCTAGACGCTGTCTTTATTGAAATCGCCTGGTGACTACTAATTGCACCACTTAGGTGACAGTTTTGTGATTCGAGAATACCTTTCAGGCCTAACGAACTAACTCCGACCGCCGCAACAATAGCCATGTATGTCATGTCATTATTAATCCCTAGGGAAAAAGGATAATATTATGGGTCATAGAAGGAAATTTTTGCCTTTATCAAGTTAAAAAAAGGAAAAGGGGAAAAAACGACAGAGAGAAAAGAAAACCAAATGGGAATAACAGGAAAGGGGGGAAACACGGGATGAAACTTGGGAGTTCTTTTTTTTTTTTTTTGGGGGGGGGGAGGGGATATAAAGGAAAAGGGCGGAAAAAGGTCTTGGTCTAGTATGCCCATGCCATCTGTTGCTCAGGGGCCCCAAACAAATAGGCTGCAGAGCCAAATCGAGCACTTATCTGTTGTAAAGCATAGCGTGGTATAAAATCGAATCCCGGGTGAAATCGAGTGCGGTAGCTCTTTCGAAGCGAGGATGTGGGTGTGTTCATTAGAATTAGTTCCGGCCGGGCTTTGCGTTTTGGGTCTGGTTCTAGCAGACGAATCGAGGGTAAGGTTGACTTCTTTGGATAAAGCCCTTCTATAGCGGGCAGGCAGGCAGGCATGGTTGGGTGTCGGCTGGTTGACTGGTTGACCGGACATGTGTATCGTAATTTACTTGCTCTCTTGAGTTGCGAGGAGGGTATAGACCGGGGCAGGGAGCTTGTCACGGCCCTTGAGGAAGTCGAGCTCAAGCATGAAGACAAAACCGAGGAGATTGCCTCCAAGTTTTTGTACGAGGGAGCCAGCTGCATATGCAGAGCCGCCTGGTAAAGAGGGAAAGAAACATTTAGATTTAGCATGGAGGGGTATTTCTTTCTTTCTTTCTTTTTTTTTTTAAATTTTTTTTTTTTTTTTTTTTTTTTTTTTTTTTTTTTTTTTATAAAACACACACACAACTCAAGGAGGAGAGAGCAAGTGAAGAGGGAACATACCAGTTGCAATGATATCGTCGACTACGATGACCTTCTGGCCCGGCTTGATGGCATCGCTCTGCATCTGGAAGAAGTCACTGCCGTACTCCTTCTGATACTCCTGGGTGATGACGGGTCCAGGCAGCTTTCCCTGCTTCCTGACGGGGACAAAGGCAGCCCCGAGCCTCAGGGCCAAGGTAGGGCCGAAGAGAAAACCGCGAGCATCAAGCCCGACGATGACGTCTGGTTTCTGGTCTGCGCCGTAGGTCTCGAGCAGATGCAGCTCGAGGCCTCTGATGAGCGACTCGTGGAGGGCGGGGTCTGCGAAGATGGGCAAGATATCCTCGAACAGGATGCCTGGAGACGGGAAGTCCGGGAACTGGCGCAGAGACGAGCGCAGCTTCACCTTAAGACTGGCGAGTTCGGCGGCGCGGGAGGCAGAGGAGGCGGCGTCCCCGGCGACTTGGGCGGTGGCAGAGGCATTGGACTTGTCGCGATAAGCCTGCTGGTTATCGGCGGAGGGGGGAAGGCTCATGCTAGACGGAGTGAAGGGAGACGGTGGGAGCGGGAGAGTCGAGCGTCGCAGCGGACAGCAGATGTAGATTCAAAGAGAGAGATAGAGCAGAGAGAGCAGAGAGAGAGAGAGAGAGAGTGTGTGTGTGTGTGTATATGTATATGTGTAGATGGCAGGGAGTTGGAGGTTGGAGGTGAGGTGAGGTGGGATGGAGGGGAGCAAAGGCCGCGCTGCTAAATAGTCAACGAACGAGCGACTGACTGACTAGTCGAACGAGCTGAAAAATCTCTCCTGACGGGACGCCGTGGCTCGTTCGACCAACGATAGAGGAGAAAAACTCCCGATGATAAATACAGCGGCCGCCTGGATCCTCTCCTTGTTCCCCCTGCAAGCTCCAAGGTCCAGCCCTAGCGGAAAAAGCGAAGCAACCAAGCAGTCGACAGCTCGTTAACTAGCTAGCTCGTTAGTTGCGGCGGGTACGGCAGCCAGCGCAACAACAGCATGCAATACAATAATCACATTTAACAGTACACAGACGCTGCGGTTATCCTGCTCTGCGCGCTCGCCAGCACCTCGACTCGGCCAGAGGGCGCACGGCAGCCCGTCAGCCAGGCAGCCAGCAGAGCCATCGACAGGAGACGCCAAAGATCGATACCATGCGCTTTCTCGCCCTCGCCGTCGGCCTCGCCCTCTGTCCATGCCTGGTGCGACTCAAAAGGTCGGTGAAGCGGGAAGAAACACACAACCTGGACGCATCCCGGGATCGAAAGGAAAGGGCTCCAGGGACTTCTGCCGCCTCTGATCGACCTTTCAGCGTTATCCTTTGGTTTCTGTATTGTCAAGAAAATAAGTTACGGCGGATGGAGCTGCTGGCTGCCTGAACAACGAACGACTGATTGATACACGGAGAACTTCCTTGGGTGTGGATATAAGATGGGGACCTTGATCCCTTCGGGCCCCGTCCTCCTCCTCCTCCTCCTCCTTTTTTCCCCCTTTCCCATCTTCTTCACCCAGGAGGCAGAGAAGACGAGAGGGATGGAAAGGAAGATGGAGAGGGAGAGGCATCTCCCTGCTCTTTGTCCCTGCTCCCTTGTCGAGATCTACGGCGTGGGCAGGCAGTTCAGTCAGCCATGGCCGGCCTCGCTTTCTCCAGGCCAGGACACGAACTCGCAAGCACAACATATCCGTCTTCATCCACTGGAAGGCCGTCTAGACCCGTCTGTCAAGCAAGCATCAAGGGAGAAATAATACAAATTACAAAATGAAGGTAAAAATAACGACGACGACGGCGACAACACAACAAACCAAATAAACAAACCAAATAAATAAAAAATAAAAAATAAAAATAAAAAAACAAAAGCTAGGTCATACCGTGTGTCACACCATATTTCTACCAGAAGAGCTCTGGCGTGTCTCACAGCGTTTTGTCCCGATGCAACGTCCACATGGAATGCCCGTCGACCCTGGCTGGTCCGTCTCAAGTAAGTATACAGAATACGCCTGCCCCCTGGAAGAAGCGTTGTAAGAAGTGTACTCCTCTGTATTGTTCGTTCCACCCCTTTCTCGCCTTTCCCCGGGCTCCATCGAGGCAGATGTACGTGGCAAGGGAGTTTTACCCTTCTTCCTGATATGACACCCGCTAGCCTCAGGAACCGATTTCAGGGAGCAATCTCATGTTCGGACGCAGGTAACTATTTCTCACGTCACACTCCTGTAGAACCATACAGAACAGATAGGCCTACCTTTGCCGAAGGCGGAACAGTTGGTTAATTCAAGGGCTACGGAAAGCTGGCTGAGAATAATGTAGGGAAAATACGCCTCTTATCAAAACCTCCAGTCCGGAGTCTGGCAAGGGCGGATGTTAGTTATTCTTCACCAAAGCAATCAATTACCTAACCGCTTAACTATCGCGTATCTAGCCTTCCTCCGAAGCCAGTTAGTGATCGAAAGTGAACTGGTCACAGGCAAGTGAGCCGGTAATTAATAACTATCGAGTCAAGGTAAGGAGAGCGCAGCACCACCGGCCAAATAATTGCACAGGTGTAGAACGCATGTTTGTTAGGGAGTTTTACCTCCACATGGTACAAAGTACAGGCTTCAGGCGACGCAAGGAACATGACATCCGCGGTGCGTGAGATGCCTGTGTCATCACAACATTGTGTAACTCATGAACGTCTCGTTGCGGCACTTGAACTCATGAAGCTCTAATAATTCACTAGTCATTCTATCTGCAGTCTCTTCTGTGGGTAAGCCTATACTTAAAGCGTGTATATCAAACATAGGGATATCAGGCACAAAAAAAGGGGGGGTTGGAAAAAAAAAAAAAAAATAAGGGGTTAGGCACCATCACTAAATACAAACAACCCAGCGTGTCTAGAGGAATGAAAAGAACGTGAAGCTGTGCACTACCGCCCAAAGACACCGTAATTATACTCTATATGACAATTAGGTTGCTGATTGGTATGCCCTGCGACTGGATCTCATATCTCCGTCGGACCCCCACTCCTAACGCATGGCTGAAGTATTCATACGTTTTTTCTCCGCCCCCGACCATCACCATGCTTATCGGGCGAGGTCGAGGGAAGCCCCCGACCACGGTCTGCATTTCGTCTAGCAATGGCCGAATCAAGGATGACTCCTCGTCTGCTGCAGACTGGCGTCGCTTTTCTCCAGGCTGGGGGTATGAAACAACAACAACGAGTTGCAGAGAAGAACGAGAGGGCCGGAAGGAAGGTATGTTTCTCAGCTTGTCAGAAAACGTACAACCTCCTCGCTTCACTACTATGATTTGGTGTGTCCGGGGGATAGACGGCGGAAGGCGTTTATCACACAGGTGGCCCGCGAGGTAGATACTGGACCAAGAGAGGCGGGTCATTGCGTGCTTGGAACCGGGTGACGGAGGCGTGAATGTTGCATCTTCCTCGTCCGGCAATGGAGCTGAACCTATCCCAGTGGAGGAAATGGCTGGTATTGAAAACCGGGCTATTGGACGGCGGAATATCGGCGGTGTTACCGATGGCAGGTGCTGGAGCTCATCACGTATAAGGGCTGTTACATGACTAAGGAGCGAAGAGAGAGCTGATTTGTGACTCTCGGGTTTCCCTGCATGGTCATCTGCCTTGGCTGTAGAGGAGTCAAGAACGGGGCCACCACTGACAACTGTGCCTTGGTCAGTAAGAGACGCGGCCGATGAGGAAGAGTTGTTCCGGTAGACGATGTCTGGCTTGACATCAATGATTATGTCCATCATGATAGTGTCTGGGGTCTGCGTAAAATTGGGATCGGTTGGACTCAATGCACTCGTAGTCTCGCGGGAAACAAAAACCTTCTCGTTCTTGCCTAGGGGGATATTGCTAACCACTTGTATACGAAACCCTTCCTTGGAGGAAATGGCATTGCCTGAATACAATGGAGCATCTTGAATCATACCCAGCCGTAGACCTCCGAAGGATTTAATTAGAATCCCACCTTCAACACGTTCCAAGCTTGGAGGCCCTTGAATCGTACTAGAAAGAGGAGGAAACGTCAGATCCAAAGTCGGCCGCACAGCCATCGGCGAACTGACGGCATCCCGGGGTACCAATGAGGGAGGAAGAGTCCAAGGGAAATATGTATAATTCGACGGAGAACCCAAGTCAGAAAGTGTAACACTAGGACCATCAACCGAAAACTCAACGATGGGAGATTCAGGTTGTGTTTTTGGAGGCGTTAGACGTAGGCGCGCCAGGCTTGCTGCATGGAAAATATCCGGCCGGGCAGCGGTGGAAGATACGCCAAAGGGGTTCCGCACTGCTGGCGGCCCACATGTGCCTACTGATGCATTCCTATGTTGCTTCCAGTCCTGTTGAAGACGAGGCGGAGTAGTCTGCTTCGCCTTTGCTGGAAGTACAAGTGGATGTCCTTCCGTACTGTAGACGTATGGCGAGTCGATCCTGTTCAAAGGATGAGACGGCTCGAAAAGGAGATACAAGTATTTGGACGTCTCCCCGAGGAAGAAACTTTCCATCCTATCACTCTGATCTCCTCTTCTCACATTCTGGAGACCGGCCCAGCCGCATTTGGTCCAGCATCGTCTTTTGATATCACGCAGAACCATCTCACCCACATAAAGATACCAGGGGTCTTCGGTTGCCCTATACAAATAATACGTGGATTCGATGAATTCAGGACGGCCACTCCACCACTCAAGTCCGCCCTCAATGTCTCCCGTTGCAACGTTCCAACGCTCCGGAAGGGCTGAGAAACGAGTCCAGAGCGCAGTATTAAGGAGGTGAGTCTCAGCAGCTTCTTCAACGTTACCTGCTAGAGTGAGAAGACCGGGAAAGTACGCACTCAGGCTATCCATCCAAAGTGCGCGGGTGGCCCCGGTGGTAATGTCGCCTTGTATGTAGTGAGGATATTGGTAGCTTGAGCCTCGGTATAGGTTGCTTTTTATCGCTTCAAACGATTCCTCCCAGACTTTGAGAAAGCTATCCGGTGAGTGAGCCTGGTATGGTAGTGGCAAGAAGTAGCTGTCGTATTCATGGAACGGCCCAGAAGCGTTGAATTCCGGCGGATAGCCTTCTGACAACAGTATATGGGATTTCAATGCATATTCAAAAAAGCTGTCCATGCCTGCCCCGATCTTTGTATACCAATAGCGCAAGTTAGTCGTGATATACAGCTAACACTCCGATTAAGAGAGGCTCACCCCGGTATAAGTTTGAGTCCATTCTCCGGTCTCAGCATTAATCCCTGCTCCAATGAGTCCCAGCTCACTCCTTCTCTCCCATACGCTCCAAAATGCCCGTTTAGCGAATTCTTCATATCTGCCATCACCCGTCAATCGGCTGAGTACAGCGAATTCCAAAACCAGGCTTCCAGCGCCAGCGCTGCAGTTTTCTGTAATTTCAACAGGAGAATCTTCATCATACTCTTCATCGGTGTCGTATCCAGTCCATATTCTAGAGTTCAGAGGGGAGTTGGGATGGAAAGGGACCCCATTACGTAGGTTGACACGAGGATACGGAATTCCAGTAGGAGTATAGAAGGCAGGAAGGAGGCGTGTTCCTAGGTCCCTGGCAAGTCTGAGCAACTGTCCATCATACACGAACCCATTCTCCCATTCAATTCCGCCCTCACTGCCCAGGGGTTTATTCCACAATTTTGCAAACTCCTTCTCCTCCAGGGGAGGCTCATAGCCACGTATTGGGAGGTCACCCACAGCAAAGAGATGGGCGCTGAGGAGCCCACCTATCCAGAGTTTAAAATGTATCAGCCATCTCATAGTTCATCTCGAGTCCCGATAGAGCATTATATCCTTTGCTCACCTAGACCTCGAATCACACTTTCAAACACCTGCACCTTGCTGTCAACCTCAAATCCCTTGCTTCGGGATCCAATTCCATTGGGACCATCCGACCCGTCTCCGTATAATTCTACCAAATCTCTCACTCCATTCTGAAAATATCTCCACGCCTTGCGGCCGTTCAGATCTGTCGAGTTTGGATACGATAAAATTGCGAGGGTGGATAAGCTGTCTACCAGCGTTAAGGAATAATTCCCTAGCACGTCGTTGAGCTCAATATGCGCTGGATTCTTTCGATCCCGTGTCAACGGCTGGCAGGACACCGGTCGTAATTCGTCCTCGGGGAAGGCATATTTCATGTAACTCTCAAACCCGTGAAAAAACATGTGTTCCGTTTCTTTTCTGGAATATGTAGTTGTGAGTGTCGGGCTGCATGTCGTTATTATCATATTAAAGGGAAAAGAACCCACCGAAGCTCTTTAATCTGGCTTTCCAGCATGCCCAGAGTGCAGGTGAGCCATAGCGATATGGCAAGCAAGTAGCCCAGCCATGATGACGGGAGGTGAATGGACATATGGGAGCGTCGGTCTATCGAGCGCATCACCAAGAGGAAATTGGTAGCCGCAATGTCATTAGGATGGATTGCTTGCCTCTGTGAGTTCCCAAATACGACCAGAAGCCGTATCGAGGATAGAGCTGCGTTTATGCCAGTTCAATGTGTGTTGGAATAATTTGTTTCGTCCCCTTAAATCTGCACGCTAAGTTAACTACTTAAATTCGGCATGTGGACAGATGTGCAACGTTTGGTGAGGTCGGGTTTACATCAGCGGAGCCAAGGCCGCATGCACAGACTAACTAAGTTAACTACCTAGTTAGTTAGAGCTGGTTGGTTATTTTGGGGCACGGAGTGACTCGGCAAGATAACTACAGAGGCACCTTGTTTTGATTTTGAATCGACCATTATATGATACCTGTTGTCATTGGAGCCTGGCAATAGTTGTAGGAATTTGAAATTAGGCCGTGAAGTCGTATTCTCGAGTTTTAGTTGTAGTTAAGTGGTTAACTACGGGAGAAGCCCCCAACAGAAGCCGCTAGCAACACAAATAGATAAACGAGCACATCAAAATCAGAATTCTCAGGAGACGCGAATGGTTATTTTGGTATGGTCCCGACTAGGACGGAATGTTGACTGGGAGCTGAGCCGTAGTGGCATTTTGTTTATTGCTCGGTTGGCGCCGTAGTTGAGCTTGTGGAAGTACTCTGCAATTGGGGTTGGAGATTGACAGTAATGGACGGCTGGCCCCCTTCGTCCGAGATATAGCTAGGAGGCCGGCTTGTGCTTGGCGGTCGGGGCTCGCCCATGCTCTGAGAGTGGCAACAATTGGGTTTCTGCGGGTCGATACGTTGCCAGTAAAGCCGGCTTGGGTCCATCTTCTAATAACCATGTTATCATTCCTTGTCTGTAAAATGTAACTATCCAAGTCCAGGCTTACCACACTGCCCCTCCAAAGGCCATATGCTGGAGGTGGAATGGAGACTTGGCCAGGTTTGTTTTCGTTCTCCTCAGCCCCGGCTCTGAGGCCCATCTCCAAATCAGTTGCAAATATGACGGGGATAGGTCGATCAATATGGGTAAAGCTCTCGGCCATATCAAGATCCCGCGTAGGTTGGTCATAATGCACCCGACGCCGGCGTACCTGGCGTCGTTTCGCCGTCATCAACAATCGGATGAGCGAATGGCAGAAATATACTGTACAAGCCATCAAGGCAATAATTAAAATAATGTGGAATTCAAACTTCTTTCCTGAAGAAGTGACGGCAAGGACGAGATCTAGGCATATAGTTAGTATGTGAGTCGAGCACAGGAAAACAGGGAGTGGATGGTGACAAACATGTGGTTAGCACACTGGCTAAAAGGATCCCCGAAATGGCACAGTCTATAAGTTTCCTCCTTGTTGATCTGGCTTTCGCCCGCGGCCGTATGCAGAGGAGCCATCCTGTCAAGGTGTTCCGACGTAGCTTGCGTTTCGGTTGTTGAGGGTGAGCCTCGACTGAACGCTGAATCCAACTGAGTAATACACCTCCCAAATGAGTATGGTTCTCGACTCTCTGTTGTGTCTGTGAGCTTGTCATATGACCATCTGATTCTGTACTGGGGAGTGAGAATGGTAGTATATTATCATTTGGCGACGCGTTGTTGTCTATAACGGAGCCAGTCGACGAGATAGACCTTCTTCCTGACGAAATATTTCGTTCACCACGTACACTACCATCTGATCCGGGGGCATACATGCGTATCTCCGGTGGAGATAGCCGTGAGGGTTTATGGGAGTGCTCCACGCCGCAGGACCCAGGAGGAGAATTCCCAGCAAAAAGAGCAGAAAGGCGAGAGCGGATTTTTTGAACCCTGTCCGCCATAGTTAGTCCACTGACAGCGTTATCTTCGGTCGCCATGGTTTGCATATCAATGTCTTGTGGTATCAAATTGTTTGCCCCTGTTTGTTATTGTTGGCGTGTAGCCGCGCCCTGATGATCTCCTCTTTCAGTAAAAGTAAACGCCACAGCTAAACGCAAGTGTAGACCAGCTTGTTGATATTATTCGACAGAGTCCACGATTCGTTTGTCCAGGAAGTTATCCAAAGTTCCAGAAATACCAAGTGTACAAAGAAGCGAGGAATGGCGGGTATATTATTCACAGCGGCCGTCAACACAGGTATCTCGGCCAGGGGCACATACACCTATTCCAAGCGTTAAAAGCGCGTATGTCGGGGTAGACTGCGCGTGTATCTTTCTAAAACGAAGGAGATGGCATCTTTAAAATGTCTGACAACGCCCCAGGAAGAAAAACAGTAACTGCCAGCAATCATCTAGACTGCTCGGAAAGAAGAAACGAAAACGAAGGGAAACAAAAAGAAGAGGATATATCTTTATAAGATATATATATTCCTACGGAGCACAGATCAGGGCACTCTTCCACTGCCAAAACTGACTGACTGGACTAGAAAGATTATTGACCAAGATTGTCTTCCAATGTCAGATCCAGCCGAGAAAAAGCAAGCATGGTTGCTAACTAGTTATCCATCCAGGAAGCGCAGTCTGCCATGTGAAGGAAAAGTATGAAGTCGCCCGTAGCGACTGAGAGGGCAAGTATGTCAAAGGAGACGACCCTACAACCTCACCCCCGGGGCTGAGCCATGCATGATCAGACTCTGCTACGGACGCCTGCTGGCCAGTGAGGCTGCGATGCGAGGATGATTCTGAAGCAGGAGAATCCGTGTTTGTGAGGATAAGAGCGCGCTAGGTTTCGGGTTGGCCGCAACCTTGGCACCTTTTGTTGAAAAAGCAAACATAATATACGGCAACAAAACCAAGATACATTATTGGGAACAGGAGGTTCACGGGAAAGACTAGGTTAGACAGCACTGTCATCTCTGTCGCTGTAGCTGTGCCGCGCATGCCATGCTCCTGTAGTATGTATAGATCAATCTTCTAGTGATTTTGCCCCACGCAAGCATAGGTACAAGGAACAGAACTTGGATCTGAAAGTAGGCATAGGGCTGTGACAAAGGCAACTACTATGGTAGTAGATGCTGAAAGGGTGGCTTCTCGTACGATTTTCGTTTGCATCCTCTTCACCATTCAGAGGCTAGAGTAGCTGGGCCCCTCGTAGATAGGTATAGGTGTGACGCAGTTCAGGTGAGATAGAGTGTAATGGAACTACTGAATAATCTTAATCCCGTCTAAGAACTTAAGGCCTCGTCAAAGGTGCCAACCAGGTGTGAGCTACCGAGATAAACAGGAAGATACTATTTCCCGAGCTCACCCAGCATAAGCGTTCGATCGGACGAGCCAGACACAACTAGAGCAGAGAGTTAGTGAACGTCCCTCGGAGCAGGCCCTTAGATAAATTTGAACTTACTGATGGGTTCATCAGCTGGCGTGAATCGAACATCGTTCACAGTTCCCTTGTGACCAGGGAGCTTGTAAAGCAACTTTCCCGTCTTGACATCCCACACAACGACACTCCTGTCCCCGCTACCTGCCGCAACCATCTCGCCTTTCGCATCCCAACTAGCCCGAATTAAATTCTTTTCGAGGCCTGTCGGTGCTCCATCAAAGGTTCGAATATGACGATCTGCGGGGGCAAAGGGGCGTATATCCCATGTCCGTGCTGTTGAATCATGGGAGTTAGATAGGAGAGTCTGAGAATCCGGAGAAATCTGTAAAGATGAGATCGTATCTGTATGCCCAATCATGGAATACGTGATAGCGCGCTTCCGGATATCCCAGACATGTATATCATTTTCGATACCACCGGAGTATATCTCATTCCCGGCTTCGGAGAGGGCGACAGCAGTCACAGGCATCGAGGCGGATGATTCGAGATAATCAATGGCTGTCTTTTGGCGAGGATCCCATATGCCGATACTTCCATCGTCGCTACCACTAATCAATAACTCCTGGCCACGCCGGCTGATATCCAAACAGTTAACAATTTCAGTGTGGTCCATATAGCGCCGTATGCGTGTGCCTGATTCCAGGTCCCAGCTCGCCAGGGTCATATCTGCGGAAGCCGAAAATAGGGTATGTGAGTCGCGTGACCATTGAAGGTCGAGAATGGCACCTTTATGGCCGGTAAGGATGCCATAATTTTCGCAATTACCGTATGTTCGCCATAATACTGGTTAGATTATCAGTTGTTAGCGGTGTTTGGAATTTACTCGTTTGAAAATAATACGGGATGAAACAGAGGAGGAAGGGAAAAGAACGTGATGGCATACGTATAGATCGGTCCATTCCAGAAGAAGCTATATGTTGGCCGGTAGGATCAAATCGGGTAGAGAATATTTCGCCTGAATGACCTGTAAGCTCCATTATAGGAGCTGCGAGGCCGCTTGTCCGGGGTACCTTCAGTCCATGTTAGAGGGCAATTCAAGGTATGGACGGACAGTAATCAATTTTCTTCCTACTTACAGACTGTATAAGAGCTCCATTCTTTCCGGTGCCGCTGGATATAGCCACGGCGCTCTGGTTTAGATTGCTATCTGATCGTTGACGCTTGACAAGTTGTACAGACCCGAGGGATTCGTGCGCTGGTCTCTTTTCCGCAGACATCATGGTGGCGTAGATAGTGAAGCAATACAAAGGTGTGTATGCGGTATGTACCTATGTCAAGTCGATGTAGTAGGTGTGGGTGTCGGGTCCCTGGATCCAGTTACTCGTGGTCGTGATTTTATTTTTTAGACGCGGTGAAATGGGAAACGCGGCTCGGCGGCTAACTAACTAGTTAGTTAACTTGCTCGTTAGCAAGTCACCGCGCTTAGATAAGTAGTCCAAAATTGGAAATACCCATGATATACCTAACTACCCACCAGCTTTTGTAAGAGCGCCATCATATTACGAACGAAGTCTAAAGTCTTGCAGATAGAGCCTTAAAGGTATAATAAGTGTGAGACTGGAGGTATTGGTCTGAGAGTGGAACAATGTCGAGCAAAGCAGCTCGGATTGGAGAAGAGTATAACTGCCTCCCCCAGTACCTAGAGCTAAAGATCTGGCGTCAACCCATGCTAACTTGAAATTTAGGATATGGAAGTACGTACTGCTGAGGATGCTTAATAGCTTTGGCTCCGTTCTAACCCGTGTAGAACTAAGGTTGATAAAGTCAACGCAGAGCTGGTAACGCTGACCTATGGGACAGTCGTTGCTCAGCTCTGCGCGGACTACGAAAGTGACTATCTGGAAGTCAACCGGCAGCTTGACAAGATGGGTTATAATATAGGCATGCGACTTATAGAGGACTTTTTGGCACGGTCTGGGATGGGACGATGCACGAACTTCCGGGAGACTGCTGACATTATCTCAAAGGTGCGTGCATGCCCCTTTCCCACTACGAAATATAACATGGCCATCTAATATATCCCTTATACCCGGGTATAGGTTGGATTCAAGGTGTTTCTCAACATTACGCCTACTGTGACCAACTGGACAAGTGATAACAAGCAGTTCTCGCTTGTGTTTGAGGAGAACCCACTAGCCGACTTTGTTGAGCTGCCTGACGATGGAAGAGCGCAGGACGAGCTGTGGTACTCCAATATTCTCTGTGGAGTACTGAGGGGAGCACTTGAGATGGTATGTTTACTTTACTGTCGCTGAACCAGGCCTGAGCAAGCTAACTCGGCCTACTACAGGTGCAAGTTCAGGTTGAAGCGCACTTTGTTAGTGATATCCTCCGGGGCAATGACACTACAGAGATGCGAGTTACTCTCGTCCGCTACCTTGAAGACGAGCTCCCTCCAGAGGAGTGATCCTCGACGCTTTGGTTTTCTTTCTCTCTGGCTCGTTGGACTGCTGCACTTTTTTGTTCTCATGGGTTGTCTTGGTTGTCTACTCTCGTCCTGCTTGGGCTGGTGACGTGCTCCTGGTGCCGGAGTTGGTTCATGTACCTATCTGCTGTCTAGAGTCTACGCTCTGTACTTTTTTTTTTTATATTTTTTTGGCCTTGCTGCCGCTGCAACTATCTTGGTCTACTCTCTGCCTCTGCCGCCGTCCGCTCTCCTCTCTCGCGGCGTCGACACCATCCCCTTCGCCGAGGTCCAAAATAGGTCGGCTGCCCGAATGGATGGAGGCGGGGGTCAGGTGATCGGATAAAAGTTCATCCCGTGACCAAATCTGCGTCGGGCGCGCGTTCTGCCGGTCCCTAAACAGCCACCGCCCGCGAAAGATGCAAGTTCGAACTTCCCCAGCGAAAAACGAACTTCACTGACGAGACGCATATCGGTTTTTCTTCCCCCTGCTTGAGACCCAGCATCGACGACACGGCGGCCCCCACGAGAAGACACTGACGGAATCGCTGGTGGACTTGGTGCAAGAGGCTTCGTGGAGCGGCGTGCCTGTAAATCCCCTTCGCTGACACTCTCCGCCCTCCGGACCCCCCCCCAGCCCAGCCGAACGACCAGCGATCGCCCAGGAGCCACTCTGGCGCCCGACGAGAAAAGCCCTTTCTCTCATCTCCCATCAAACGACCACTCTTCCATTATTCGCATCCCTTACTGCAGAGGATACAATTCTCTGCAAGGATAGGTTCGTTATCGCCACTTTTGAGGTCTGTGTCTGGGCAAGTGTGTTTTTTCATCCTCGAATGTGGTATGGTATTCAAAACTAACGCGCTTGAAAAGAAACCAGCACAGGACTAGCGGCCTTGTTTGTTCGCAAAATAACACAACTGCACACCGCAGGAAAGAATCTTTCCATTTCGAGCCTGCTGGATAGCCCATATATGAGACACATTTCCGACGAATTTGATCCTTCTGACGCAAAGACGGGCTTCGTCTTTTTCAATATTGATCCGACACTCAAACACGACAGAGCGCCCTGAAAACGAGATCACTTCTTTCCTGGAGAGCAGGTCCGATCGTCTTTGGGACGGCTGCACCTCCGCCTCCTGCTCACGATGAACCAGATGAACATGCAAGGCATGAACCCCAGCGTCGCTATGCCTGGTAACGCCGTACCCGTCGGTGTTCCGGGCGTAGGCGTTCCTGGGGGAGGTATGCCCATGGGAGGCATCCCGATGATGAACAGCGCATCAGGCTCTGCCCCTCGAAGTGAGCCGAATCAGAATCTACAGGATACCATGGCTACCCAACTCAACACCTATATCTACGACTACTTCCTCAAACGCGGATATCATGACTGTGCGCGTGCGCTCGTGCAGGACGAGAGCGTCACCCTAAACACTACCACTGCGCCTCACAAAGGCACACCACACCGCAGAGATGGAGAAGTTAACGGAGTCGAGTCCGAGGAAGGTAAAGAGGATATCAAGTCGCGCATCCCCGACGACTTGCCAAGACCAAACTTGGGTGATTCGCAACAAACCAGTTTCTTATTCGATTGGTTCAATATCTTTTGGGACGTCTTCTCCGCTCAGAGAAAGAAACCAAGGAGTAACGACGCCATGCAGTATTTACAGCATACTCAGGTGAGTATCGTCGATCTGCCACCAAATTGAGATAGGCTTATCAATGTTAACCTCTGTATTCCTTGTAGAACATGCTGCGATTGCGAGACCAGCAGCAAAATCAACTTATTCGCCAGGGACAGCTAATGCCTAACCAATTTGCTGCCATGCGCGGAGTACGCGGTAACATGATGCCAGCAAACCTTCAGAAATCTGTTCTCCAGAATCCCCAGAATATGTATGTTGTGCTAATATGCAAAAAGCGCAAGCAGAATACTTGTAGCTAACTAACTGTACTAGGACACCGCAACAAATCGCTCAACTGCGAAACCAGCAGGCTCAGATGATGCAGCACCACCAGATGCAGCGCGAACACTCTGACATGGAGATGAATGGCCATCGCCCCCAATCCCCTTCTTCTGTGGATAACGCCCCATCTCCCTCCAAGCGCCAGCGCATTGACGGCCCCCAAGTTAACGGCGCGCAGATGACCCCCAACGGTCGCGCACAGCCTCAGGGTATGCCGGGCCAGCAGAACCAACAGCAGGCCAATTCTCTTTTGATGCAACACGGCATCAATCCACGAAACCTCACTGCTGCACAACTCCAGTCCTTCCAGTCCCAGAACCCAAGTGTTCAGGCGAAGTCGATTCAGGTCTATAATCAAAATCTAATTCACCATACTCGATCCGCAATGAACAACCAGGGCATTCCTAATGGCTTAATCAACCCAGGAGTCATGCCCAACCAACCAGACATGATGCAACCCATGCATGACAACCAAGGAATGATACCACAGGACTACTATAGTAACGGCCAGATGGCCGCGCAGATGCGTCAAGGCGGTATGCCGACTCCTGGGGCGCAGAATGGCAACCACGCTCTCCAAGACTACCAGATGCAACTCATGTTGCTTGAGCAGCAGAATAAGAAACGTCTTTTGATCGCCCGCCAGGAGCAAGACAGCATGGCCCGTGATGGCCAACCACAACCAGGGCCAGCCCAACCCGGGCAGCCAGGTGCTGGACAACAACAACAGCAGCAGCAGCAGCAGCAGCAGCAGCCAGCCCAAGGGATGCATAACAGTCTTCCTCCTGGAACTTCTCCTCAAGGAAGTCGTGCGGGAGCCTCACCAAACCCCAGCGAACAAATGAAGCGCGGGACACCCAAGATGCCCCAGACTGGCCTCCCTGGTTCTCCCAATGTTGGTGACGCTATGCAACCAGGCCGTGGCTCGCCAGCCTCTATGAACTTTGGCAATCAAATTCCCCAAGATATGGGTGGTGCGGCATTCTTTAACACCATGAAGAATATGCAGGAAGCCGGTGGCGTCGTTGGTCCTAACGGCATGCGCCCACCGAGCTCCAATCCAGCCTACTCTGGCGCGCAAATGACGCAGCCTATGGATGCTATGGCACGTCAGCAACAGGCCCAGGCCCAGGCACAAGCCCAAGCTGGAGCTCGCATGCCAAGTGGTAATTGGCAACAGCCACAACCTCCCCAAGGCCAACCTATGATCCCACCACAGCAGCAGCAACAGCAACAACCACAGCAACAGCAACAGCCGCAGCAGCAGCAGCAAGGCCAACCTGGACAGCCTGTCGGAACCCCTCAAGAACGAAATGCTATGCCCCCACCGCAGGCACCACCTGTAGCCACGGCTCCGAATAATGGGCGACAGTCACCGCAGCCTGGTAGCGCGGCTCCTCCCACACCGCAGCAGAGCTCAAAGCCAGCGCCGAAAAAGAAGGAGACGAAGGATAACAATCGAAAGGTATGTCTCTATTTCACTACATCCATATCTAAGTGCAGTGCTGACCCATTATAGCGCCCCGCCAAGCGCGTTCCAACTACCAATGCACCTTCAGCAACAGCCACAGCTTCAGAGTCTGAACCTCCACCAACTCCAACTCCTTCTACCCCTATCACCCCTGTGCATCCAAGCTCGTTCAACAAGAACGCTCCTGCAAACAATGCTCAACCAACGTCTGCGCCTGCTACACAACCCCAGGCTGTGGGCCAACCACCACCCCCGCCACAACCGCCACAACAACAGCAACAGCAGCAGCCCCAGCAGCAGCAGCAGCAGCAGCAACAACAACAACAACAAATGCTGTCCATGCAGCCAGCGCAGGGTCAACCACCTGCTGCTGCACAACCAGGTCAGGCACAGGGACAAGTAGACCCATCACAGCCATTTGGGGATATGAGTTTAACAGACGTATGCATCCTTCCATCTCCTATACAAGTAGCCGTCCTGCTAATAATTGGTGTTTATAGAATCAAAGCTTCAATCTGGATTTCAGCTCTCTCGACAACCCAGATATTCTCGAAAACTTCGACTTCGACACTTTCCTCAACACAGACGACCAATCGGCATTCAACTTCGATCCTAACACGCCATACCTTGATGGTGTGGAGGCTGGTACAGGGGAGAGGATGTAATCTAACTCTACAATACCCCACTACCGCCGTCGATGAGGTGTACGAGCTGACTCCCTTTGCTATTTTCTCTATAACGCCATTTACCGTGCTGTCGTTTTTTGCGATCTCTTTTTCTTTCCTGGTTGATGTCCTCTCCTTCCTCCGCTCTGCTTATATTTCCTTTTACTCTTTGCCCATATCATTACTGTTCCTGATAGTCGGTGTATGCTTCGGTTTCCGTGTTTCTCCATCTTTATTTCTCTCCTGCGCCAATATCTGGTTGTTCCTTCCACTCTGCCCCCTCTTCCTCGTCTTGGTTCTTCCCATAATATCATGTTCCTTATAACTTATACCTTATACCTCTCGTTTGGCTTTTTGCTTTGATACCTTTGCCTATCGACTCATTAATACCTCTTACATACCTCCCTTTTCCGTCTTCTGTTTTGACTGGTTCGACAGGAAAGAAAAGCAAATACACAAAATGACAGGTTGGAGAAACGTAGGTATGGATCGATCATCAGCTTCAACTATTTTATTCCTTCATCCCGCTAGCAAGCAGACGAGGGGGAAAACAGGTGGAAGGCGAGCAAAAAAGGGGGTGGATGTTTTTTGTTACGTTGCCGTCTTCCTTTTCTCTCCCTTTCCAAATATAAAAGCGACAAGGAGCTTTTCAAGTTCTTCCAGCAGCCCCCTTTCCCCCTTTTCGCCTTATTTATTGCCTACTTTCTTCAATTTCACCTTTCTTTATGTCACACTCAAGACATCAATGTCTTTTGTTTTTTCCATAACACCACCTTGCTTGCTCAACTTAACCGCAGCTTAAGACTTCGGGCTTGCTTCCTTCTGTGCTCCTACTTTTCTTTCCTCCTTTTCCACTTTGTCTATTGGCTGGCCTTTTTTTCATACCCAGTCCTGCCATATTATTGCTGTTGCTTGATGCTTGCTCGTTTTCCACCCTTGTCCGTCTTTTTCTCTGCCTTATCGAGAGCTGTAATTGCATCCCTTGGTTGATTTGATAATTACCTTCCCTCGACTAGACTTCCGCCAGTTGTCGCGTGCGTAACTTATAACTGCCCAACCTCTCCCCCTTCTCTCTAGTATTTCTCTTTTTTTTTTCTTTTGCTTTTTTTTTTTTTCTCCCATTTCTCTCCCTGCTCCTGATCATCGTTGATATCTAATGAAACTTTCCTATCTGTCCGCTCGTCTGGATATTCCAAACTCCGCTGCTCACATCGCCGCATGCGTTCTGTACTGCATTATACTTCTATCTTACTCAATCTATTTCATTTCTACTGCTAAACAGTTAATTTGATCACACTATATCTTATGTCGTTGACCCTTTTACCCACCTATTTCCCTCCCAAGCCGTCAGGCCAGGTCTGTTTCGACTTCCTCTGCTCTGAAGATATAACGCAACCTACCGAATGCCAAAGGCAAGAAAATCCCTGGGGTATTTATATCCGCGTTCACGGTCTACCGGAACACCTTCGCCAAATTCTGTTTGATTGACACTACTCGTGACCTCTCTGTTTACCCACTGTACTCATGGTAATCTTATTTGATTTGGCATTTCTTCGTACAATTTGCTGTTCCCTTTGAATTGACGGGTGCTGTTGGATGAGGCCTACGAGCCGGTGATGTTGGCAAGGCCCTTCATACACCGTCCAAGAAGGGTTTGTCCTCCGCATTACGTTGTTAGCTAGCTGTCTCTTAGTTATAGCAGTTTCCATCCATCCCTAAGATATCCTACCTTGAAAAGAGGCCAATCCTTTCCTGAGCGGTACTACGACGGACAACCAGCACCCCCAGGGGGTTCCTGAAATCTGATTACCTCTATGGAGACGCTGCTCGTAACGGTAGAATTTATGGACGATGGATGGTGGGGTACCATCCTGTCCATATTCCGTATTATGAAGGGGAAAAAAAAGGGGGGGGGGGGGGGGGGGGGGGCTTTGGAACGCCAGTTGATTCCGTCGATTTCATATCAGTTCAATATCTCTGCCAATTAAACATGT
Organism: Trichophyton schoenleinii; assembly: GCA_018357685.1. NCBI lineage: Eukaryota > Fungi > Ascomycota > Eurotiomycetes > Onygenales > Arthrodermataceae > Trichophyton > Trichophyton schoenleinii. The sequence continues at coordinate 4,601,223 of WOFF01000004.1, read as the reverse complement.
CCACATATTTATCTCTCGCACTGTGTCACCTGTGCCCGAACATGTCACATTGGCGTCATTATGAATATTTGAAGAAGGAATGCAGAGAAGAGAAGGCGACAACAAAAGATGAGGAGGCCTAAACCCAAAGGATGGTCATGCTGAAGTTTGCTTGGTGCTTTAAGGAAAAGTAACTATTGCATGTTCAAATCAGAAGTTCAGTAGAAATCCCATCCCCAAAGCATGCCAACTACCGAGTTAGAGATAGAAGCCCGTTTTATCCGTCAATGCTGCTTCTTCAATCCAGTTTCCACCTCGCAGATGATTGACACCCATCATGACTTCCATAAGGAAGGCAACTGTATTTTGATGACATAAAAGCTCAGCTTCCGGCTTGCTCTGGTGTTTTGCGAACCCAATGCGTCTGAAGTTACGAAGAGCGGCATCATTACGAAAAAATGCATCAACTTCAAAGTGCATAGGGCTTCCCTTGACGTTAAATACCTTTACTGGAAAGTCAGGAGCGTGAATAGACAAGCGATCACAGATGCCTAGGCAGTAGAGAAGAGCATTAGCCACATGAAGAACGTTGAGAGGGATAATTTAGAGAAACAACAAGTGCTAGGCATACTCTTAACGCGAAGAAGGTCACTTCCGTAGGATTTGAGCTTCAGCCTAAATTCACTGGCAGTGCATGGGTCCTTCCTACACGTTGAACGATTGCCTGACATGCGGCACTGAAAGAAAATGGCCTGGGCAAACTCTGCTGCATCGGGAACCCCAGGGTTAGTTGATGGCTTTTGAGCCATCAAAGAAGGGTTGAAAAAAGTAGGTGTCACAAGTTTTCCTGTAGATTTCTTGTTCGTGGTGTCCTCAACAGCCTTAACCTTGACTGAATTGGCTCCAGTGGCACTCGCGGCAATTGGAATCTGTGGATGCTGACGTTCACTTCCCTTTGCCTGTTTAAGGGCATTTGTAACCTCCACCAAAGACGCTTCCTTTCTACGGCCCCTTCCGCCTTTTCTACGTGCCCTCTTTGAGGTGACACTAGTGCCGGCAGAGGGGACAAATGGAAATTTCGTCTACACATATGGTTAGCACTCATAACCACTGTACACCAATGGAGGCAAGACAAGCGCGGAATTAGCAAATCGAAAATGCAGTTTCTGTCACTTACCAAGTCCACTGTAACTGGTTCTGGTTTATTTGGAAGAATGGGCGTAGCACCAACCGCCTTTGGCAGGGTTCCAGACTTGGCTATCCCATGCATAAGCTCTCCATTTGCTCCACTGGCAACGAGTAAATGGTGCAATGCCTTGTGGGCACAACCAATAATGGCCTCGTCAATGGATGGATAGCATTTCTCAACGCCAAAGAAAGAAAGGCCATCAACCTCGACCTCGTTGCGGTAGCCATCGAAATTAGAATACTGCGTGTAAACTGGGTCTGGTATACCTCTTTGCTGGCAGTACACTATCATAAAACGGGGTGACCGTTAGCTATAACTCCTAATATGAATCGTCACAACTACAACTTACAGGCCAACAAGTAATTCCAGCGGAGTCGGTTAGGCGAAACACCAGGCTCAGGGCTCTCGGGAACCACCCAGAGAGGCATAAAACCCTTCAAGGTGGCCAAGCCACCACGACACGCATCCGCCATGGCGGCAGCCTTAGTTGAGTAACTTTGCAGTTTGGAGACCTCATGGCCTCCAAATCTGAGTCTAACCACCCATTTGTTGTCAAAATATTGCAGGAACTCAAAGGATGGACTTAGATGTTCCTGAATACAAATAACACCAAAATAGAACATTGCGTCCTTATCATCCAATTTGGCGGTGTTCACGTCACCTAGAACCTTCGTTGGGCCCAGTTCTCTAGGTGTAATAGCCGCTCGGCCTGCTGGTATAGAACCCCGACCGAAGACAGTTGTCCCTGGTACATCAGAAACCATATGTCGGGCTCCTTCTGTTTGGAAAGACGTAGAACTTGCTAAGGAGGGGGCCATTCCTTGGTTATTAGGGACTGGCAGGCTTGGTGTAGGAGGAGAATTCACCGGTTGATTAAATGAACTTAGTCCATAGCCCCAGGGGGCTGCTGGACAAGAGAATCTGGAGATACCGGGAATACCTGAAGCTGCATTTCCTTGTCCGAATAGCGCAGGGAATGTGCCATCCGAATGCAACGATGAAGCCATGGAGCCACATAGGGCAGAAGGCTGACCAAACATGGGTTTATGATATTGGCTGGTAACTGCCGGAGGCAGCATTGATGATGGCGTATCCAAGGAGCATGGAGCAGCAGGAATGGTGGCAGGCAAGACAGGAGACTTGCCACTTGAGGTAATAGAAACCACATCATCGGGCGCTCCAGTGTTCCGGCCAACAGCCTGAGTATCAGCAGACGACGCGTTGATGGCACTGGTATTAACCATATTCGCGTCTGGAGACTCGATACTTGGATACACCATCATCGACCGCGGCGTAGACATGGCCAAATCTGGCATCCATGCTGCTGTGACAGTTGTCACATCTGCATCAATAGCACGCGCGTTATCCGCATTGGCAACTCCTGATGCCGGCTGTGGAGTCAGTGCAGCATCAGTGGAAGCAGGAGGATGGGGAGCCGAAGCCTTCGCCGCTGTTGATTTCACCCGGAACGGCGTCACGAGCTCTTCAATCAAGTTCTTGAGATCATCTGGTCCAATTGTACTAGGTGGATGGCGGTGCATAGTGCCGTCGTCTGCAGGAGAGCAAATTTGTAAATATCCAGCGTTAGATGGAGGAGCTACAGACATTATACCTTCACTAACTGCGACATCCAAGCTATCAGAGTCACTGATGCTGATGTATTCACGGGGACTGTCATTTGTCTCAGGTGGAGGCGACATATCTGGACCTGTGTAGGATTTGGCCGCGGCGGGTTGTTGGTTGACGGGGAGAAGAGGAGAGGAGAGGATGATAAGGAGGTATGAAGTGTCGCGTTGTTTGCATATAAGGAAAGTAGGAAGGGAGGTTGCCAGGGCAGCGGAGAAAAATACACCAAAACGGCGGACTGCCTAGGAGAGTGAAATTTCCTAGCTAGGGATTCTCCGTTGAGTATTTGGGTTGACTGCTTGCTTCAGAGGCTTCCAATATCTTGCTTGTAATATGCTCAATATCTGCGTTGTAGCTTGCTGCAGTTACAAGAACAATATTGGCCTGGGTATATATCTCCCTCCAACATACACCCCATTCACTCCCAAAATTATGGGATAGTGAATGTAGTAAGGTGAACCATGGAAAATAAGGGCTCCATGATAGCAATAATCATGGAGTCCTCCTCTGGTCTTCACTTTGTACATGGTGGGCAGTATAAAATATCAAAAACCATCGGCCAACGCAAATAATGATCTACTTTATTCCTCCAATACCCACAGATTAACCTCGCATTATACAATACAAGGACAACTCGACTAAGATAGAATCGCTTTACCCTTGAAAAACCATTCATTCAAAGTGCTTTCTTTTTCACTTTGGTTGACGTTGAAACAAGCAAAGGACGGAGTCGTTAATTGTGCTTACATAAGCGAAATACTTGCATTGGTTGGACGACTGTGGATAAAGATGCGAGTACAAAAATGTTTCTTGTAGCAAGTAATTAAGCCATAGTGCGTTATCTGATACCCGTGAGCCCTTCGTTCACCCTGTCTGGCCAGCCATGCATGTTGCTATTCCAGTTCAACCTCAGATAGGAGGGCATCTGTTTTGGCAGCTGCCGACAGGAAATCGTCGAACTCTGCCTGCAGCTGCTCATCTCGTCTACGGCGAGATATCTTCTTTGATGATGAGGGAGACACGGCCTCGACCGCTCCTCGCGAATGAGTTGAGCTTACAGACCTTTTTCTCTTGCTTTCCGCGGAAGTTACTGCGGCTTCGATAGTCAGGGATGCCTTTCGTGAGCTATGAGCTGGAGAGGCATCGCCGCTGCTGTTTTCTTTATCGTCTTCATAGACGCTAAGGCTTCCTTCCTTCCGGCCTCTGACATTAGGACTGGGGCTAAGGAGGCCGGTCTGGGATTGAGGTGGTACTTCGTTAAGCGAGTTTCTAGAGCGAAGACTGGATCCCGACCTTACTCTCCTGTCTTCCCCAGGCTGCGAAAGCTCCCTGAGAGCACTGGGCTGGTTCTTGTTGACAGCGGCGCCTGCAACATTTTTCACTGCCGAAGGCGCTTTGGTTGCTGCTTTCCCTGCTACCGGGGTGTTCATCGGAGGACTGGTACCTCCTGTCGCCTTACTTGGACTCATGGCTTTGATTAGCTGATTATACTGCTCATCGTCCATAGGAGCCATCTGGGCCGGTTCTCTGTTACGTGAAAAATTCAGGCCAGCAGTATTAGAAATCACACGACTGCTTGAGGAGCTTGATGCAATATAGTCTGGCATCGAGATGTCATCAAGTGTTGAATGATGACGCTTGATAGGCCATGGTGGCCACGGATTCTTTGAAGGGTCAACGAAGGGATCTGAAACCTGAGGTGGCGGTGCAATCCATGGTCCATCTCGGTCTAACCACGGGTTGCTACTAAACTGTGGTGGAACAGTATTAGGCTGCATTCGATAGGGGAGGGTAGAGAAACCAGCCCCAACCTGAGCACCTTGGTTGTTGAACTGCCGGATGTCATGGCGCGTCGGGGAGTGTGAATGGGCATCCTCATCCTTTTCAACACTGTAAAGGGGCCCGAGGGAGTGTTTGACAAAATGTCGAGAGCCTGGTACCAGTTGCTGCCACATCCCTGGGTTTGGCCAGGCAATGCCAGATGACTCCAGTATACCTATGAGACCGTACTTATGTTAGATATCTGGCTATTTTTTACTTCCCATTATCCACTTTTTGTTTCTTTTTTCTCAGCTTACCGAGGGGAGCATGCTGGTAAGAAAAAGCGATAAGATCTCTGACTCTCTCAAAAGGTGGGTTACGAAGCGGCCGAGTGAAGCCTTCTGATATGACAACACGAATTCGACCGTACATGTCGCCAGCATCCCAGTGGGCTTGATGAAGCAGCTCTTCATGGAACATTGGAAACCGCAGACTATCTTGATTTCCATTTCTGTCGAGTTCTGCGAGAGTCAATACACGGCAGACACAGCTCACCTGGGACACACTCACGAGAACTCAGATCTACGTATACCCTCACATTAGACATTTTCCCGGTAAAACCCGGTACTGCTATCAAAAGCTGAACTTACCAATGACATGAGGCCAAAGGGTCTGCTGGTTGAACAGACTTGCCCTATTCCATGAGCGGTTAGTACTAAAAAAGAGCAGATAGGACTAACGGAGGCCATTAAGCTACCACGTACGAAGCACAGATACCATCGATAAATATCCTGACTTCGAACATCACTGAATCTTCGGGCTGCATCAGGCCTTCCATGACCCGAGTTGGACGAGGCCTATTCCAGCTATGAACAGATACCCTAAAGGGAGTATCTCGGGGCAAACTTGGTAGAAAACAAGTCAGCACGGGCAGCTGTCCCGGATTCCCCTGAACACCACTCTGGCTATAGTATGGGCCAGGATTGAGCACGGCTTGGGCTTGCAGATACGGCGATTCTAGAACCAGTTCATCCTTGGTGATTAGCAGGCGGCTTGTGTGCGGCTCAATAGCAGGTGCGTTGACCTACCGTGATCCCTGGTAACGAAGCAATTGGTCTTGAACTCCTGTAGAGGCACCTTTGACCCCTCAGGGAACAGCAAAACGTCCCAGTTCTCAAATCTCATGGTGGACTAGCTGTGGAGATATATATATATATATATATAAAGGAAGAAGTGGAAGAAGGAAAAAAAAGCAAGACACAGTACTGGTTAGGTGGAGAGTCAGGACGAGTGACAAACAACGACCAGGTCATTCATGCATTCATTCGCTAAACAGGTGAGCTTCCCGTAACGATAGAGGACGGCAGTGAAGAGGAAGAAGATGTTGATGCTGATGCCGGTGGTGAAGACGAGGAGAAGACGTCGTCTCTGCTATCACTGTGGCCATGTTGTGTTTTCTGCCGGGCAGAGTAGAAGGTGCGGTGAGGTGTTTGTTGTCTTTCCCATTTGCAGGATATCAAAACCTCGAGGAAGGAAGTATCCAAAATGAACGGCGACCCTTGGTATCTTTGGAACCAAGGTGTCTGGTTATTTTAGGAGCGCTCGTTGCATACATAGATAGGGTCTAATTAAATTTGATAGCTACACTCGACTTCAACCTCTGGTCTAATTCATATATCGCGTGAGTTATCAACCGAACATGCGACTTTCATTCTATTTATAAAAGAAGTCTATAACCATCCAAATGAATCCTTGTAAACACTATCAATTGGGTACTTAGTTAACCATGGAAGTAATCCAGCAAGGGAATTATGGCGATTCTTTTGGACATACAATGGCGGAGACGATCGACAATAACACCAGGAATATAACTCATTCTAACAGCACAGATACAGCTATATGGTTCGAAATCTAGTATTTAGACGCAGTATTCCGTATGGTAGCTACATAATCGAATTCCAACGAGCTACATACTTGACATCTGAGCAAAACCGGTCAAGATGCGACGAATGGCAGGTTCTTTGCCTCAAGTAGCGGCAAGTCGGCGAATAGCACAACATCTGCCCGCATGGCTTAGTTGGTAAAGCGCATCACTAGTAATGATGAGATCCCCGGTTCGAATCCGTGTGTGGGCATGATTTTTTTTGTGTACGGAGTACCGCCTCACCTCTTTCTTGGTGAGGGCGTTTGTTTCTTTCTTTCCTTTTGCTTGTTGTAGCTCTGCTTGCGGACGAAGGAGAAGTAGACTAACTAACTAGTTCGACTAGCGAGCGGCGGCGGCGGCTGAGCGAGGGTGAGACAAGCGTCGGGTGTGTCGGTGAGGGATTTTGATGCTGACCAGTTAGGTGTCAGTCGATGAGTCGTAGGAGCTGGGGCTGAAAGTCAAGTATGAGAATAATATGCGAGTAAGGAAGGCTACCTGCATGGAATGTATGGCATGCATGTTCTAGAAGAGCCTTAGGGCGTGCATCCGTCCAGGCACGACTCTATATTGACGTCAGCCCACTGCCGATGTAGATACTGATGGTATATCAGCAGCACGGCGGTACGGAGTCGGCGTGAATTAATAAATGCGGTCGGGGGCATAGTTTATCTGTCCTACCGTCTAAATGCGGCCGCAGCTATCCTACTACTTACTGTATATCCATCCGCGTCCAGCTGGCAATATTCTCCAAGAACACCGACAAAACAAGACGAGATAGAAGGAAGCGAAACGGCAAAAGGAGAAGACGTACAAGTACAAGGTACACGGCACACGACGGCCCACGCACGGCTAGAACTACAGTACAGTACAAGATACAATGCAGGAGAATAGAAGAGAAGAGAAGAGTGATATCAAGAAAGGACGAATGGAATAACTATGGCAAAGCAGAGCGAACAAAGAACGAAGATACAAGCAGGCAGGCAATTAGAATAACTAGACAGACAGACAATAGCAAAACACGCAGATTTCATCTTTCTCGTCTCGTATCTTTTGCTCGTGGGATCGTTTGCTGCGTGGGCACAGGGGCATATATGGGCATGGGCAGGGCATAGAATAGTTTTTTGTGAAAGAAGGTGGAAAAAAAAAAAAAAAAAGGAGGGCAAAGGCACAAAGGAGAGAGAAATAGGGGAGCAATAATGGGAAGAACGAAAGGCAGTACGAGTACATGGCATAGTCAGTTAATGCAACACGCGCGCAAGGTTTGGGTGGGAGTCGAGATCGGGCATCATCATCAGTCGGTATCGGGTACAATTATCTGTCCAAGATGGCAGAGAAAAAAGAAGTCAAAGGAGAGGGGAAAAAAAAAAAAAAAGACAGGGCATGACGTGACGATGTTGTACATGTTGGTCAATAAACCTGGGACGAGAAACAGTGAAGTGATGGGGATCTAGAAGGGGGAGACAGTTGGGTAGGGAGGTGTATGTCAAAACCGGAGAGGATAGGGATTATTACACATTTGGCTGGTTTCTCGAGCCAAATCATATCACTTCAGCAAAAAGTCCTGTTGTTAGTTCCGGGCGAAGACGAAGAAAAGTGCGTAAAAAAAAGCGGTCGAAGAGTAGAAGGAGAAGAAGGAGAAGAAGAGAATAAAAAGAAGTAATAAAGAAGAAGAAAAATAGAATAAGATATGATATGATAAAAGCGTGCGACGCAGGGAACTTTTCAGCAGACGGCCAACCCATACAAGTACGTAAGTAAGCGTGAGCGTAAGCAAGCGAGTATCAGGCAGAAGTGACAAGTCAGGCAGGGCATAGAATAGGTAAATAACAAAAAAAAAAAAAAAAAAAAAAAAAAAAAGGGAAAGAAAGGACCGAAGGCGATGGCATAGGGGACGTGTTGCGGCGTTAAAGCGGGAACATTAGCATGTCAACTCCATGCTTCTCATACGTGGATAGAAAAGGAAAGGAAAAGAAAGAAAAGAGAGTTCAAGATTGAAAAGAAAAAGAAAGGAAAGTAGAAGAAGATACCGTATGCTCCAGTCTGAGTGAGAAGTAAAGACCAAGTGATTATCAGTGACATCAGCAGCAGAATGGGATGCGGGAACCTGGATGTGAATGTAAAAAAAAAAAGAAAAGAAAAAAGAAAAAGTGGGCAAAAGCAGGGGGTAACTGGACATGACATAATAAATTAACTGTGCGAGGGACTGGGACTGGGACTGGGACTGGGGAATGTGGAAGTGGGAATACAGAGACAGCAAGGAAAAAGGAGTCAAAGCGAAAGGGGTGAGCGTGGGCGGTACATGAGATGCCCCAAACAATAATAAGTCGAAGGGAGGGGGAAGGGGAGGGGGATGGATAAGGAAAAAGAAAAAAAAGGAGAGGGCAACGCAAGACAACACACAGCGCAACAGAACGAGGGGAAGGAAGAACATGAAGAACCGCCCTTCAAGAGCAAACGCAGACGTTAGAGACGCAATAGACGTGGGTTCAATTGTTGACGTGGGAAAGCCGTTATACCGTGTTGTGTTTTTTTCCGTTTCGTAGATAGAAAAAAAAAAAAAGCAAGCAAGCAAGTAACAAGACAGACAAGCGCGAGCTAAAACAAACAGTTCAAGGTCGGGAGCCTCGCGGGACTCTGATGTGATCTCTTATGGCGAGATTATCTTCACTGGATGAGCAGGTTAGTTCTCATCGGCCTAAGAAAAAAGTAAGAAGGAGAAAACAGATGTAGAAAATTGGTGGGAGGAGATGGAAAGAACTGAGATATATATGTATATATATATATAGAGAGAGAGAGAGAGAAAGAGAGAATCGTACCTTCATGGGGGCGAAACCGGCACCGTACTGGTGAGCAGGGGGCATACCCATGGCTGGGTAGAGTGGTGGTGGAGGCGCGGGTCTGTATGGAGTGCCTGCAGGACCAGAGTTGTTCTGGGAGCGGCCCCAGCTGAGACGGACGCGCGAGTTGCCGATGGGGTAGCCCTGCATCTGGTTGATGGCCATCTCGGCAGCGTGGCGCTGGACGAACTGGACGAACCCGCATCCCTTGCCTGGGGGGATCTTGACGTAGGTGATTTCACCAAAGCCCTGGAAGAAGGAGCGCAGTTCGTCCTCGGTGACGTAGCCGGACAAGCCACCGACGAAGACGGTGGTGTTGTTTGGGTCGGTGAACTGGTTCATGGGCTGGGGCGCGGCGCCGTAGTAGCCCATCTGGGGGCCACCGGGTCCAGGAGGGCCGCCAGCACCGCCCATGGAGGGAGGGTACATGCCTCCAGGAGGGCCTCCGGGGACGCCCATGTGAGCAGGGCCACCGGGGCCGGCAGGACCCTTGTTCTTTGGGGTAGCGGTCGAGATGCGCATGGGACGGTTGCCGCAGTAGACACCCTGCATTTCGGAGAGGGCGCGCTGCTGGTCGGTCTCGTCGGAGAAGCGGACGAAGCCGTAGCCGCGGGAGAGGCCGGTGATGGGATCGGTCATGATCTTGGCAGACTTGCAAGATGGGAAGCGCGACTGGAAGAGAGACACGAGCACGTACTCGTTGACCTCGGGGCCTAGGTCGCCGACGAAGATGGAGAACTCGGGTCCGCGTTCCTCGCGACTGTAAATGGGTATTTCTTTTTAGTACATCTGCCAATACACTTTTTTTTTTTGTTTTTTAATATATAGTTGATGAAGAGACGAACCTGCGATCAGCGAGTCCGCCACCAGAGGCCCAGTTGAGCTTGAAAGGGCGCTGGGTGTTTGGCATGGGAGTGCCGTTGACTGCCAGTGCCTTGGCGGCGGCCGCGGGCGAAGCGAAATCAACGAAACAGTATCCGGCATTAGCCCTACAGGAGTCAGTATAAGAATGTATATATATATAGACGGAGAGCCTTACCCAGAGAACTTGTCGCGAATCATCTTGACATTGACCTGTTCGCCCATCTGGTACCAGATGTTGCGAATGAAATTTTCATCAATCCACCCTTCCAGCTCGCCCATCCTGGATAAAGAGTCAGTCAATGCCCAGTTAAAAAGGGGGGGGGGGGGGGGGGGGGGGGGTAAAATAAAAAAAAAAAAAAAAAGGGAGCCAAGGGAGAAAATACCAAAGGGTAGTCTTGCCGTCCTGCTGCTGGTTGCCTGGCGAGCCGGAGGGATCCTGCTGGGCGCCTGGCTGGAACTGGGCAGCGTTGTCGGTACCGGCCATGGCAGTGTCTGCAGCGGGAGCGGCGGCGGCGTTGGCACCGGCGTCAGGAGCCGGGTGCTGGTTCTGAAAGGAGTCGAAGGTCTGGAAGGACATCCTGTTGATGGGAGAGTGTCGAGTGTTAGCAGGCAGGCGGTCGGACGGAGTATCGCTGGTCGATCAGCAGGAGGACAAGATGTAGTAATAGTAGTAGTAATAGTAATAGTAGTAGGAGGAGGAGGAGAGGAGGAGGCGAGTGGTGATGGTGATGGATGAGTGTTGGTGATGTTGGTGATGGTGGGAGGGAGGCGAACCTGGAGCGCAAAAAGGGCGACGAGCGAGGAAAAAAAACGAGGTCCTTTTTTTTTTTTTTTGACGGGCGCGACGACAGCTAGCACAGAGACTTCGTATCGGTCGTAAGGCAGGACGAACGCACGATCTGGACGGTCAGCAGGCGCCGAGGAGGAGCGCGACAAGGACGAGCAGCGAAGAGGGGATGAAGCAGGCGAAGGGAGAAGCAGGCGACGGCAAGAGAGGAGAGGAAGAAGATAGACAGTAAGACAGTAAGAGAGAGAGAGAGAGAGAGAGAGAGAGAGAGAGAGAGAGAGAGTAAAGGAGAGCGCAGTGAGAGACGGAGAGGGAGACGGAGAGGGCGAGGGCGAGGGATGGAGGGGGAGGGGAAAAGGCGCAGGACGAGGCGACGGGCTAGCAAGTAACTAAGCAGGCGCAGGTAGTTAACTATCAAGCAGACTCACCGAAGCAAGCAAGCAGAAGAACCGAAGAAGTAGGAGAAGAAAAGGAAGAAAGGGAAGAAAGGGAAGAAGAAGAAGAAGAAGAAGAGAAAAGAGGAAGAAGAAGAAGCGACGAAGCGAACCAACTCCAGACGGCGACGTAAGGAAGAAGAAGAAGCACGACGGCGAGGGAGATGCAAAAGAAGTTGCTGGCGATGACAGAAGAAGAAGAAGAAGAGGAAGAGGAAGAAGGAGAAGAAGGAGAAAAAAGGGCGAAAAAAAGAAGAAGTGCGAGAGACTAAGTTAAGCTGGACTAAAAGGAAGAAAGAAGAAAAAAAAAAAAATAATAACTAACTAAGAGGGAGGAACCAGACTTTGTTCTTCTTCGGCTAACAAGGAGTAGGCAAGTAGCAAGATGACGACGGCCGTACCAGACATCGGATCATTATTACCTGTTAACTTCTTCAGTATCTTAACATCTACGCAGGTACAAGCCAGTTACAGACGAGACAGCGACCTCTCGTAGACTCGCGCAGCCGCCATCGCCCAGCGGCCGACTGCCTGCTCCTCGTCGCCCGGCGCTGATGCGGCTGCAAAGTCCTCCTCGTCCTCCTCGTCCTCATCGTCGTCATCGGCCTCTGTTGCCTCGTCTCTGACGTCAAAGACGGTCACCCGCGTCCCCTCGACCAGGCTCTTGATCCTCACGCGCTCCGTCAAGCTCACCCGCTTCCGTCCGCCCTCGCCCTCGCCCTCGCCCTCGCGCTCGTCGGCGGCCAGGAGAGCTGCCAGCATCGCGTCCAGCTTGTCCAGCAGCGCAAAGGTGCGCCGGGCCTGCCAGCTGAAGTCGCGCAGGTAGCTGTCGACCAGACCGGCCAGCGTGATCATGTACGGCACCTGGATGCTTGCTTTTAGCCTGTCAGACCTGGTTCTCATGTACATACACATATATATAAATATATATAGATATATAGATGTGTAACTATGTTTTATTATGGGGTTGCTTACGGGTGTTGCTGACCCAGAGGACGTCGAGGACGCGCTCGATGTCGGCCGCCACTTCACCAAAGGACTCGTAGCCCGGCGCGTTCTCACTATCATCGTCGCCGTCGGCTGCTTCTATCTCTCGTTGCCTGGTTGGGTCACGGTTGGCCTGCATTCCAGAGAACTTCTTTGCATGGCGCCGGTTGATGCGCAGGACCGCCGCCTCGACCCAGGCAAGCAGGTTGGCCTCCTTGCTCGAGCCGGGACGGACGGCGTGCTGGCGCTGCTGCGGCAGGTCGACCATTCCCAGGTCTCTTTACCGCTTTCTTTCCCTTCTTTTCCTTCCTCCCCCTTTTATACAGACATGGTAATAATAACTGGTAGATGGAGAGCAGGTTGCAGAGTCAAGAAGATGTAGAAAAGATATCTAGGCCGGTCGATGTAGAGACAAGAGCAGAAGAGCAGAAGAGCAGAAGAGCAGGGGGGGTGAGGTGATGTAATGATGACTAAGACTGCCGAGGCAGTGGGTTAGCGATGGAAGAGACGAAAGACAAAGACGAAGACGACGAGGAAAAAGGGCAAAAGATATCAGAGACGTCGAGAAGATAGGTTAGATGGCTGGGTGTGAAGACATGGCACCGAGGTGCTCCTCTGGCCCCCAGCATGCTCATCATGCAAAAAAAGAAGAAGAAGAAGAAGAAGAAGAAGAAGCGGTTCAGCGGCGGGATAATCTAGTTTAATAGGGCCCGGGACTTACATCACTCCTCAGGCTGGCAGCAGTTAGCAGATGGATCAAGCCTTAGACATAGCCATTGACAATTAGAAATCAATATACAGGCGTGTACTTACTATCACTCTCCCCCGTCGTCTCTTCATCTCCTCGACGCGCCGCTTGTCCTCCTCAAAGCGCCGCAGAAGCTCTCCCTGCCTCTCCTTGCGCTTCTCCCGCATCTGGAACCGGTAAAAGTCCTCCAGCCCTTTGCTCTTCTCCCGCTGCCGGGCAACAAGCTCGCGCATCTCTTCTTCCCGTCCAGCGTCCACCGCCTTCTTCGGGCCCCGCGTCACGGTGATAAAGCCGTCTTCGTCCACCACGTTGCCCCGGCGTCGGGCCTCCCGTTCGCGCGCCTCTTCCAGCTTGCCCAGCACGCTCATGTACTCGTTCACGCTCTTCAGCAGCTCGCTGCGGCTGGGGTATCGAAGCTGCGCATGTCTGCTGTACCGCGCCGAGCCCAGAGGACACAGCCCTTTCTTGCTGCTCTTGCCATTGTTATTGTTGTTGTTGTTGTTGTCGTTGTTGTCGTCGTCGTCATCTTCTGCTGCTGCTGTTTCTTCTTCTAAGCTGTGTCCCCATGTTATTGTCGTCTTGCTTGACTTCTTCCGCTTGTTTATCGCTTTCAGACTGGCTTCCATGCTCGGCCGGTCGACAAAGGTCACGACTGCATGCGAGCCGCTCGGCCGCAACGGTCGGTCCCAGGCCCCAGGCAGTTTGATCGTCGAAAGGCGGCTCGCGTACTCCTCCGCGCTCTCCTCTTCGCCCCTCTTCCTCTTCTTGTTCATGGCCACCTCGGTGCTGGTGCTGCTCTCCTTGGGCCCTGGGCGCCGGCTGGTTTCATCATGCTGGAATTGGACTCGCTCGACCCGGCCGCTGCCGAGTTGCGTGCCAAAAAGGTGGCGGAAGTGCGTCTCCGTGCTCGTCACTGGCACATTCACCACAAACAGTGACCGTCCAGAGTCCGCGTCCGGCAGTCGTGGTGCATGCGCTTGGACGTACAGGCAGTGCGTCGCCTCGCTCTCCCCCCTACTGCTGCTGCTGCTGGGTAACAGGACTGGCAGCACACTGTATCCTCCCACGCTCGTCATCATCTCACTTTTACTTTCTTCGTTAATTGAGTAGTGATGTGGTGGTGACGGCATTCATTGTCGGTATCTTGCAAGTTTTTTGTTTCTGCAGAGCAAGCGTTTTTTTTTTTTTAATATCGATAACTCACTTCCTAACTTAAATAACGAACTAGTTTAACTCGACGGTTGTGATTGGCAGCTTTACGCGATGGGTCGCCGACTAAACTTTCCATTTCCATTCATCGCTTAAACCGGCGATATCAACAACATCAACACCAACCGCCGTTGCTACTCAGCTCACCTCATTTACACCTTCTCAGGGTCGTTGATGCCGCCGTTGGTGATCACATATGTCGCCTCGCGCTCAGGGCAGTCTGCCTTACTATCAGTATATATATACCCCTCATATACTCGCTCAGGTTCCCTTCCAATCAACTATTAGACTGGATACTCACCTGGGGAATCCTGGATCTTTGCGACTCGCTCGTCTCCACGGCCTTTTCGCAGCAGTACTCGGGTCGTTGACGCATGCGCCAGGATGTGGCCACCGACTGGCTTCCTCCCGTCGGCACCTGCAAAAAGAGCGCTTGCGCCCGGGTCACTCTGCACTTGGTTCGTCTATAGTTAATAGTACCGGTCAGCTCGGCGCGTTGAAGTATAACTGGCCCTCTTGACGGGTCTACTCTTGCTCTCACCATCAAGACACAGACGTTGAACTCTTATACTTGAAGTTAGCTGCATTTCTCTCGTCTTCATTCTCATCTTCATTTTCGGCCCTACATACCCTCTGCCATATGAGCCAGCTTCATCAGGAACTGGTTCAGTTTCTGCTGGCGGTCAGCAAGCTCTCCTCGCCCACAGTAGTCCACCCGGAAACAGTTCATGATACTGTCAATGATAAGCAGGCGGTACTCGCCGCTAGCAAACTCCTTGGCTAGCGTGTTAAGCAGCTCTAACTGGTGTTCACTATTCAGCGCTCGAGCATACGATATGTTCTCCAGTGCTGAGTCTGGGTCAACACCAAACCGTTCCGCAATCTGGGCAATTCGTTCGGGTCGAAAGGTGCCTTCTGTATCAATGTAGGCTGCCTTGCCTTCTGCACCACCCATATCCTTGGGCAGCTGCGCGATCACGGACATCGTATGTGACAGCTGCGTTTTGCCGCACCGGAACTCGCCGTATACCTCGCTGATGCTCATGCTTTGGAAACCCCTACTGAACCATCAGCTTCGGTTCTTTCTTTCTTGTTTTCTTTGGCTTTTTCTTTATATCATAAGGGAAGTATGGCTGATACCCTCCCAGTATGGTGTCAAACTGTTTGCTGCCTGTTGAAATCTTAACTACCCTCTTTCGCTGATGCCCAAGCTCCATGGCAGTAATGAACCCAGATGCAGAAGGCTGCCGTGCTGCCATTTAGAACCTATCATAATACAGCATACCTAAAGAGGTCACTTTTTCGTACCTGGCACTTTTGGATGGCTTCCTTGATCTTCTCGACTTTCACTTCGCTGAATCCCTTGATTTTCAGCAGCGTCTTGCGTGTGGCTCCATGGACAGACTGGATAGATATTGTTACTAGTTAATTTCGACAGCTGATGCTCGGAGCGTCAATGGGGGCAATCTACCGCGACAGTGTAGAAACCGTTAACCTTCAGTTTTGTGATATCAGCCGCTCCCACGCCTTTTTCCGCGTCAGTTTCGTTCTCTCTAACTTGGACAGGCTGTCATACCATGGGCTTGGATGCCGTCGATATCAACAATGAAGTCCTATATACGTAACTTGTTAGGGACCGCGTTGTGAGAACATAAGAACGAGCCACTTACGTCCTCGTCTCCGTTGTCACTAGCTGTTGATGCTGGCATCTTGCTATTATACTTCTAACGATTCGCGGTAATACACGTTAATCACTTGAATATCGCTTGATGCAGCTTGATGTACTTGATAGATGTCGCGTAGAAAAAACGGAAACGCAGGTTCTCGACCTGAGAAGTTCGTCTCGTGAGGGGTGAAAGGGTTGAGGTCACCGCCATCCCAAATCAGGATATCCAGACGACATCCCATGGAAACACCCAGACAAGATGCTGTAGCACCACGAAGGCTGATGGAAGCTGAATATACTGGAGACTTTAAATGAAATGAAAAAGTGAAGCTCGTTAGTAACGACGTGGATGACCTGGTTAGCCCCTTCGATGATAATAATAATACATACACGACATGGATTTTGAGCAGAACATGGCACATAGTATGTATGTAGTGATAGAAGAATGAGCTAAGAAAATTTCCAATATAAGGCCGGGAATATGACACAAGCGCAGACCATAGTAATAAATGAGACGAAACCAAAACCTATGCATATGAAGTGGAAACGAAAAGTGAATGAGCTTGCCGCGCCAGGTAAAACCATTGTTTTTTTGTTGTCAAAAATTGTCGAAAAATGTGAAGTCAAGTTCAGCCGCCAGGAAAATTCTCAGAACATCCTTGAAGCCGCCTTTACTTGCTGGCCACTCCATATTGGTTGCTCGCCTCCGTTTCCACTATTCTTCGGCCAGAAAGGAATGAGTTCCTGGTTTGGGTCCATTTCCTGCCTCCTACCTAACAGCACGTAACATGAAACCGCGAATACCTTGACAAACAAATATGACGCCATTCATTAAGTGTGTATGTGAGTGAGTGTGTGAGTGTGTTTCGTGCCTCGCTTCCTGTGAGTATGAGAGTAAATCCAGTCATAGAATCTAGGGCGTCGTGAAACTTTTGTTTGGTCGTATAGATGATAAAAAAGGAAACGAGTGGGGTAAGGATAGGGGGAAATAAAATGGGAACAATAATCGGAAGGGAGGAAAAGGTGAAGCTCAACGTATTGGAAAAGGGGCAAAAAGAGGGCGGCTGGGAGATCCAAAGGCGGGACATAGAACCATTAAAGAGGGTCTCATATAACCAAACGTGAAACATAATAATGGAGCTTAAGGTGAGAGTAGATTCTTCCCGAGCTAACTCAACCCTTGCTCTTTTTTGTCTAGTTACCACTGCAGTCCATTTTAGGCCGTAGTTGTAGAATTAACGGTCCCAGTTGTGACGGCTGGAGCCTCCACGGGAACCTCCACGTCTGGAATAAGTGTTGTTGATGTGGGTTCAGTAGTAACAGTAGGTGGCACCTTTATCTCTGGGTTGTTGGTAGGACAGTCACGAGAAATGTGGCCTGCTTGAGAGCATTTGTAGCAGACCTTTCCAACGGAACTTAGTGGCCCGCCGTTAGGTGCAGTGCAGTCGCGGGAGATATGACCCTGGAAAATCACCTGGTTAGCTCTTGTATATGGTGGATATATAGCTATAGAGCATATAAGACGCACCAGCTTTCCACAAGCATAGCACTTCATAGCCTGGGCTTGGCAATCCCGTGCAAAATGGTTCGGGCCACCGCATTTGTAACATGTTGCAGCTCTGGGATACCCCGCGGGCCCGCCTCGGAAACCAGCATTGAACCCTCCACGGGTTGAACCTGCATTCCTTACAGCTTGAGGGTTCTGCTGCTGCATGCCGCCGGACGGGCAGTTTCGCTATTAACGATGTTTAGAATAACAGCACGCGGGCAAGTTTTGAGCTTGTAACTTACAGCTAAATGTCCAGGCAGATTGCAGCTATAGCAGCGGGCATTAGAGGTGCCGCCATTCAAACGAAGGGTAGGACAATCGGCCTGGACATGACCTAGGCCCTGACAATGATAACATTGTTTCGCTGCAGTATGTTAGAAGCTGGCCCTTTATAATTTGTTTTGTCTATTTTCACTGGTATATCAGGTCGAGTAAGGTTGGAATGGTGATTCTTACTTTCTGTCGTTCGGGGCCGCGGGCAGCCATTGGACTCGTGTCCTAGAGACATCCTGTCAGAAAAAGTGAAAGGCCAAAGGTGTCGCACCGTGTTCAGAACCAACCGGGTTGCTTGCCTACAAGGGTGAAAGGACATCCAGCATATTAGCCATCTGGAGCAGCTATAAGAAATATACACTACACCGGGTAAACGTAAACTCACAATTGTAGCAGAGACGCTCAGAAGAGGAGCAGACCTCTATTGATTACCAGTTAATGGCTGTGTACTTGCGGAGGAGTAGAGACAGTGCGATCGAATCGGAAAACGAACCAGCGTAGTGACCAATATTGCCACATTTGTAGCACGCACGTCGAGACAATAGCATCCTAGAAAACAACCGTTAGAGCTGCGGAAATGCAAGGCTCAAGCTATCGAACAAGCAAGTAAATGGATTGCGGCGAGAATATAGACGTATATCTGTCGCTAGAGGTAGGGATGATATGTAGTGCAAGGTTCATTTTGGGCGTGTAGGAACGTTCGGCTTGTGAAGATTATCTTCAAAACCCGCAAGTGCACTCACTTTCCAACAAATAATGATAACAATCCTCCTCCTGAAAGACTCGTAACCGCCGACCGAATAGACCTGAGACAAAATCTAGGGGTGATTCATATCAACAGTCAGGCCCATGAGGTCTAATATCATTCCGTCAAGCAAACATAATAGTCCCGCAAGAGTCGCCAAAAGTGACGTCCCCCCAAGCTTGGACTAAAAAGCAACAACTAAGGAACTTCGAGACGAAAAGTCGTCAGGGATTGCTCACAGCTCTTCGCTTCTTGGTCCTTCGCAAAATCCCTAACACACTATCCTCAACTCTTCTTCGTCAGCTGCTTCAAGCCCTCCAACCACAATTGGCGTACCCGTCTTCGTCCTCGACTTGCGTTTGCGTTCCAGTTTCAACCAGCAAGCAAGCTGAAGGCGAGGAAGCGAGAAAAGAAGCAAAAAAAAAAAAAAAAAAAAACGTGAGGAACTCCACGCCTTTCCTTAAATGGTTAGACTGCCTAAAGCCTGGCATAAATCATGTGATTTATTAATCATCATGCTTTATTGCTCCACTGGATGGATCCATCATGAAGTCATCGCTTGGGAAGATGAGTAACCTTAATATTGAAGATGTGAGGATTAAGGTAGACGATGAGCTTGGATTTTTAAAAGCATAGCTAAACGGATACTATCCGCCAAGGATGTATATATCTGCAGTACTTTGCACTCCTCTGGAAAACAATCATATTTATGTTTGTGTGTTTGAATACTAGACGCCCCATCAAAGGAAAATGAAGTTCAGTCAGGGCAATTATTACTCTAGCCATAGATCAAGCATCAAGCAAACTATGCCTTATCGCCTTCTGTCTCAATTAGTGCTGGAGTACTGATGGTACGGCCTTTGAGGAAAGCCAGGCCCTCACCACCCTAAATAGCCCAGAAGTTAGCTGATGCAGGGGAACTCAAGGATTGATGTACAAAATGGGTGAATGACATACGTAGCTGATGGAAGGGGACACTTCGATACCGAGGCTGGCGTGCTCTTCGCTGACTACAGCGCCAGCAGCCTTGATCCAGCGTAGGCCCTGCTGCATGATGTCCTTCTTACTGGTGTCCGGGTTATCATCCTTGCTGCCTCTGGCGTTCTTGAGAGGGGAGAACTCGTCTTCTCGCTTGACCTCAATGGCAGCGAACTTCTCAAGCGGGATAAAGGGAAAGACATCAAAGACGAATTGTTCAAGCTTGATTCCGTTGGGTGACTCAGGCTTAACGGTAGCACCGGTTTTGGTATCGTAGAAAGGTATCTTTTTGCGGGCGATGTGGTGTGGTAGATCGGAGGACCATTTCTCAATCGACTCAAAGAAGCTAAAGGAGTAATAGTGGTTAACGATGTTGGCTGCCCTGAACTTGAGGACGCCGGCCTGTTTGGGATCAATGGCATTTGCCGTGGCTTCATCGATCTCAGAGTATTCTACGACACCTGGCTTGCCATTGCTAAGGACAATCAGGCCAACAGACTCAGTAGCATTGCGCTTACGCACAACTTTGGTGGCAATGTCAACTTTTTTGGATGCAGCAAAACCGATGAAAGTGGGGTCGGCGACCTTGACAAGGCAGTTGTCTACACAGTAGGCGTGGATGTGTTCAATTCCGCGCTTCTTCATGTCATCCCGGACACCAGAGTTGACAAGAGCCTGGTAGATACCTCCGTTTCCATCAGGGGCAACTGCAACCTATAGTAGCCTGGGTAAGCTCATGCTTGTATGAAAAGGTATGACGATATGACACACCTTTGAAGCACTCTCGAGGAGAATCTCTCCATCGTTGGAGATACAGGGTAACACGCCTTGGTTGAAGATCGTCACATTCTCCTTGCGGAGACCAAAGTAGTTATTGTCGATAAAGAACTTCTCAGTTGCCTGCCTGGTTGGCCCGCTAGTCATGATGTACCAGGGCACAACGATATTCTCCTTATTTGACTCCCCGGCAGCCAACGACTGTAGCTTAGCAATACGCTCGGCCTGGATCTGGAACAGGGACTTCCCACTGGGGAGACCGATGTCGAAGCATCCCTTGGGGTCAGAGCTCCCAAGTCTTGTTCCCTGACCACCAGCCATGAGCACAACGGCAACTTTGTTCTCGCCGATGAGCTTCAGTCCCTCGCTGTACCATCGTTCTAGGTCCTTTGGGTCGGAGTCAAGTATCGACGCAGTTGAACTCTCTGGCAGAGGCTCAAGAGCCTTGGGTTCGCTGCTGCTCAGTGCGCTGGCAGAGTCTGCGTTGGCCCGTTTGACGAGCTTGTTAATGTGATCGGGGTCAAAGGAGGAGAGCTGGTGGAAGAGCTGGGCCTGCTCGTTGGAGGTGAGAGAGTCGAAGCGGGCAAATACTTGTCCTTGCTTTGCCTGCTCGTACTTCTTCTTGAGCTCCGCGACCTCTTCGGCGGAGGGCTGGCGTGGCGGGGCGTCCTGGACTCCCATGCCCGCTATCTTGCCAATTAGATTGGTAACAGTATCTCGTACGGCAGCAGCCATTGCGCGTGTGTTATATGTGTGTCTGTGGTGCGTCTCGAGGGCTAAATCTGTCGATGGTAGGCTGGTAGACGGTAGTGGGCGGAGGTGAGGGGCGGTGTCTGGTATATATTTAACAACGCCTAAGAATAAGTTATAACTAATACATGTACCCAGGTACCTTCAAAAAGGTGACGAGGGATGTCTCAGCTGGTTTCGTTAGTTGGGTAAGATTGGGCTAGGGGATTGCTGCTTCAAACTTCCCACAGCTCCTCTCGCTCTGCAGGCTGTGTCCGATCCGCTGCTGAAGATTGGTAGGTTTCTCCTGCTAGGTAACTACTCTGGATCCCACTAGGTACTTGTCTCCTCCCCCCACCCTCACCTGGCAGCACCCAAGCGCATGCCTGCAAGCCGTGACGAGACTATATTATTTTTACAAATCCCCTACCTAAGTACACATATTGCTTAGCAATTAATAATATTATTGACAATAACAACAACATCAAATGCCTTTTTAGCCATCTTGTGCGGCAAAAGTACATAACTGAGGTACCTGAATCCCGCCCGGTTCTGGGCCCTGAATACAACACGTGACACGTCACTTAGGTAAGCGGCTCCAGCGCTCTCATCATTTCCAGGCACTCCGTAGACAGTTTTCCATTCTCTCACAGGTTAAGAGGACCTACATACGGGGTGCGGGGCTGGACTGACACGTTGGGCAGCGGCGTTAGTGCATGGTGCGAGAGCAAGTGCAGGAGGCTAGGCACAATCCTCGTCCGCGGCGTAAATAGTAGAGCGAATTGAGACGCCTTCACTGCCGTCTCTGTGGACGGCCATAGTCTCGCTCATCATGTCTTGGGCGAGGGCTCCTGCGCCTTTCCCTGTCCTGCCGTGGCCCCCTGTCATACCCATCACGCCGTCTGGGGGATCTGCTGCGATGCGTATACCTCGGGGGGCTTCGACTCCGGCTGCGACTTCGAGACCAATCCTTGCCCTGTATGTCGTCCTTGTCAAAAACCATTCCATACTTGCTTCGACGATCTCCCGCTTCTGCTGCGCGGTACTGGCGTCGTTTCTCGAGGTTAGATATACCCCCAAATCCGCCCCTTTGGCTAGATCGTTTGGCGTTCGTTGCCGTTCTCCACGAGTCTGATAGCTTCGACACGCTCTGCGAAAAGTCCACGTGAATACGATGGTCGTCAATTAACACCCCCTGCATCTTGAAGTAGGCTTGTTCGCAGTCCTTTTGGTCTTCGAATTCTATGAAAGCGTACTGTAGACTGTCTCCTGTCTTTTTATCTCGTATCACTTCGCATGACAAGATTCTGCCAAATCGACTAAATATTAGATTCAAATCTTCGTCTAATTATCACGAAAGTTAGTCGAGTGATCCCATGGCTAGTAGAGGAAAAGGGGAAAGAGAGAGAGAGGGAGGGAGGGAGGGAGGTTCGTTCAGATGTATGTAGGATTTACCTTGTGTGACCGGGTTAAGTTTGCAAACAAACAAGACGTTCTCGGGCGGTTTCACTTCAGCAAACGGAAGGTCCCCAACCATTTCAAGCGTCAAAGCTTGTGCCTGGGCCTCACGTTCTCGACGTATCCTTTCCAGTGCTTCTTCGTCCACCTCCTGGTCTAGATCTTCATCGTCTGCAATCATGACAGTAGCTAGTTGGGCTTTGGTGGGGAGAGGACTCTCGGGCGGTTCCTGCAAGCCAGGAGGGTCATCGTAAGGGTCGTCCAAGACAACAGTGTGTCGAATACGGATATCCTTCAACGGCCTCCCCTTATCATCAATGAACGCGGTGTTGATCTTCTCGAGCACATCAAATCCCTCGACTACCTTTCCGAATATCACTGCCTTGTCATTCAAGTAGTCAAGGTTGTCTCCGAGTGTTATGATAAACTGGCTCCCAGCGAGCCGTTCATCTGCATCTTTCGCCGCCGGGACAGTCGCCATGCTCACTGTCCCAAGCTCAGAATGTTTTAATTTCGGCGGAAAAGGTACTGTGAAGTTTTTCTGTGATGGCCCGTTGATCACCCCCCATATCGAACTTCCGCCATCGCTCTCTGGAGAATCAGGGCCTAGTGGATCACCCGTTTGGAACGAGAACCCCTTCTGCACGCTGTGGACAGGCGAGAAATTGTAGTATTTGATTTTGCATAGCTTCAGAAAGCTAACCTCGAGCTCTTAGTCTCCCATCTCAGCTGTTTGATATCTCTGAAGCGGATTCACTTATAATGGATCGCAAACTTACTTCTCACATGCCCGTGGAGAAGACTCGGTCAGCAAGTCAATAACAATGTCTCCCAGCGAGGTTTCGAGGAGGACACTCATGGTCTGGTTCGTCGTGTTTGTCACTCTGTCAGTGTTCCTTTGCTGGTTGGTCTTGCTCTCTCTCTCTCTCTCCCCAAAAAAAGAGAGCTAGCACCGAAGAGGTTGTTCTTGGTGATTACATAAGGTAGCCCATCTTCCGGATTTACTCGTAACGCCGTGCATATTATTAAGTAAGCACCCCTCCTCCTCCATTGCTCCAAAAGGGAAGTTCTTGACTTCAAGGTCGGTCGGCCGTGCCTGCATCCCGCGTGCACCACAGCCAGAACAGCGGGCAGCCAAGGCAAGCAAGCGGCGACAATGGCGACGGGGCCCTGTTTGACTGTCTTAAACGCCCCGTGGTCTTAATTACAACAGCGCTCTCTCTCACGCTGCCTGATTGCTCCTCCTCTCCCCGAAGCAATGAACATGAACGCTCGCTGCAACCTGAGGAGGCCGGCCGCC
Organism: Trichophyton schoenleinii; assembly: GCA_018357685.1. Taxonomy (NCBI): domain Eukaryota; kingdom Fungi; phylum Ascomycota; class Eurotiomycetes; order Onygenales; family Arthrodermataceae; genus Trichophyton; species Trichophyton schoenleinii. Next base: position 4,577,403 of record WOFF01000004.1, on the reverse strand, counting down.
CGCAACGGCCGGCCTTTTGGCTCTTCGATCGATAGGCTCCTCTGGAAATGGAGGGAGAAGGGACTCTCAGTCGGACTTACAACGAACGAGCTCCCGCGGCTTCGCGATGCAGGGCTCTTCCAGCCAACTGCCGCGCTGAAGCTCCCCTCCCTGGCGTCTTGTTGGTATGGCAACATCACCCCGTGCCTTGCTTTGTCTTTTAGCATTCAAGCATGGATAGTCCGTGGAGCCTTGGTGTCTTGATGTCTGGTCGAGTGTTGATCAGCATGCAGTGGAATGGCTGCCAAATAATCTCTCCGCCCAGGGTTGGACAACCTACATGACTTGCATGCGTGTTTCTCCCGTTATATACATATACGGGGATGAGATTCGTCACGGCAGCAGATAGTATCGGGCCTCATGCGCACTATGCAGGGTGCAAGGTGGATGTACATCCTACTTATGCCTTGTTCCGTTGGCGTTGGTGCAAGTAACATACATGGACTTCACCTTAGCCTGACCATGCCCTTTGACACATTTTTATTTTTTTTTTTCTACGGCTTTCCAGAAGATTGAAATTGTGACTGATGAACAGCAGCAGCAGCAGCAGCAGCAGCATTTGCGGATTAGAGCATTCCGCGTACAGGGGGGAAGTGGTGACGGTGACTCTTCAATGCAGTGTTCGCCTTGGGTAAGTCCACTTCTCGCGCAATAGTTCGGGCGCAGGGCCTCTATCAGAAACCTCCATGCAGACCAAGCAACACGATCTTGATTCTATCGGTGTGTTGGGTTGCCTGCAGGCTTATACACCTGCTCAAAAAAGGCACTCTACCTTCTAGAATCCTATATCTTATGTTGAAAACGAGATCCCCCAAAGTTTCCCTGTGCAACCTCTTCCTGGAATTGGTATATACTTTTGTCCCCATATGTGGGAGTCGTTCTCTGGACCATCCGACCTTGGTTGACAATATCAGTTTGTTGGGTCCTGTAAACGGCTCTGCGACAAGCTGTCTCTCATACGCTTTAAAATAATAATAATCATAACAATAATTAAAAAAAAAAAAGATACCAATGGCGTTGATGTTCTTGAAACGGCTAGTTTGCAAGGCTAGCTCGTTATATCCATATACGAGGCCAGTTTGTTCATGCAGGATTCTTAGGAGGGAACGATCCAATTGGGCGACGATAATGTCAACCAGTTGGGGATGAAACGACAATCGAACAGAAATGATAAACGCCACGCTTCCCTTCCATCCCCCCAGGTCACCCAGACAGCACTTTTTGCTACTCCACGCCAGAGCCCGAGGATGTTTGCTTCTCCCACAAATCTTCACGCGGCGCTGCCCCTTGCACCCAGCCAATAATAAAGGCCGCTACGCAAGTTAGCAAACATGCCTCACCCAAGCTATCAGCTACATCCATCGTTGTTTCTCAGGAGGCCCTGTACATATATCTCTCGATGACAAACGCTCTGGCCGGTTACCTGCTCAAACCACGTCTTTCACTCCAGTCGAAGAAAGAAGCGTTTATGCATTCTTTTTCTTATTTGTTTGTCCTTTAACTGTCAAGGCAAGAGAGGATGAACCACATAGTGTCCCTGCCTACAGCAAGTAGGGAGGTACATAAGATGGCATGGCCCTGGGCGAAGCTCCACGGACTTGCTCCATATTTCTTTCCCATATCAAGACAGTTATCCTCCCCATTCTGCTCTATACAAGGCCAGTTATCCATCTGGTACCAAGAGGGTAATTTGACAACGTGTGACATGTTCCTGTGACACTAACTTTTATACCACACCACCTTACATTGCCGCTATTTTATGCTATTTTATCAATTTTCTGTTATTATTATCATTATTTTCACTTTTACTTTTATTTTTGGTTTCTTTCTTTCTTTTTTTTTTTTTTCGATATTACATTTATTATTATTATTTATTTATTTACTTTCTTTTCAATCATCAACTTCTTAGCGGATTCTTGCACAGATGTTACTTTATACCCACTGAGACCCTGCGGCATAGTACAACCGGGGACCTACAGTGCTCTGGTGGAACACAATAAAGAAGCCAGTCACTATCAAACCGATATACAACCTCAAATCTCTACTTGAACTACAAAATTTCAAAACAATTTCTGGGGCGCTAGGCAAACTTCGGTAAGCCAACACCTCTACTTTTCATCAACATGTTCTGGAACAAGGGTCTGGTGAAGTACATCGCCAGAACTCTCTGAAGAACACAGGATGCTGCCTTGGGTTTAAAACACTCTCCCTCCCAGCAGTTCCCGGATCTACAAGTGGTCTCCGAAGAACTATACCCTAACCTCTAACACTCAACTCTATCTAAGATTCTTTCTGCCATAACTCTTGATTCTGTTTACTCTTCTACTCCTGGCTTCAGAACAACCTTGGAGACCATCAGTGATATGTTACACACGCCGACCTCTTCCTGATTTATACAAGCCAACGCCTTTACAAACAGCACTGATATATATATCCCTAGATGTTGCAGGCCATGGATCGCACCTGTTGCAAGAGTCAGGGGGAGACAAAAGTTTTGCGGCGAACACACCCGATTGCAAGCCCGGCGACGCAACCCAAGCGAGAGGAAAGCGAAGGCGCTTCTGACGGAAGCTTTGTCCAAAATCGGTCAGGCGTGGACTGTGAAGGCAAAACGAACGGGCCTAACCAACGGCGCCGCACCCAGGTTGCGGTATGATACTTTTGGCCTTTGCTATACACATATACCTACTGACTACTGACTGACGGTGGGCGCCTATAGTGCGCAAGATGCCGTAGGAGGAAGATAAAATGTAGCGGCGACCTCGGCAATGGTGAAGCGTGTTCGAATTGCAAGAGCTCTGGAACAACAGGGTGTCTCTTTTTACGGGTTGGTCTAACTATCTAAGTGAGAAAAAAAAAAAAGAAAGAAAAAAGAAAAAAGAAAAAAAAAGGAAAGAAATGCATGTTACCATGCCCCTGATTTTAACTTCAACGCAGGTCAATTCTTCCCCGCTTCAGACAAAGGCGAGCTATTCTTCGTGGGCGTATCAATTTTCGAATTCTTCGAGTTCCCCAAGCAACTGCAGCCAGCAACAAGCAGCCTATGATGCTCACATTCTAAGAGCAAACTCTCTATCCATCCACGGTGGCTCCGCTGGACTACCAGCCTACTCTGCGGTACAGCCAGGTCTCGAATATGGAACTACCTCGGAGCAGCACGCTCTGGCTAACAGAACCTCCTATTACTCCCCAAATTATCCCTTTGGATATGGGGAGGAAGGAGTGTATCATCTTCCCTTTTCCTCCTACGTTCTTCCAGCTTCTACTGGGGCAGGAGTAAGTGCTGTTTGTAGTACTTCCCCTCCAACGCGGAACTGGCGATTGCCAACGACACTGGATCCTACGAATGCAGGGACGTACCCAGATCATGACGGAAGCGGTTCGCTATCGCCGAGTTTTCCATTTCTCGGACGCCCATCTCAAAAATGTACGTCCAGTGAAACCGTCACGCTCTTTCCCGTCATGAGCTCACTGTCTTCGGGGCAAGATAGAACCTTGCCTAACCCGGCGACTGGTCGAAACAATACCCTTGCGGCTATCATGGAGGGTACCAGTTCAACTAGCCCGACTGTGTGTTCTAGCATTTCCGCTACATACAAACAAGCCTACCAACTGGCAGCCGACAGCGATAGTACACGGCCAACTGCGAGCAGTGATACGTCTGCAGCTCTCTCAGTCAACGTCAAACTGTCCCCAAGCCCTATTGATTGCGGGTTTGGATATATTCCGCTTTCCGGCGCCCTTCAAGCCTGCGTTACTTCTTCCCCTTTTCTGGTCAACGAAGCTGTCGGTGCTTCTGTCGACGTTCAACAGGGCTCGAATGAGCCGCACGTCAATAAAAAGATGACCAGAATCAAAAGTTCCACAGATACATGCATGCCAGAATATGTCCATTCCACAAGCAGGAACCACCGACCAGGCTCAATAAGGCCACCAGGGGGTATGCTGGTGAGTGGTGAAGTGTACGAACGACCACAATACACAACATCTGCAGGAAACATGTACTCGGTGGAGAAAGTCGCTGTTTCTCCTCGATTGACAGTGACAGCAGGAGCTTCGAGCTGTTATTAAATTCGCAACAATATTTACGGTAGTACTTGGCCGCATCTCCTTTCTCATGACTACATGTACTCCATATACGTAGCGCTGTGTCGCTCCACCGTTTCTTCTCCATGTCTGTATGACTTGGGTACTCAAGCCCCCAATGTGTACTTTCTCCAAACACCCATATCCTTAATTCTTTGTTACTCGCGAGGCACAGACAAAGAACAAATGCCTATTACTGCGCAATGTCTGGGGTAGGAATCGCTACGAGAATATTTCTTGAGGCGATCCTGGGTCTGATTGATTTTTTTTTTTTTTTTTTTTTTACCTTTTCTATCACCTCCGCCTTTTGCAGCCAAAATATTTGTTCTCCTATCTACAACAATGTTTCCTTAGTTTGCCTTTCTTATCTTCACGACATTCTTTGCGACACTATGGAAGTGTTTTACAGGATCCAAGTTCTGAGACTCATGTCATATGCTGGAACCTCATTTTTCCGGGCCTTGAATGGGATTGGAAGTGGTAGTGACGGATACGGCGTACTTTTCTCCCGATTTCATTTGAATCATATCTCTGCATTTATTCCGAGTAATTTCACATCACTTGAGATTGACAGGATAAACGTCTCCAGGCCTCCAGTAACAAGATAATGATCCACCACTCTTGAACCCAAATAAACTATCGGGGAATCTTGTATTTCACATCTAGACGGGGGGAGGGGGCAAGGTTGAATTTCAAAGAACACAAATGGGAAATATTTTGGAATTTAATTATCCATCTGGTGACGCCGCCTAAGTAAGCCCACCCGTTGGTTTCGATTCGTAGCTAGCATACACCATTGATTGTCTTAGGACATGAATGTCGAGCAACTCTGGAGAAGTGCTGTTCATCAAGGCAAATTTCAAGGTGCAAGACTCCAATCCAACCGCCAAACCGGCAACTGCCCGCGAGTTGCTTATTTCTTGGCCTTCTTGACACCCTTAACCTTAGCCGTTCCTCGGAGCTTCTTAGCTCTGATCTTGCTGCTCTTGCCTATATGGAGAAAAATGGTGTGTGAGCCATGAACCTTTGTATGGTGGGAAAAGACCGCTGCCTTCTACTAAACGTCCTAAGGGGGGTATTGCGGTAGGGGAACATACGTTGCTTTCTGCTTGGTCGCTCAATCTTGTCGACAGTGCCATAGCGAACGAGTCTGTAACGGGGCTCGAACTTCTTCAAGGCTTCAGTGGAGTCATAAACAAGAGCGAAGCCGGTGGTCTTTCCACCACCGTAGTGGGTGCGGAGGCCAAATACTGATATTTGGTCCTTGTTGGCCTTGTAAAGTTCTCCGAGTTTCGTCCGCAGGTCATCCTTAGAGATGTTTGCACGGTTAGGATGAAGGATGTCACTAATTCCCAGGTATAACGTCCTTGTTAGCTGACTGTATGCTATAATTCAAACCTCAAATGCGCAAAAGTGGTTGACACTTCGAGGCCCCGCCGCCTATTCATGTTTCGAATGTATCTGCTGCCTTCCTTCTATATCCCTCTGCGCTTCTCTTCTGGAATCTTCCTCATCACCTCGAGCGGGCTGTATCGACTATGCCGGGAGCGTGGGCATGAAAACATAGAAAGCAGTCACTTACACAACCATCTGCTTTCTGCTCAAGAGCGGGTTGCGGATGAACTTGCGAGTCCGCAGGGTAACGGGAGCGTCAGCCATGATGTCGGAGCGTGATGCGAGAAGGCCTCCGATGGACGTTAAACAGAATCTTCAGAGCGAAGAAGATCCGTGCAGCGTTGGTCGATGGGAGGCGTTGTCGATTGCTGCGGTCGAATGTTTTGTCGCTGTCGTCGAACTTTTGACGATTTAATTTTGATTTTTTTCTTACCTCCTTACGTTGGTGTGGGCTTTCGGTTAGGGCCAACCGGACGCGGTTAGATTGGCTTAGGTAAGCCTTGCATCCAACCACCGTCTCTGCAAGCCAACAAAGCTCCATAAACGACACAAGAATGCGCGACCTGAGACGTTTGGTCGACATCGAGACGATGAAATAGACTGGAGTGGAGCAAGGCAGCCCTAGCCATGGAATTGATGTCCCCCGATGAAGCATCAGGCCTCAGAATACTCGCTGCGCAGTATTTCCAGGCAGTCGAGGTGCGGAACCTGCGTTTTCCACCAAGCGACGTACTGCTAAAGCGACCGGTGCAACAATGGATCAACCAGAATATGTTCTGCGAAGACACAGTATGGCCTCTGCCGCCGTTGAACTATCGTACTCGAGTCCTTAAAATGATCTTATCGATGATTGAGGAGTCGTTCACTGACCCTGAGGAGGATGTACGAAGTCCGCACAAACCCCCTTCCTTCCTACCCATATTCCCCTTTATGATACATCGACAAAATTACATATCTTTCCCGTGAATTCCCTTCTTCTTTTAGTTATGCATTCTTAACTGGTTTGTTGCTTAAGTCCCTGACCAGTGAAATTTTTCTTCTCCTTCTCTATTCTTAGGAGATCCTAGACGATCTCATGACGAGCTGGGGTATTCTCATTTCTCGCCCTAGGCTGTCACCGCTTGAACAAACCCAACAGTTGTCCTACATCAAGTACGCACCGCCCGTGGTACTGGATTCCAAACGCGACGAGAGCGTCATTACGCTAGAAAATCGAGGGTTGATCCTCGCTGCTGGAACTACTGGTTTTCGGACCTGGGAAGCCGCCTTGCATCTCGGAACATTTCTTTCCACTCAAACTGGCAAAGAGTTTATTAGTGGGAAAAACGTTCTTGAATTAGGAGCGGGAACAGGACTTGTATCCATGTACTGCTCAAAGAACCTCGGCGCTAGCAGAGTAATAGCAACAGATCGGGATCCAGCATTGATTGCGAATATTCAAGAATGCATTTCTTGGAACAAATTAAACCCGAAAAAGATTACGGCTTCCATCTGGGAATGGGGCACTCCACTGGAATGCCCTGGTAATATGCAGGACAATGGACAGTGTGTCAGCATTGACACCGCATTAGGGGCTGACCTGGTATGCATAGTTGAACCATGCACTTTTATAAGAAAGCTTTTGAGTAGATTGCTAATATCCATGGCGTGGGCACGACTCCCATTGCTGCCCATATGCTGATCCCTAGCTCTATGATGTGGACTTGATACCACTTTTCTTATCGACCTTGCAGGATTTGTTTGATATCTATCATCTCAAGGAATTTATTCTCTCAGCCACTCTTCGTAACCAGGAAACTCTCAACGCGTTCCTCAGCGCCTGCGGTACGAATCGACCTTTACACTGTCACCTTCACGGCTATGCGCAGTTGGCTACGTCTGCTAACTGTGTTTGTCTCTTGCTTTCAGCGGCATCTAACCTACTAGCCTGCCAGATCGCCTTTGAGTCGCCCCCAGAGGAGGCCCAGGAAGGATTTTTTCACAGTACTAGTATTCCTATCCTAACATACAAAGTAACATCGCCACGCACGACAAAGGTAGAGTAAGACCATCGTGGTCACTCCTATCAGAATTAGCAGTATGTCCGCTCTTGATGTAACATGTCTTCCTCATTTCTAGCTTGCTGCCTCCTGTCACTATTTCCCTACTGGCGTTTTGAGTAAACCCACATTTAATACAGGTATTAAAATAGCTTCAAACCCTTTCCCATATCGTATGCATGACTACATTTTCCGTCTTCTCTAACGTGCTGCATATATTCCATCTATTGAGATCCTATTAAAGGAATGTCCTACGTACAGTAATTGTTTGAAATAGAACCTGTTATTCCTACTTTGACGTACTGTTATTATATTGTACTGCTATGCGCTACATTATACGTTCTGTTTCGTAAGCTCACGAGAAATTCACGATTTGCATAGCTCACAGCCATCATAGCCAGGGAGATATCATAATGTACACAACAGCTTCCTACCCCACACTGACTTCATGTATCACCGATATGCTGTGTGCTCTAGAGTTATTAAACCCCAACACATATATACGGAACCTGCATATAACTAGCTAGTGCTACATATGGATACATACAATTATTTCTAGTCAATGTACGGCCTTTCAATCTCTAATTACATATCCTCCTAGGTGGCATATGTACCTTGTTTGATAAGATTTTATGCACATTGCTTAACTATTATGTTACACAGAAGCATAGTTACACCCAACAACGAGTTTAAGCAGATGGTCCATTTACTATTCAAGGCCTTTCGTGTAATGGTGGTTTGTGGCGGCATATTGCCTCTCAGAAGTCAAACATCTGTTTCTCGCGCTCCAGAATGAATTAGTTAACTAGTTAATTAGTTAGTTACTGGCCAGTAAAAATATAACTAGAATGTAGACTAACACCAGCAGCATCTCTTCCCACGAACAATTTAAAGAACTGTTAGTCATACATATATCAAAGCTCTAGGTACCTGCTAGAGTTACCAAAGCGGGATATATCCGAAAATATCTCCCTACCCAAAGGGAAAGGCTCTGGTGAGTTCATGTACCATCTTTGGCCAAACATATTACAGGAAGGGGCTATCAAATCTAGCATCTACCTGTTAACTACCACGGAATCTCCATTCCAGTCTGAGTTACAAACTTCCCAGAATATTTAGTACGGGTGGCCTCGTCAACGATTGCAATAATGCCTTTAACACTTTCCTCCAGCACGTCAGGGGGTCCGCCAGCAGAGTTCCATGCTTTCGCCATAAAGTCGCCCATCTTCGTCTGTACCCATCCTGGGTGAAGTGCTATGCTAACAATTCCACTCTGGGCCATCTGGAGATGAATTGACTTCGCAATATAGTTGACTGCAGTTTTGCTTGGGCCATATGCACCACCAGGAAAAGGCTCCATTTGCCCAATGGATCCAACAGATGACGAGAGAACAATGAACTTTGGCGGTAGCCCTGTTGTGCTATTTCCATTCTCCAGGAGGTCTCGGACTGCTTGGAGAACCATTAAGGGCCCAATGGTGTTAATCTCAAAGCACTCCCGCAGATGCTCGGCGGTTATTTCAACAGTCGGCATTATAGCAGTAACATGGCCAGCAGCACATATCACAGTGTTCACGTAGGTTAAATCGCCTGCGACAATATTGATGCGTTCGCGAATGGTGTGTGGCGTGAGTTTCATGGAGAAATCAAGTTGAGCAATCTGAAGAACGCTATTTTTTCCCTTGGGAGACTGGTTAATAGCTTCCAGAAGTGCAGAAGCACTAGATTCGTTACGAACGATGCCGATGACAGTGGTGGAGGGGCGGGCAATATATGCCAGCACGAGACCCAGACCAATGCCTCTACTGGCACCAGTGATAATATAAACGGTGTTAGGAGTCATTGCAATTGCAAATTGTAGCAACTTGAACGCTGTGTGGGGGTTATTCTAATTTCTCGACGGCCAGGCAGGAAAAGTGGGAAAAGGATGCGGGAGCATGCTGGTATATATAGCATTCATCATGTGCCTAGTGGCAGTAGACTATCAGCCTGATGACATTGCTCAGCTGCCTGCATGGCTGGGATATTAATAAGCTCGAATTTACGATCGGACTGTGGGATTCAGTGGCAGTTTACCACCCTTGGATGTTGAAGGATTCCACTGTCTGCCCTCCGAGAGAACAATTAGCTAGTTAAGTAGCTACTGTCACGTGTTAAATTAGTCAGCTTGTTTTTTGTTGCTCGGTTCAAAGAGAGTTAAGTTTGTGCTGTTAAGGTTAACTACCGAGTTAACTTGTTCGCGAGTCTTCTCTTCACGTTAAAGCTTAAATTAGTAATAGTTTCGTTTTTATTTCAAGGTCGAGGCAAGAATCCCTCCAACCTGCACATAAAATGGTTCCAAGCGTGAGCCTGGCGGCCAAATTAATTCCTCCCCATGCAGCTTGTTGCAATATCCTTATCTCCAAGAGCTGGACCAGCTGGTGCAATAATGAATAGTGGAAGGTAAGTACTCTGCTCGATTTCACAAGTTATTGGAGATTCAAGCCTTATACTAATTACCCATGCTTCTAAGCTTTTATTAAAAGATGCTCCTCAAGGTCCTAAGGTTTCTTGGTGTATACCTCCACTGGAACTGGAAGACCTATGTGTTAAACAGTTGCGCTTCATAAAACTATGCGGATTAGTGATTTGGATATAAGGGTTGTGGGCTATGAAGGGTAGTTTCCTCTTTACTCGGCTGACTATGGTACAAGTGAAGCGGGGCTTTATATACTGTGAGTCCTCTTATTCTCGACCGTGCCACAGGTACGACCGAATATTCATAGTGAATATAATGGATTGAACTGCATAGACTGTCACAAGGAAGCAGGCCCCTCACTTACGCCATTATAAAAAGAGCTGCCGTTTCTAGGCATTGATTGCGGAGTATCTATCTCTGCTCCTTTATATCGTGGGTTTTGAAATCGAATATCGCTCTGTCAATGCACCTGGGGCGTGAACATTAGCCAGATTTTTAAAGATGCTACTACGATGGCACAGTGTTATACCTCTCTTTCTTGTTATGGCAATAGCCTTGCCAAATACATATCGCACTGTTGTTGAAGATCTTCCTGCCATTCCTGAAGGATGGGTTCAGGGGAATCCCCCTTCCCCCGAAACCTCCGTTCGCATGAACTTGGCTGTAAGCCAACAGAACACTCGTACATTTGAACAAATAGTTCTCGACGTTTCAACTCCAGGCCATCGAAACTATGGCAAGCACTTGTCCAGGAGGGATCTGAAAGGGCTTCTTCGCCCACGACGGGAGATTTCGAACTTGATATTATCCTGGCTTGAAGAATCTGGCGTCCCTAAACGGTCAATTGTGGACGATGGAGACTGGATACATTTTGTCATTTCAATTTCGAAAGCTGAAAGGATGCTCCAAACCCAGTTTTATTACTTTCATGACGCACAAGACCCAGGAATCTCCATGATCAGGACTTTAAAATATTCCGTCCCATCCCGCCTGGCGCGCCATGTTTATATGATCCAACCAACTACGAAATTCGGGAAACCAAAGAAACACGCCAACTCAATCGCTAGCCTACAAGCCATCTATATATCTAGCAATGCAACCGAAAGTTGTAATGCTACGGTAACTCCGAGATGTTTACGAGAGCTTTACGAAATGGGAGACTACGTAGCCAAACCGGACTGCAGGAATGTTATTGGGGTCTCGGGATATCTGGACCAATATGCCCGATATAGCGACTTTTACAAATTTATTGAGCTCTATGCACCTGAAATGAAAGGTGCTAACTTTTCTGTGGTACACATTGGAAGCGGCCAAAATCTACAAAACTCCACCAGAAACAGCATTGAAGCAAGCCTAGACATTGACTACGCTCTTAGTCTATCAAACGCGTCAGCAGTCTTTTACACAACTAGTGGCAGAGGCCCCCTTGTTCCGGATCTCGATCAACCTAATGAAGAACATAACTCAAATGAACCATATCTGGATCAATTACATTACCTTCTAAGTTTACCCCAGGAAGCACTTCCCGCAGTCCTCTCAACATCCTATGGAGAAAATGAACAGAGCGTACCTGAAAGGTTTTCCCATGCAACTTGCAATCTATTTGCTCAACTAGGGGCTCGAGGTGTCTCGGTTATTTTCAGTAGCGGAGATAGTGGTGTTGGCTCGTTTTGCTCAACAAATGGTAGAAAGAAGGTTACCCGCTTCAATCCTACTTTCCCGGCTAGCTGCCCATTTGTCACCTCTGTTGGCGCGACTTTTAAAATCAACCCTGAGCGAGCTATTGAGTTCTCATCTGGTGGATTTTCAGATCGCCATTCTCGTCCAGGATACCAAAACGATGCTGTTCAGCATTATTTGGATAAACTCGGAGATCGGTGGACAGGGCTCTATAATCCTAAAGGGCGTGGGATTCCCGATGTCTCAGCCCAAGGGGCCAATTTTGCGATCTATGACCATGGGAAAGTAATGATGGTCTCCGGAACAAGGTTAGTTAGACGCCCATCAGTTCCACAAATACTTTGGGGTGTAATGTATCTAGTTGGTGGCCCCAGAGTTATAAGAATCCAAATTTACTAACCTCTCCAGTGCATCGGCTCCCGTCTTCGCCGCCATTATTGCCAATCTAAATGCCATCCGCTTACGCGCCAATAAACCAGTCCTGGGCTATTTGAATCCTTTCATATACGGAAAGGGCAGGGGAGGTTTTACAGACATTGTTCATGGAGGATCGAAGGGGTGTGTTGGTTATAGTTCAACTAATAGGAGCACTCCGGCGGTGTTGTATGCAAGCTGGAATGCTACCGAGGGTTGGGACCCGGTAACTGGAGTTGGAACCCCTAATTTTCGAACGTTAGCTAAGATAGTTCAACATATGGAATAACCTGAGAGTAATATATAATGAGGAGCTATGTCCTGGTTTTACTGATGTTTGCAATTATAGAATAGGCCAAAGGCCTGCGATTTAGTTTTTGTACTACTCCACATTTGGCAGTCTTCCATTGAATGGTGACTATATGTAATAGTCGATGGATCACTAGTGATACCGCACTATCGGGACATACACATATCATACAAAGTTGCAAATCGTTAATCATGTGTCTCTATTTTATCAAAAACAACGATGCTCTAAATTATGGAAAGACAACATTTCAACACCTTTAACAAATGCAATACACTTAAAAAGCAGGCACGAGGACAGTCCTAAACGGGCCCCTTCCATGGGTCCGCATCTCCCAATTTTTCAACAACCAAGCCTGCGCTGCCTGGGTTCTTGAAACCAGCAGCTAGCTGACGCTCATAACTAATCTGACGAAGGCGCTCTGCTTCCTTAGGGGTAAGACGGAGATATATTTCAACACCAAGGGCGTGAAGCATAAAGGATATCCAGATAGCTGTACCAAAACTGAGGTTGAATGCTGCACCAGCTGAAGCAGGGTTGCTTAGGTTAAGTGAAGCAGGAACCGGAACCATGATGTTTGTAGAATTTGGCGCGGTGCATTGCGGGAAGAGCTTTGCTAGCTTTTCCGAAGCCGTAAGAGCATTTGAAGCACCGTTTAAGAAAGTGAACCGGACTTGATCGCATGACCACACGTCGTGGCGTAGATTCGGGAGGGCTCCCAGGATAGACGCGGAGATGATGAGGCAGATTCGGATGGTAATGATACACCCCATGTAGAACATAGTGCGTAACATCCAGGCACGATGTTGTTCGAGTTGCTTGCAGCGGATGTTGTAGAGTGCGAGGCAGAAGGAAACTGTGCAGGCTATGACAACTGTAATAACAGCCGACTGGATATCCACGCCACCACCAAAGGAGTGTTCCATAATCATAAGAGCGCCAGCGTGTGAAATCAACAGCAGGATAAAGATGATGTAGCCATTGATACGGTGGAACAATATCCACTTGTGTCGAATGATCGGAATAAATTGGAAGATCACAAGAATTCCACATGGTAGCACAGCAGCAAGATGCAAAAGGAGACCAGCTTTATCACGACCCATGCGCGTGAAGTACCATTGACCAGGAACGGAATCACGTTCAAACATGTCAAAGTTCAGGAATGAGAAACGAGCAAGAGTGAATCCAAGGAGGGCTCCAGCAAATATAAACCAAAGAATGAAATTGTATCCTTTTTTGTACCCTATTGAGTTGTGTACAGTAGAGAAGCCTTGGAGGAAGGACTCTGCAAAAGCCATATTGAACAGTATAGATAAATGGGAGTTATGGGCTAGAGTGTTGGGGTACTGGAGATCGAGTGCAATTGAAGCTCTTAGAATCTCACTTCTGGGACTGGGTGGATAACCGCTTTATATCTCTCGTCATTTCAAGTCCAACTGGCTTGGCCTAAATTGATCACACTTCAGAATGGTAAGGGATGGTAAGAGAAGGAGAGGGGAAAAAAAAAAATTATACAAGAAAGGCTGAGCAGATGGCATTGGCATTGTACCACAATCGAAATTATGCCAAGAGCCACTTCGGGTTTGAGGGGACTAGGCGTGAATCCTCCAGATTCATGCTGCTTACTTTTCTTAGTTGGAAAATAAGTATTAGTGGTTGAAGCGTTGAGATGATCAACCTGGCTGCATATAACACGAGCATGGATGATCGTCGATCACAGAGCGCTGTTTGGCATAAAATGTGTTTCGGCTCCTTTCGCTTTTCATCCTCGCTGTGGTCTATGTATCTGGCCTGTAATTAAAGTAGCGTTTGTCAGATAACTACCGCTCAGGGAAATTGTTAGCGCTTGTGAGCCGAAACACATTCAGCTAGCAGCTGTCGCCAATTGTATAAGTGAGATAGGTGACCCAAAGTGTTGGTGAGGGGGCCTGACAAGTTTAAGTCGGAAATTGCCAACATAGTTATGTTCAGGGTCTCCTTGAACCAACGAGCAGCCAGGGAGGTTGGAGGGCGTTCATCCACTTTCGCAATGCGTCAATAATCAGCCGCTATGGTAGCATGGGTGAGGGTGCATGGTACGTCCGAAGCGGCGCTCGGCACGGAGTTTGGATAGGGGATGCGCCCGCAGACAGGGTGACCCCTCTTATTATGACTGTCAAAGAAATGATAGACTCGGAGGTATTCTTATTCATACGTGCGTGGAAAGTATAAGTGCCCAATGTTGTTATTTTAAGCAGCTGGTCCAAGCCACCAGATAAAATGACTCAGCCTATCTCACGTGATCCATATTGGCCTGGCCCGGGCGGCAAGGATAAACGTCTAGCCGCAAATAACTTACATTAGGTAAGCGCGTTCACTTACCTAAGCTACGCCCGACGTGTATCATCACCGGTGCTTCAACAGGCCAACCAACCTTTAACTGCCGACATTTACCATACTACGCAGCAGCACTTGAGCACTGAGTTTTGCTTGTCTCGGTTTGCTACTTACCAACTCTTTCGTTATGGCCTACGAAGAGCTCCGTGCTATGATTCGGGACTTGCACCAGACTCTAGATCAGAAGCATGTGGATAAAACGGCCGCGCTCTTAACTCGTGCAAAGCGAGCACTTCTCCAGCTAAATGCTCTCATTCCCACCAGTTCGACTCCTCATCCACTCATCTCCCTTGCTCGTGAAATCCTTGAGCTTGGTGCCATCACATCAATACGCCAGAAAGATGCCCCTTCCTTTACCCGATATTATCAGCAACTGCAGCCGTTTTACGATACTGAAAGGCACCTACAGGCAGCCTTTGCGGAGGATGCTGAGATAAACTTAAAAACAAGCCAACGAAGCAAGATAATTGGGCTCTACTTGCTGTTGCTCTTGAGCATGGGGAACAACACGGAGTTTCACACTGTCCTGGAAGGCCTGGTGGTGGAAGCATCTTTGAAGGGCCATACCGTGGAGACTGACCCGTACATTAAGTACCCTGTTGAGCTGGAGAGGAGCTTAATGGAAGGTAGTTATGATAAGGTCTGGCGTGAAACTAAGTCTGAAAGAGTTCCATCAGAAGACTTTGGGCTATTCTCATCAGTATTTACACCCCTTCCATCTTTCGTTACTTTCAGTCTTGGTAACAGACGCTAATGTTCCGTGCGATAGATACTTGTTGGTACCATCCGGAGCGAAATTGCAGACTGCTCTGAAAAGGCGTACCCATCGCTTCCCGTCTCGAATGCCAAAAATCTATTGTTCCTCGACTCCGAAGGCGCCGTTGTGGAGTTTGCCAAAGAACGAGGGTGGACTTTGAAAGATGGACGGGTATACTTCCCTAGTCAACAAGACCAGGAGGAGCAGAACACTCCTCAGAAGTCCGGCAAAGAAATCACATTAACAACGGGATCTGTAATCGAAAATACGATCGGATACGCCAGGGACCTTGAAACTATAGTTTAACAAGAAAAGGGGAAGAAAGAAAGAAAGAAAGAAAGAAAGAAGAAAAACAGATACCATTTTTGATATTACACTTCTCGAGAACCAAGCTGTGAATGTCAGTAACTTTCATTATTTCTCATGTTCACTATTGTATCATGTTTTATATTTCTCGTTCATGCGGGTTGGTTTGTCATCATTTTGAATCTTGGCTTCCCATATGCAAATCCTTTTATCATAGAAGCTGCTTGACAAACATAGCAGTTTAGATGGTTCGTCGTAATTCTGCCAAACATCTGAAGCATAATTCATGCTCTTATGTTCTGTAAACTGAGCAATGATGCTGATATCCCATGTACTCTCAACATTTGGGTGCCTCAAATAATGGACTACACTGATTACACGGGCACCGCCGTGCATACAGCTAGCAATGATAAGATAGCTAGTCAATGTTCCCTGCGACCTCTCCATGGAATTGTTCTCAACTCGGAGAAGTTTCAGTCTCCAAACCCCTCCACCGAGATTCAGATCAGCAAGAACTTGTTTGCGAATTCCAAACTGATAGATTCGAACGTGTTGATCATAGCTTCCCGTCAGAATAATCGGCTCTCCATCTTGGTTGCATAGTGGCAAGATGGCAGTAACCCCACCTTCATGATAACGTCCCCGGTCATTCACCGGAACAGAGTCGATGTCAAAATCTGGGTCACCCGTAAAGGTGATTTTCCGAACCTGATTGAAATCATCTCCACTGAAAAGAGCAAGTTGACCATCGTATCGCCTTTGAAATGCTAAATACCATACTTCAACTGGCATACCTTCTACGCAAGTCTCCTTTATCGACTCTTGTTCTATAGTAGGGTATGCATTGTCCTTCCGGAAAACAGAGATCTGTCCGTCAGAAAACGAGACGGCAAATCCAATAATAGGTGTTACACTCTCGTCAACTTCCACAGGCAAGGGTGGAATCCAAGCAAGGAATAAACTGAGCTTCGTGTCATCATCGCGGACTCTGAGGGTATTCAGAAGACATATAGAAACTTCTGGCCCTTCGCTGTGCGGGTATTTCTCAATTTTATATAAAGACACTTTTCCTGCACTCAATGCAACGGCAAGGAGGGAAGGGTCATGTATAGAAAACTGGAGGTCAAATACGGCATGGGAGAGCGACAGCCGTTGAATCTGGCAGCTGGGCATTGTGAGTGATTTATTTCCATTTATAACGAAATTACTAGAAGCTCAGTGAAAGGGACGCGACGCTTACAGGTGATAAGTTTGGGTATCTAGTTTGAATAACTGAAGGCTGCCTGTGCGGGTTGACTCAGGTGACGATGCATTGGCGTCGGATTCATCGACCGACAAGAGATATGTTCCAATGACCAGGAAGTTAGGGGCCGTGGGACAGAACTGGAGACAACTGGGGGGCTGGTCGAGAAATATGGTAGAGATGCTGCTGGGGTTTGTGGTGGTGGACATTATTATCGCAAATTGGTACGTACGTGGGATGTTAAATATTTCTAGGCTAGTCAACTACTTTGTAGGTAAAAATTAAGCAGGAAAACCAGAGGTAAGTTAGTTATGCAGGCGAGGTCACGGAGGACTTAATTAGCTTAACTAAACTAGTTAACAATAATAGTTTATCGTAGTTAATAATAAAAAATTAGTTAACTGGGCGAGGGGCGCAAGTAGCACTCCAGATATAAGAATGACAACGCCGAAACGGAAACATATCCTGTAGTCAAGACTGCTAGCTGGATATCAAATGGCTGAACCTACGCCCAGTAATGGAGTGACCGAGGAGTAGTGACCTGCCTTGCCATCATTCAAAATGACGAATACCTTGGCCATCACATATATTTTCACAGAAGGGAAGATTTGCAGTATTGAACTCCGTTGAGAAGATACTATTGAAAGCTCACCGGTAGCATATGTTCAATATTATCCCGAATATTGAAATATGAGGTTAGGCTGTTGAATACCAGTTCTCGTTGCAGGATATGAAGACGGTGAGATGGATACGAGAAGTGTGAAATAGTGGTGATATATCCTATTTTTCGATTTCTTCGCTTCAGCAGAAACAGGAGCGCCTAGTCTTTTTTATACAGACGAAGTCATGATCATAAACTGGACAGAAGCGAAATCTCACGCGTCTGACAGTTGCTTCTTAACCATGAGTAGTTCACACTCAGCTCGAAGCTCTGGAACACCTTTAACTTCACCCCATTTTGAAAGCAGGGACTGTATCTCGCTCCAATCTTGCTCTGCGTCATCTCTTTTTCCCGAGTCCAATAATCGCTTCAACCGTCTTGGGGAATCCAGCGCCCATAATACAGTTGCCTTTTCGGAAGTGACTGCTTCTTCATTCTGTGTATCGTTTGCTTGTGCTGGTTTATTGGTAGATGGTCTTAGCTCTTGCTGCTCCCGAATAAGTGACATTGCTGTCTCAGCAATAAATCCAACTGCAGGAGCTAGCGTTTTTGTCATTAAAACAGGAGTTCCTTCCTCCTCTAGGATTGACCTCATTTTCCCGATAGTTTCAACAGCTTTTATAAGCTTCGAATAATTGTCATAGACTAAGGCCTTTCGCTCTCCATCCAGTGTCTTGATGTCGCTGACAAGCGAGTTTTCGGCACGTAATATAGTAGCCAACGATGAAGTAGCAAGTAAATGGGACACATAGTCATCTGGATCGAAATTTGGGCTGTCAAGCTCACTGTTCGAGATTTGGTTTATGGGACGTGCGCCATCTGGAGTAGGTGGAACACTCCTTGCCCTTGATTGATTTAAGGGCTCGGCTCTGCCTGGGTGCAGGTTATAATAGTCTCGTAAGGCAGCCCTGTTACGTCGTAGAGCATTACTTGGAAGGTCTGTTCGGGGTGCAAAATTGGCGCTTTCGACCGAAGGGCGGCGAGATGATGCCGGTGTCGGGGATCGAGCGGACGCTATTGACGGGCGAGGGGAGGATACCGTTGACATTATATAACTAGAAAGCGTTATAAAGTTATTCTGGTGAACCTTTTAAAACGCATCATCCAAAGTATACACCGGGGTTTGGGAGGAAGGTAGCGTCGGTCATCATCCAAGGCGAAAATGGTTCGTAGTCAAGAGTTACGGTTCGTGCATAGTTAACTCGTAGTGATTATTAAGTAGTTGCTTAACTTAACTAGTTAATTACTTAGGTAAGCAGATTACCTAACTTGCTGCTTTTTGACGAACAAATATGGACCGAAACCTTGAATGCATAACTAACATCCAACCTTGTTGTTTTGTATTGCATCTGTATTTATAGAAGATGGCACTGGAACCACATGCCTACATAAAAAAACACCTATTGAGTACGAAGTCTCTGCCAGTTTCTGAAGTATGGCTCTCAGAGCTGCTTTCTACCCAGCGACCTGGAATCACGCCTCTCCCAGCTCTGACGCAAACAGCATTGTTCCGACTTCTCGCCTCCGATTTTACGAGATCACTTGAGATACCAGTATCGGACGCGAGGCACGTACTGCCTACAGATATCTCTAGCCCCAGCATCAAGGAAAGGCGTATATCTGGCCCTGTTCCTGTCCAAATTCTTGACATAGAAGACATAGGAAGTAGCTTATGGAGCCAGGTGGAAGCCATTGAGAGGATTGAGAGAGGTGAATCGATCAGGGGCAGAGAAGTTATTAGAACCGTGCCACAGGCTGTCCAGGTTGAAGAAGGTAACAGCCCCATCAACACTACGGGCGAAAGCGCAAGGCAACTGGCTCCCTCTGCTAGTTCTGGGCAGGGACCGCATCGCCTCATCCTCCAGGACTGCAGAGGAACTAAGGTGGTAGCCATAGAGTTGAAGTCTCTAGGCGCAATAAAATTAGGAGAAACGGCAATTGGAGCGAAGCTACTGATCACTAATGCTATTGTCGCTCGTGGAACAGTCCTTTTGAATCCAGAGTGTGTCGCCGTCCTTGGAGGTAAAATTGAAGGATTAGACCGCCAATGGAAAACTGGCCGGAAAGCTAGACTTCTATCAGCGTTGAACCCGCCTGAAACTACCAGTTGAATGATCCCTTAGCCTTGGGAATGGCCGTGACATTCTGAATATCAATACTTTTAAGGGCAAAATCCACTGGGTCAGACGGACCATATTCAAGAACAACATTGGATCAACTCATCCCAGCCACTTCTAGACCAAGGCGCTACCATAACCCCGCTTAATGCGCTTCTCCTTGTCCCCACCAGTGAATATGCCTGGCAAAGAGCCTCGGCATTGAGCTTTCCACGAGGCGGAATATTGACAAGTGCTGTTCGAACAGCCATTTCGGCTACGTACCTTTCAGTAGACACTGAAGAAAGGGCCATCCAGCCTTGTGGCTGGCCTGGTGATATCATTACCGACGTCGTGGCTTGCTTCAGCATTTCAGAGGTGCGCGTTGCATCTGCTTCGGCCTCATATCTTAGAGCGGGAATGCTTGCAAGCAACTTCACAATTTTTCCGATACTATGAGTATCCAGATCACTCTTCGCCCTCATGGCTTGAAGATCTGACTCCACAGCCTCAATGGTGTCCTCATCCATATCTAGAAGACCAATGACTCCTAGTAGAGTGATAGCTCCCACGTTTTCTGGGTATTTTTCAACACACTCAAAGAGCTGTTCTCGAGCAACTAGCTTCTCCTCGTCCCCGCCTTTTGCCCACAGTACCTGGGCAAGCAGACACCTAACATCTGGTGAATTATCAGCCTCTTGAATTGCATCACGAAACATCTCGATAGATTCATCCATTCGACCAAGATAGTAGAATGCCAGGCCAGCTGTCAAATGGGCTGATAGTCTAATCATTTGATATAGTCCACCATGGCATTCATGCATCACTTCTTCTACTATCAAATTTAATGCTGTTTCTGCACTGTCTGCAGCTTTTTTATATTCAAGGCGTCCCAGTTGTATTCGGGCCAAGTCAGCAGATGCTTGAGCATACTTTAGCAGTGAACTGATGGACTCTGTTGACTCGTATGCTGCCTCCACCCCTGAACGCACCATCTCTAAGTCTGAGATGCAGTCTTCAAGGTCTCCGGTCCGTTCCG
Source organism: Trichophyton schoenleinii (assembly GCA_018357685.1). Lineage (NCBI taxonomy): Eukaryota > Fungi > Ascomycota > Eurotiomycetes > Onygenales > Arthrodermataceae > Trichophyton > Trichophyton schoenleinii. The sequence goes on along the minus strand of WOFF01000004.1, from coordinate 4,556,507 downwards.
CAAAAAGTGATGAGAGGTGGTAATGGAATAATTCGGAAGGGTCCCCGGAGCGCAGCTGGCGCAGGCCAAATAAGGGTTGGAGTAGTTGAGCTGGTGTAGCTTCGGGGCTAGTACTGATGTCATCAAACATAGAGATGGCGTATTGCTGCTTTGCAAAATCCCTATTCGAATTCCCAAGCCCAAATGCATGTGTAAATAGTTCCCGTGCCTCGATAGCATCTCCAAGAAGCATGGCCAATAGTCCCTGGCCTAGCCAGGCATTTGAGTGGTCTGGGTCAGCAGATTGCGAGCGAGTGAACGCTTCATTTGCTAATTGATAATCATCGTTTAGGAGATAAAATGCTCCGAGGTTAGCCCATACGAATGCATTCCGCTCGTTGAGGTGAAGACTACGAACAAACGCATGCTGGGCCACCTGTGGACTTTGTGACGCAGTAGCAACACCCAGTGCGTTCCAAAAATCAGCATTGCCAGCTTCAAGTTCGATTGCCTTTTTAAAGCACCGAGTTGCGGCTTTAATGAGCCCTGTCCGTTTATTACTTCTTGGGCCTTTCAAAAACGATGATTGTTGCTTGTGAGCTCTATACTCAGCCCAGCCTAGATTATACCAGGCTAATGCCTGAGCGTGGGTATCTTTTGCAGTAGCAGATAGTGCATACTTGAAGGCTAGAATAGTTGAATATATGGCAATCAACTGGGCCGTTTCGTTACTACCCAGCAAACTTTCAAACAACGTGTCGAAGTTCTCCCCAATTCCGTCAAGGTTAGAAAGAATATTGAAAGCGGTAATGTCGCAGGTCGTTTTGAGTACTTCTCTGAAAGGCGCGATTGGTATATATGATAACTTGCTGCTTACCCAGGAAAATATAGAGAAGGCATCACCAATTGATTTCCATAAGTTGAATCCATTAGGGTGATAATTTGTAATAGATAAGCCGGTCTCGATTGCCCGCTTCGCTGTTTCAGCGGCTTCCCCGAAAAATCCGGACTCGGCTGCCTTCCATGCACTCTCAGTTAGAGTTTGTAGCAATGCAACAGACACCCCAAACTCCTCAATTCTCAGATGTGTGACATCTTCGTACATCATTATTGCCTGTGCGTAATTCCCGAGCTCCCTTTCTAAATTCGCCATCATGTACTTAGAGTACCATATTTGTCCTCGTTCAGACTCCGGCAAAGTGCATTCCAATGATTGCGCATTCCGGAATGCTCTGCTCGCTGCGATGTATCGCCCTGAGTTATAATAGCTTTCGCCTAAGCCCACCCAGCACTGGTAATCATTAGGTGATATTCTTAGTGCCGTTTGAAAATGGACAATGCTCTTTGGGTAGAGTTGTCTGTTTATTTCAACAACACCCAAGACGGCGAAAGGCCAGCTATAGCCAGACCTCTTGGATCCTGGAGAAGGCTTTGCTTTTCCTGAATCCACAACTCTTTGAGCAATGGCCTCAACCAGGTCCCAGTCGCCTTGAGCAGCGAACTCTCGTGCTAAGCGCTCCGCTGCCATTATCTCAGAAGATGAGAGTTCCACAGCTTTATGAAAACATCTCTGTGATCTCTTCTTATCCTTTTTGTAATCGGCATAATACAACCCGAGGCTAGAATAGGCCGGTGCATAGTTCATGTCCGCCTGAATGGAGGCCAGGAACTTCGAGTAGGCACCATTGCGGTTTTTTCTGGCCGAAGGGGAAGGATTCAGCTCCCACTCGCAAAAACCGATGCGGTACAAAATTTCAGCCCTTAAGTTATGCCAGCGTGAACCCGGGCACTGGACCAGGGGCAAGGTTTCCTCGAGCCCTTTCAAGGCAGCCGCCAGTTCCCCATTTTGGACCTTGCACCAGAATAGCTCGCTGCGGACCTTCGCATTATTTTCATCTCTGATCAATGCTTGAGCTAGTAAGTCCATAGCGGCAGCAAAGTCGTGGCTCTCCTCCAGGATCAGCCCTAGCCCGAGAAGGCAGTTATCTTCTTGGGGTTTCCTTGAAAGTATATCCTGAAATATGGCTTTAGCTTCTGGGTGATGCCTAGGGGACTGATGTGGGATTAGGGCAGTAGCAAGCAAGATATTCAATGAATCATCAGTGTTCTGGAGTTTAAGTCCGGTGTCATGTCGTATTGTAGAGTTGATGGCCAAGCCACTCCGAGAGACCTTGATAACCGTCTGGAATTCTCCAAGATGAGAATATACCGCTCCCATGATTCGATGAGCCAAGACCGAGTCAGAAGCTTGTTCTAAACCCTCGGCCATTATTAACAGATGATCTGCTACCATATATTGGGCTTCTATTTCCGGGTTCTCGGTCGCGTTCGTTCCATTAACATCATTGTATAAGTTTTGGTAAGGAAATGGGGAAAGGTTAGTATAGAGAAAGCCATTGAGAATCTTACTAAGGCCATGGTCGGGAAACAGGCGGATGAAATCCATGAGCAGGGCAACATCTAGATTAGAGAGTTCTTCGGTGTCGGTCCAGTCGAACGTAATTCTCCAAGCCAGCTCGAACGGGTGTTTGATAATTACCATATCGCGCGCCGCCTTCAGGACCAATTCTCTGCCTGTGGGTTTCTCTTTGAGAGGAAGAACGCGGAGGTGGTCATAGTGTCTCTGAAGAAGCTTTTCTTCATAATAACGGCGTCTCTCGTCATCATGCGTCCAATCGACAATCCCTTGGTATAACTCGTTGAGTACACTTCGGTTGAACGCTTCACGTTTTACTTCGATAGTAACCTGATCAATCCTTGCACCTAGCCTGGTCCTACGCTCACCTATCTCACGATTGATGAACTCTTTCTCTTCCTGCTCAGCAAGTTCAGTTACACGCAGGTATGCCTCTGAAGGTCTAGGGGCCAACCCCTCCACACATTTGTAGATAGGGCTAGTAGGTAGCTGTAGTTGAAGAGCATGGATATATTGAAGCTTCGACCCTTGCAATTTCACAAAGTTGATATACTTTGCCAGCACTCCATGAGCTCGGTCATACTCCTCACTAGCAAACGGGTTAGTCATTTAATTACCATACTTCAAGAGGTATAGTGGTCATGCATACTTATCTGCAAAGATATTGCAGAGGCGCTCTACAGCTGTCGCATATGCCTCCAGCTGTTTCCGTCCCTGTGACTCGTAGAGCGCTACCAAGCCCTGCCAGGCAGTCTTGTCACTATCTTTTATCTTGATAGCCGACTCATACGCTTTTTCAGAGGCATCGTACTCGTTGAGCTTCTCTCTAGCTAGACCTAAGAAGATGTGCCTTATAAGGTTGCATTTGAATCAGCAGTTGCATTCAGTAGTGATAGGGGAATGAACTACCGCAGCAACATACGCGTGATAGTTTTTGGGATCCTGAGTGCAAAGCTCAGATGCCTTTACAGCTGCCTGGGAGTAGTCTCCTGCATCTAGATCCACCCTGATTGCTTTCAAAGCACTTTTAGGAGCCATGGTTCGTGGGCTGGCTCGGCTTTGCTCACCCTTTGGAGGAGTAATTCTCGATAGGTAACTTAGTTAGATAACCCTGTGAATCCCAGACCCCACCTAGTCCTCCAGCCTCGTAGCCCTATTTCCTAGTGCATGATCCCCATAAATAACAAAGTCTAGCAAAAACGTTTGAAGCTGAGTTGTTAGTTTGCATATGGAGTTGCCCTCGCAGTTCGCAGAAGTAGTTTACAACCTCATGATGCTTTGTCATCCATGTAGTGAACTTAGGTACCTAGGTAGTTAAGATTTCACGTGGCGCCACTAAAACATCTCCAAGTCGGCTTAGTCACTGCGTCATTGGTGGAGCCCCAAAGCAGTAAGTGCCCACGAGCTGGGCTGCGCGAGGTCACTCGGCACTTCCAGTGCAACCAACCGCCAGTTTCTCCCTGGGAGAGACTGTTTCCCGTCCTCTTTATTTCCCTACCTACCTACGCAATATATACACGGCGGCGCGATGTGGTGCATGATATAGGATATTATCTGATAATAGTTACGCTTTTTGTTTGTTCTGTTTTCTCTTTCGTTTGGTTTTCTAAACTGCCTCGCTCCCACAGCTGGTCATCGAGTTGAGCTCGTCCGGCTGCCTGCTCAACCATCCCTACACCCTTACCTGCCAGCCTTGCTGTGTGAACGGAACGACTGATGGCACCTCTCAGACTCCGAGTCGAAGGGAATGTTTTCCGTGACACTCACAACCGAGAAGTCATCCTAAGAGGAATAAATCTCGATGCAACGGCGAAATATCCCAGAATTCCCGATGTTCCGTCACACGAGGTCAACGGGTTCTTCGACGCGGACGATGTCTCCTTTGTAAATAGACCATTTACTCTTGAAGACTCGCACACACATTTCTCTAGGCTAAAGAAATGGGGGTACAATCACATCCGGTATGTGTTTACGTGGGAGGCAATCGAGCACGCCGGCCCTGGCCAGTATGATGAGGAGTGGATTACGTTCACCATCGAACTACTACAGATAGCAGGATCGTATGGTTTCTATGTATATATGGATCCACATCAGGATGTGGTAAGTAATAGATTCCATACTTTAAATACAGCTCCTGTCCGTGTGATCTTCCGGCTAACTGTCATTTACTAGTGGTCTCGTTTCTCAGGCGGTTCTGGAGCACCATTATGGACACTGTACGCCGCCGGGCTCGATCCACGGAACTTCCACGACACGCAAGCTGCCTTAGTCCAAAATACGTATCCGGACCCTGCAGCGTTCCCAAAGATGATCTGGAGTACCAATTATACTAGACTTGTCTGCCAAACGATGTTTACACTGTTCTGGGCTGGGAAGGACTTTGCCCCGAAGGCAATAATTAATGGGATGAATATCCAGGATTATCTTCAAAACCATTTTATTGCTGCCTGCAAGCACCTCGCGGTCAGAATCCACGAGACGGGAGATTTGGAAGATGACGTGGTGATTGGCTGGGAGAATGTTAATGAGCCTCATAGGGGTATGATCGGAATACCAGATATTTCTGTCATTCCAGCCGATCAACAATTGCAACTTGGGACATCTCCCACTGCATTTCAAGGAATGATGACAGGCGCAGGATTTCCTTGTGAAGTGACTCAATGGGAGTTTGGCACATTCGGACCGCATCAAACAGGCAGGACGTTAGTTGATCCAGAAGGCAAATCAGTCTGGTTGAAGGTTGACCGTGCCGATCAGTATGGATGGAAAAGAGATCCGCAGTGGAAGCTCGGGGAATGTATTTGGGCGCAACATGGAGTTTGGGACCCTGCTACGCTTACTCTTCTACGGAGTAATCACTTTAGTACCCACCCCAGAACTGGCGAGACCCTCAATTATGAAGGTTTCATCAATACATACTTTCTAGAACATTATAGAAAGTATCGTGATGCACTACGAGGTGTTCATAAAGATACAATTATGTTCTGTCAGCCACCGGTCCTGGAAATCCCACCCACCATCAAGGGAACTGTGGATGACGACCCTAACATGGTCCATGCGGTTCATTTCTATGATGGACTTACCCTGATGTCAAAACATTGGTGAGTTAATGTCATGAAAAACAGCCCACAGTTTTCCATTAACTCTTCTATAGGAATAGGTATTATAACGTTGACGTAGTGGGTATACTGCGTGGAAAATACTGGATTCCGGCCTTCGGGCTTAAAATTGGTGAAACTGCTATTCGAAATTCCTTTCGCGACCAACTGCATTACCTTCGCGAAGAAAGCTACAAAAACATGGGCAATCATCCGCTTTTGCTGACCGAAACAGGCATCCCTTTTGACATGGATGGCAAGTATGCATACAAGACCGGAGATTATTCTAGCCAAATAAGTGCCATGGATGCAAACCATTTTGGCATCGAGGGCTGTGGGGGCAATGGGTACAGTCTCTGGACTTATGCTAGTGAGGTATGAGAGATTTCCTCTATGACTTAATCCAAAGAACTAGGCATTGACTGTTTCTGGAAAATAAAACAGAATTCACACAAGTGGGGAGACAACTGGAACGGCGAGGATCTTTCAATCTACTCCCCGGATGATTTGGAACTGCCAATCGCGAAATCCCTAGAATCCGGTATGACTACGTTGGACCCTTCCTCTCCATCATTTTCATAGAGCAGAGCCGACTCACAAGCTATTCGGGTTGAACCGAGTAATTTGAAAGCAGCTCTCCCCGCTGCCTCGATTACCACAAAGCCCCAGCTAAAAGAAGGTGGAGAGCATCGGGGATTTCGTGCTGTTGAAGCATTTGTACGCCCTGGCCCAGAAGCTGTTCATGGCCGTATAACGAAACATGGCTTTGACCTTCAGAACTGCACCTTTACGCTATCTTTGACCGCCGACTCGCCTACCGCCTCCGGTGCACCAACTCTCATCTTCCTTCCGGAATTGCACTTTCCAAAGGACAAATCGACTGTCACTGTAAGTGGAGGGAAGTGGGAGATCTTCTCTCTAGAGTTTCAGCACGGAAGCATTCAATTCTTGAAATGGTGGCACGCCGAGGGAGACCAGACTATACAAATCCACGGTCTCAAACGCGAGCTCTCAGCCATCGTCAGTCCACATGACAACGAGGGGTACATTGAGCAGTGCAAGCAACATTCATGCATTGTAATGTAAAATTGGTTCGATCGGAGCTAGGTTGATATCTTCCAGAGTTTGTTTCGGTTTTTCCTGCTTTCCATCTGGTATTTCCCCTCCTATTATCCTTTTCCCCTTTCCCTTCCACATTCCGACATCTCTCTTCTATCATGCCTTGTTTTGTATATTTGTCTTCAACACTGTTCCTAGCGTGAGTGTGATAGGTACATATGAATAAATACTTGATGAACCACACGCAAAATGCAATAAGGTATCCTATGGTAGCAAATGCCGTCTCCCCAACGCGGCTCTTCAGTGTTTTGTCTACGGAATAGGTAAGATCGTATTTTTGGTGCGGAGTATAACGTGTGTATATATTTATTATTCTTATTTACGATTTTTGTACTCCGTATTCAATATCGTTTTATAGCGACTATCTGACGGTTCTGGCTTAAATAACCCCTTTAGACGTCTTACTAACCAAGTACGATTCGGTTTATACAACTAGGTAGTTAACTAACTAGTTACTTATGTAACAGTCTAATCTAACGAATATTGTAAACAAACGGCCGACGAACTCCCAAGTAAAAATATCAACCAGTGGGTAACTATAATCCTTCCCAATACCTCGCTTCCCGTCGTCTACTGCTATCTTATTCTCATCGCTAATTCACCTGAACATTGGAACAAGCCCTGCGATAGCCGACTCAAATCTCGAAATTTGGCGTTGAAAATTCTTCGCCACGAACCCCAAGGCACGCATGCCAACCAGAGAATAACTAACTAGAAAGTTAGTTAACTAGTTGACTAAAGAAGGAGGGGGAATAACTAATAATAGGGGGAAAAATAAAAAAATAAAAATAAAAAAATAAAAAAAATAAAAAATAAATAAATAAAAAAAATAAATAAATAAATAAATAAATAAATAAAAAAAAAAAAAAAAAAAAAAAAAAAAAAAAAAAAGAGGGAGAGAGAAGAGAGGGAGCTGGGGAAAGAGATAAAGAGAGGAAGAAACATCCCGACACCAAACTTCGACCGCGTTCCCCAGAAAATCAAATAAAAAAGATACCTCTGTATAGACATCGGGTTGATAACAAGTCTATCGGCGGCGAAAACCGAAGCAGCGGGTGGTGGTGGCATGGCTGACTCTATCCAGCCCAGCGATGGGAGCGAGAACGCGGCCCCTCAGCTAGCAAATATCATCCAGGCCCTTGATGTTATACATTCCCCCGCCTCCTCGAATGAAGTCAGGAAGCAAGCTTCGGAGTTTCTCGAGCAGCAGAAGCATGAAAAGGCCGCTGTGCAGAATGGTTACTTTTTGGCTGCGGAGAAGAGCCATTCCCCCGTAGTCCAGCACCTCGGACTTTCGTTCCTGGAGCATGTTTTGCGGTACAAATTCCTGGAGTTGTCTCCAGACGAGGTAAACCATACCAGGGGGCTTGTCATGAGTCTGGCTGAAGGGCTACGGTGCCAGGATCCTTCTTACATCCGTAACAAAGTGGCTTCGTTATGGGTTGAACTTGCGAAACGTACCTGGGGTCTGGAGTGGCCGCAGATGGATGGATCATTGGTGCAGCTATGGAATGCGACCTTTACCCATAAAGAACTTGTGCTGACTGTGCTGGAGACTCTATCAGAGGACATAATCCATCAGGAAGACACAGCGTCGTCTCTCAGAGGCACTGATTTAAATAGAGCTCTCGTGGAAATTTGCACACCCTACGACGTTTTCAAAGTGGCATACCCAACAAGGGACCATCATACTGAACTCCGCAGTGGGAGTGAGGGCTGGCTCTTCAGAGTCTCATCTTTCTTAAGTGACTGTGTACGGAATTTCCATGCATCGGCGGAAGCCAAATCTTGTGCACTAAAGTCATTGAGCTGTCTGCGTTCGTTTGTTGCCTGGGTTATACCAATGGTCATCGACTCATCTCAATGCATCATAGCGATTTGTAGTGCCCTCGGGGTTGAGGATGATGCAGTTCTTCTGGTAAGCTAGACAGTTGTTCCTAGTTTGAAATAATTCATGTGGTATATACTAATCGGCGAGACATAGGCGGCAGTCGAGGCGTTACACTCGTTATATGGAAGGTCAACTTATAATATCGAGGAATTCCAAAGGCTTGTGAACATAATATATCAAAATGACCATCTTAACCTCCTGAGGAAGTTATATGAATGGTCGATTGTCGGGGCAGACAACATTATTGAATCGAAATACTCTATATCTAAAAAGCTATCCGAGGTTTGCCAACCGTCTAATCCGAGCAGATGTCTGATTATGTCTGGCTAACTGATTGTCCCAGTTGATCTCCTATATCGCCGGTTTTCTCGAAGAGAAATCTGTCGATTTCACGAAATCAGTTGACCTTCCTAGCTTTTTCTCCTTTCTCATTAGCATACTCCAGAATCCAAGTCTTGTTGTGTCCATACCAGTGCTCCATTCGTGGTCCAGACTACTTGCCTCGAGCCATATAGGTGGGCTGGATATTGTCAACAACCTTATAGGGCAGCTACTGCAGATCTGTTCTCAGCGGCTCGTACGATATGAGGCTCTTCCAGAGGATTCAGATGACCCAACCATGATATTCCTCAGCGAAGATATCGATACTATACCCGAACGCCACGCCTTTGTTGGAAATTATCGGCGATACTGCAGTCAAGTCATTGAGGTTATCGTTCAAAAGCACGCACTTGAGGCAATTCCACATATCCTCACGGGGGTTGATAGCTCCCTGGATAACGTGTATGCAGGGAATACTCCATTCAGCGGTAAGAAATCTATAATTTATAGTTCTACTTTTTTTTAAATAACTAACTGAACTTAAATAGTGGCTACATTTCAGAAGCAATCAATACCTGCCCTGCGTGCCGATATCCAATTCACGGTAGTTGAGGCAATGCTGAAAGGCTATCTCAAATGGAAAGGATCATTGGGCTCTAACCCTCAACAAGATGTAAGTAATGGATCGTTTTGATTCCAATTGGAATCGAGTAGATGACGGGTGCTAATGCCAGATAAAATAGGAACAACAACGTCTAGACTTAGAGACCACACTTGAAAACTGGGCCATGGGTCTGATGAACCGTAATTTCGAGGTATACTCTTGATATCACTCTATCGAGGCTGGGGTATTCGGAATTAACAGCAAGCAGGACCCATGCATAAAACAACGAGTACTACGGTTATGCGTTGACATTTCTGCAAAGGCGCTAGTAGATCGACCAAGTTACGCTTTGAAAATTCTTGAGCATATATTGATGGTCCAGATACCTGATCACCCGGAATATTCTGCGTATTCGGAGTCAGTGAGAGAGCTCTACAATATGGCCACGTACGAGATTCGCAGGCTTGCGATTAGATACGCCGACTATTTTGCCGTAAGTAGCTTGCTTCTTACCTTGACGAAATTTACTTACCTCCGCCTTAGAATTACTACGAGCCACTGGAACAAAAAGCGCAGGAAATTGGGAAAAGACCCAATGATGAGGGACGTCCTCATATGGATTTATCTGCGATCCTCTTAATCATAATGTGGGTTCTATATCTCCTTGAAATCGTTTATAGCATATCTAATTGCATCCTAGGCAGCGTGCTCGGAACGTGGATCCGTATATTAGACAGGCCCGATTGAACTCATTTGTTGACCCAATCAAACAGGCGTGGACTAGTCAAGAACTAAAGCTGGTGCTGAGTTCATTCAAGGGGTTTTATGACGTTCTTGGTTTGGATAAAGTACGCCCTTACCTTCAGAAACGTGAAGCACAGAAGATAGAGGATTGGACTGCCGTCCCACTCGACGCCGAAGGCATACATATCCAGGAAGATTTAAGTAAAAAATTTCAGGTATTTATAACACTTCAAATATTGATAATTATCTACTGACAACTCTGATTGTGCAGGAGTTACCCCTGCGCCCTACCCGTACGCTTCTCGCTGTATCAACAGAGAAGGTGAAAAAAGATGAACCAGCATACCAGATTGCCCTTGACTTATGGAAAGATACTATCCCCCTAATCTTGCCAACTATTCTCCAGCTTATTAGGTATGTTAGTTGCTTTCTATGCACTGTTATACGTATTCTAACCAAACTAGTCATGCGCATGCTTTTCATAATCCTGATAATTGGGAAGGTCTTCCCGAAGACATGCGTCCCATTGTTGGTCGAATTTTGACAGACAGGTTCTGGCAAGCTGGTATTTCAAGTGGAAGCAGGCAAGAATTCTACTCTAAAATAGCTGGGTCAAAAACTACGCTAGAAGGGCTTTCATCATCCGTTCGCGGAAAAGTGAGAGCCGTCAGAGAAGCATGCTATTCGATTCTTTTCAGCATGAGCCGGCTAGAAAATTATTTCTACGGGTTTCCTGAACTTCCCGTTCCCCTCTCGCAGGCGCTATACAAAGATGCTTTCTCGCTATCGTCACATCAATTTTCGGTCCTCTTAAATATCTCACGGTGTCTAATAGATGACTGCCCGTCGGATGCTCGCGCTGACTTCTTACCCCCGATGATGTCCGCGTTATTTTCGCAACTTGACCAGAAAGTTACTAGCGAGTGGGATATGATCCAGCGCCGAAGGATAGGTGTAGTCGATGATGACCTTACCGAGGAAATGAAAGACGAAAGTATCCTTAGACAATTGACATATTCTGCTGTCATCATGGTGGCTAGCTTTCTGGATCCCGAGCGAGAAGGTTGGTCATTTCTGCTAACTGGCCATTAAACATACTAGATGCTAACATAGCCAGAAGGGACTCAAGATCCTTCCAAAATAGGAGAGCTCAAGGATACTGATGGAAGACAACCTGAAACAATGCGAAACTTCATTATATCATCGACCCAGATCCTTGAGCCAGTTCTTCTATTTTGCACACATGCCTTGCAAATGCATGACACACGATGTTGTGTTATTATAACCCGCGTTATACGATCCATGCTAACGGAATTTGTTCCTGCGACCGACACTCCAACAGCTGCTACCATTCGGGAATTCATCAGTGCTGAAGTTTTGAAAGCGTGTATAAACTCGGTTCATGACCCATATTTTGTGGACATGCAAAAGGATCTAGCACAGCTCATTTCTTCTATATGGATTTTATATGGTCCAACAACAAACACTCCTAGATCTATCATTCTGAGCTTGCCAGGAATGTTAGAACAGAAGGTGAAAGCAGCGGAGAACGCACTTCACGGTTCAGCCTCAAGCAGACAACAGAAAGCTATCATCTTGGATCTGCTGGAGGGTGTGCGAGGAGTGAGGATCAGTGAGCAAGGACGTATTTTGGGTACGGCTGTCAATCGTCGGAAGGAACGCAGTGCAATGCAGGCGAGATATATGTCTACAGACATGGAGGGAGAAGAAGCCAAGAAAGTTGATATAAATGACGGGGCTGACCTAACGTTCGTAGCCGATATGTTCAATCAAGCTTAAGCGTTGTGAGGCCCAGCGAGCTTATTTAGGCCAGCCGGTTGAAGTTGCTGTGAAAGATGGAGGTATTCTGCCTAGGGCCATTATTATACTGCTAGTCTTTTATTGAATTGAATCCGAACACTTTGTATTTATCTTTGTATGTTTTCTTTTTCCATTTCATAATATCTCCAAAGGCCCATTCAATTTCTGTCTGACTCCTGGGACAAATAATCATTCGTCCATAGGAAACCGTGGTGCCCTACCGCAATGTAAAAGGTTTAAATTTTGGAAAATCTATAGAGAAAGCCAAACACTAGTTCATTTCTAACGGAGTGGTAATGAATGCGGAAAGTACTGGGAACTGTATGGTAGATATTTATACAGACAAGCCTATTTCGAAGGAGATGGGGTATACATGAAGGTTGGTCTCACGAATCTATGAATTAAAAGCAGTTAGCAGCTTTGCCAGGCGAATATGATATGGACCCATGACATACCTATCAGAATTGTATATTTTGGTATCGGTTCCGAGCAATTCCTTCTCTCTTGCTTTGTCTGCGAAGTAACGTCTTGCTTGATCCCGGTCTTCCTCAGCTTGAAGGAGCGGAATGAGATGAATGCGAGACCAAATCTTTTCTCGGGCAAGTTCACTTTTTTTTTTGTAAAAGAAGTGCCTCGTTAGCACTCTTCAACCGACAGACGCAAGAGGCTGCAGTGATGTTTGACGACTTACTTTCGCTCACGGGTGCCAATAAAAAGTTTGTACAGGCCATACGCCATTATAGCATGCATTCCGATGAGATAGTAAACAGGGCGGAACCCTCGAACAGGTACATTGCGCTGTGCCAGGTCGTTAGCCATGCTGTACAATGGAAGTTCGGGGGCCCAAGGTCCAATGACTGGAGACGAGGAATAGGAGCGTACCTTGTACTGGACCGGGCGATATCCCCCAGTAGGGGGCATATCCTGAGGCATTGTGACGGTTGAAAGAGCGTACACGCAGATGTGTGATACGAATGTTCGATCGAGGTTGAAGTTGACGATCTGGTAACGGACCTGGCCTTGTGAGCTCACGTGATGTGATTTTTTGCCTCTACGCTATTGGTGGAAAGCAAGCCTTCAAACTTTCGAGATTGAGAATCCTTTGAGAGCGCTCAAAAGGACCTTTCACGTCTTCGGCCTGATCAGCAATTGACGACCAGCAATTGACAGCCAGCCTAACTATTTAGCTTGTTTTTACAGAGTGTATACCAGTTATGGAAGCAGAGGAGCGGCCAAACAAACTACAAAAGACAGAGCACGAAGCGGGTGGCTCTCCTGCGGATGTTCCCATGTCAAAAGTTGTGCAAGATCCATCTAACAATGATGATAAGCCCAAAATTGATACAAAGTCTGAAGGATGTACACCAGTTGCCATAGATACTGCTATAGGCGCCGCCGCAGATCCGGCTCAGCAGCCAACGCTATCTAAAAACCAGTTGAAAAAACTTGCAAAACAACGCAGGTGGGAGGACCAAAGGGAAAGGCGAAAGGAGTATCGCAAAGAAAAGCTACAGAAGAAAAGAGAACGGAGCAAAGCCTTGAAAGCTGAGCTTCAAGCCAGTGGTGTGGCTTTGATACCCGGAATGCATGTTGAGGGAATACTACCTGATAAGAATAAAATCAGGAGAGAAGCTCGCGCCCGGGCAGTTAATGTCCCGCTGACGTTTATAATTGACTGCAATTTTGATGAACTCATGCATGACACCGAGCTTAAGTCATTGTCATCGCAAATTACACGATCATATTCGGATAATGCAAAGGCAGTCTACAGGGCCAACCTAGTCATAGCATCCTTCCATGGCAAGCTGAAGGAGCGGTTTGACACCGTACTTTCCAAAAACCATGAGAACTGGATCGGTGTTAAGATTACACAGGATGATTTTGCTACCGCGGCACAGTCGTCCCAGCTACGAATGCATGATATACGCCATCCAAATTTAAAAGGAGCATTTGCAGAAAAGTCCGAGTCGGGAACTCTGAAGGAGGAAGGGGAAGTGGTGTATCTTACCAGCGATAGCCCAAATACCCTGACGGAACTCAAGCCGTACAGCACCTACATTATTGGAGGAATTGTCGATAAGAACAGGCATAAAGGAATTTGTTACCAGCGAGCCATGGATAAAGGAATGAAAACAGCCAAGTTGCCCATCGGAGATTACATGCAAATGGCCAGTCGATTTGTGCTAGCTACCAACCATGTCATGGAAATAATGTTAAAATGGCTTGAACTAAAAGATTGGGGGAAGGCGTTCTCTCAAGTGATGCCAAAGAGGAAAGGGGGCCGGCTGAAGAGCGAAGTATCTACCCCTGCGAGCTCTGAAGCTGGATATGACACTCATCCTGGAAGGGGGGAGGTATTAGGAGCTGAATCAAAAGCGGATGCAGATGACGCAGAAGGAGATGCCGGGGAAGGAGTAGAAGGAGATTTGAGAATGGGGACAGAAGAACTGACGGGAAACGAGAGAGAACACGGAGAAGAGAATAAAATTATATGAACAGAAAGATAGAAGAATGCAAAAGCATACTTGACTCTGGAAAGGCCCCCAGAATAGTCCACCTTCAATGGCTACCATATCAACTCCCCCCTATTGATGCACGAGCATTCACCGTGGTATTAATGTGTATATTGCGTGGCAGTTGGCATATTTGCCCCTCGTTCCAAACCTTGGAATCTTCCTCTCTACTGCGGCGCGTTACTGCCACTGGTATTCTCTTTTTGCCACAACTGTACTGCCTTTTATTTTTATTTTTATTTTTTATTTTTTATTTTTTATTTTGCGTCATTCGAGAGAGAAAGAGAGAGGGAAAAAGAAAAAAGCAACAAGCAGAAAGAAGATAAGGAAGATAACTTTGCGATTTAGCAAGAAACAAGAGCAGAGCCGAACCCCCACGATTACTCTCCAAGTCCCCTTCAGTAATTCTTTCATAGAGTTGGCACCTCTCTCGCGTTCGCCTGGGACTCGCCCGGTGAGCTGCAACCACCACAGCAACCATGTTTATGCTCAGGAACGGTAAGCAGCTAGTTTGAAGCCTTTGTCCCCTTACCCCTCGCTCAGGATTTGGCGACCGCAGCCAAACGGTGTATCTCTTTCTGACCAACTGGCTTACTTATTTATGGTGTATATATAGTCAGTAAGCTCATCTTCGGTGACTCTGCAAAGGAATCCATTATCGAAATACCTCAAGGGCAGCTATATATCGTTCGGCCGCTCTCCCCCAAGGGTTACTCTGAACTCATCTTCAAGGACGCTGCGGCCAGCATCCGACGGACCGGTCAAGAGTTCCAGTACCAGCTAGTTATTCAGCGGGCTTATGAAGAAGGGGAAGAAGAGCTCGCCGCCGAAGGTGACGAAAGCGGTGAGCTTGAAGCACTCGGCAGCGACAAGGACGAGAAGATCTTTCTGGTAGACGAGAGTCTTCGCCTCCGGTCTGAGCTGCGGGAAGAAGGCGAGAAGGTGATTGCATGGAGAGACTTGAGCGGAGACGTCGGTGATCTCTACGAGTTTGTCTGCGATCCCTCAACGCCTCAGGAAAAAGTCGCAACATTTCTGCTTGCAGCAGTGGAGTGTCAGTACGAGCGTAAATATCGCCGTAGTGCACAGCAAGCAACAGACCAACAGCTCCAAGAATTCGATTTTGACGAAGAAGAGAGTCCGATCCCAACAGCGAGCCCAATCACTGCTTCTCCTCATTCGACTTCTCCAACCTCCAAAGAGTCAGCAGCAGCGATGGCGAAAGAAGTTGCTTCTTCTAAAGGAGCTCAGAAACAGCCCTCGGAGCAAACCGTTGCACCGCCGTCTGCTTCCATTCCGACTGCGAACGAGATTCTAGCGAAAGAGACGGCCGAGCTTCACTTGTTCGATTTTAATACCGGAACATTTGTTCTCCAGGACCGCTTGGTAACTGCAACAGTTTCCGAAATCGGATCCTGGGAATACTGGCTACAAATCACGGGCTCTGATCGTGAGTGGCTCGGCCAACCTGTTGTTGGTGATATCAACCCAGTGT
This sequence comes from Trichophyton schoenleinii, assembly GCA_018357685.1. Taxonomy (NCBI): domain Eukaryota; kingdom Fungi; phylum Ascomycota; class Eurotiomycetes; order Onygenales; family Arthrodermataceae; genus Trichophyton; species Trichophyton schoenleinii. The sequence continues at coordinate 4,540,506 of WOFF01000004.1, read as the reverse complement.
TCAACTTCGAGTATCTCTCATTCATCTTCAATCATTATACAGAAGATGGCTCTGCTTATTCTTGGCTTCTACGGTTTAAGGACCAGCCCACAGAGGAACGGTTCCAGGAAGGGCTAATGCAAGCTCTGTGGGAACGCCTGAATGAAACGAAGTGGGCTAAAGCCAAAGAAAATGACCGCGACTATGTACTGGAAGCATTCAATGACCTTACGATGGAAGATAAAAGAGAGGAAGATCTTAAAGAACTCGAGGAAGAGGAAGAGGCCGAAGAGAGAGAAGTGGCAGAGGAAGAGGAAGAAGATGATGGACAGAGGAGCGAGCATTATGACACAGATGAAGATGAAGATAATGTTGTCACTCGAGACGAGGATGGAAATGTCAACTCTCAACTTGCTGTTGGCTACAAACATGATAGGTCCTTTGTCGTGAGAGGGTCGAAGATTGGTGTCTTCAGACATACGCCAAATAACAATCTCGAGTTTTCAACCAATATTTCAAAGGTTGAAACACCAGATGGCAAGCTATTCAGCCCTAAAAAGGTTATGCTTCATGCAGAGGATGCGAACATGATTCTCCAGAATGAGCAAAATCCAAATTCTCTATATCGCATGGATTTGGAGTATGGTAAAGTTGTCGACGAGTGGAAAGTACACGATGATATCCCAGTGTTGTCCTTCACCCCCGAAACGGTAAGTCAAACAGCAAGTGCCAAAACTTCTATGTTTTCTGATTTATTGACAAATAAAAATAGAAATTCTCTCAGATGACATCTGCACAGCCCTTTGTTGGTATATCACAAAATGCTCTTTACCGCATTGATCCTCGTCTGTCTGGCAACAAGCTTGTGGATGCGGACCTTAAGCAGTATACCAGTAAGAACGATTTCTCTGTTGCTTCAACCACCGAAAAGGGCTACCTTGCTGTGGCTTCGAATAAAGGAGATATCCGCATGTTTGACAGACTGGGTGTCAATGCCAAAACTCATATTCCAGCGCTCGGAGAAGCCATCATTGGATTAGATGTCTCTGCGGATGGCCGCTGGGTACTTGCTACCTGCCGCACATATCTCCTTTTGATTGATGCTCTGCAAAAAGATGGAAAGAATGAAGGGAAGCTCGGGTTTGAGAAGTCATTTGCGAAAGACTCAAAGCCACAGCCTCGACGTCTCGGCTTACAACCTGCACATGTTGCTCAATTCCAACATGAAACCAAATCCCCTCTTGCGTTTACCCCCGCTCGATTCAACACAGGCCTTGACTCCTCAGAAACTTCAATTGTCACTGCCACTGGACCATTTATAGTTACTTGGAATCTGAAGAAGATCCTACTTGGCCGCAAAGACCCATACACAATAAAACGGTATGCGGAGGAGGTCAAGGCAGATAACTTCAAATTTGGAAGTGATAAAAACGTCATTGTTGCCTTGCCCAACGAAGTCAATATGGTTGCAAAACAGAGCCTTCGAAAGCCAACTAGGGAGAGTATAGCTGGCCCTCCAGTTACGCCTGCTAGATTTGGCGCCGGAAGGAAGGGTAGTCGGCTAGGGAGGAATGAGATTGTCAACAGCCCATATTGATAACTAACTTAGGATGATAAATGCCACTTATGTAACGCCTTTTATCCTCCCTAGCAATCATGTAACTAATGTAATACTGTCCATCCTCATTCAATGGTAGCTTTTCACGGTTTAATATTTAATGTGTGTTTCACATATGCGCGAATGGAAGATAACTCCAACGACTACAGCGATAACTACTGGATTTTCTAGTACTGGGACTATAACTTTTTGAGTGAGTTGTCGCTTCGAGTACCTGGATACCATGAAAGAAATGTAAATCAGAAGAAGTGATGCCTTAGTCACGATACAGGGCCAATTCCACGACCAGACACCAACAAAGATGGTTGCGTATCGGTTATGATTGCCATTATATGTAAGTTCGAGTTGAGTATTAACAGACTGATAGAATGGGTATAAACCACCTTAACGTGACATCATCCATTTTCCCTGAGAATAGGAAGACTCGGCCAAAACTGATGTAGATATCTTCCAAATAAACTCTCGTTTACTAGTAATACATACCTTGCCTTATCCAATACTCCATACCTCAACGGCCAGGATGTCAAACTTAGTCCCTTCATCACTAAGTGGTTCATTCCCAAATGTGAGGCAAGGGCTAGATACACCTTTCTCAAACGAGTCATCTAGCCATAGACCGTAGTGGCCGTCACTATGGAGAGCAGTAACTGTTAGTTCATTTATAAAGCAGCGGGTCCGGAATGTCGTTTGAAAGGACTTACCCTCCACCTACGCTGAGAAATCCAGTCTCACAAAATATCATATAGTCATTAACTCCACTATATGGGAAGGCTTTGAATCTGATATGCTCTGGGGTATGAGTACCGCTTCTACTACTGCCTACACGGGAGTTAGCAACCGGACTAGCCCCGACTCGTATCTGAGAGATGGGCGAGCCATTAGGTCCGTCTCCTTCCTCCGCAGTGGGAGACTGGAAAAGACATTCTCCCTCGATATTTCCAGGAGCAATGGGCTCAACCTCACCTCGAAACGTAGTATTTCTTCCACGAATGTTGGTGGTATCTGCACTTGGAGGTGGAGGCAGACCAGCTTGTTCCAAACTCTCCCGCAAAGACTGTCCAGGTTTTGTATTCTTCCCCTTCGAGGCAGTAGCTGGTATTACTGGAGTAGATGACAGGGTACTTGCCCGCCAGAGAAAACATTCACCTGTTCCGTAATAATGGGAGTCAGGGTGCGGTGCATCGGTGAGATAGGCCCCGAATAATGTACCACCAGCAGTAGTTCCCTCTCCACCAGAGTTGGCATCCCCGGTCCCAGGAAATGCAGAAGACGAAGAGTCACGGACAACAAGCAGGTATCCAGCGCGTTGGCTTATCTCCGAATGCTCTCTGCATTTATCATATAGGGTAGATAAGGATGCACCGTCTCGGTCGAGGTTATACACCAGCTTCCAAGTATCCACAAGCTGGAGCCGAGGAGGAACCAATAGCCTTATCTCCTCCGCTAATGATCGTGTTAGGATCCGGTCTGTATCGTTTGAAGCACATTCGAGCGTAAGCGGTGTCAGCGGCGGAGGATGGAACGGCGAAGCTGTGCGGCGTGGGGGAGTGAAAACTGCAGTGTCACCCATGGGGTTCAGAGAACGGTTGGAGGGAGGAGGACCAGGCTCTGTAAGCCGTCTATATATGCCAGAGACAACATGGGAAACAGGGTACGTCAAGTAAGAAGATGTTGACTGCGGCGAGGGCTGCTCTTGTTGCGGTTGCTGAGATCTAGAGTTGCTTGATCTTGGATAGCCAGAGCTGTTTCCTGAGGTCGACGACATAAGAGTTATCACAGCAGTTTATAGCGACTCTGCCTCATGGGTAGAAAGATGCAGGTTAGTTATTTAGTTATATCGGCGATTTTGTCAAATCCGAGTTGGTTGAAAACGGTGTTATAGTTAATTAGTTAGCTATTTGAAGAATTTAACAACAAACAGCATTGTCCGGGTGAAGTGTAGGATAAATATACCAGCTAACTAAGTTGTTAGCTTATCCTGAGTGGGCCTCCGCGAAGGTATAATAATAGTCAAGTTATCATAACTGCTAGTACCCGGCTGCCGATGTGCAAATAATACCTGACAGTAGTTACAGGGAATTGCCTAGAGAATGCACAGTCGAATACAAGAATACACTACGAAGATATTGGCCATTGCCGTGGTTATATACATCCTAAATTATCTAGTTATGCTGTTATTCGGCTTTTTTGGTGTACGATATGGTGACAATAATATATTTGGGGGAGGAAAGATCATGTTTTCTCTAAAGTCCGTAGTCAATCAAAATAAGTCCAAGAGCTCGGAATTGCTTTTCTTCTGTCCGCCTTGACTTTGCGTCGAAGCAGGTGCAGGGGAGGTTGTGGAGCCTGAAAGGTCAAGCCCAGCGAGGCCGTTCAACAAATCATTCCCGCCCATATTTCCGCTTCCCGAGTTAGTTTCGCCTTGGTTAGAAGGCGAGGGGTTACTCCCAAAAACTCCCATGAGATCCTCTAAGTTGTTACTTGACGGCGGTGGACCTGTAGTTGTTGGTGATGCAACCCTCATAGGCGTGCCGGCTAGCCCTTCCAGTCCGGACATGCCAGCAGGTGGCTCCCCTTGGGCAGACGCAGGAGCCGTTCCATCAAAGTCGATATCTAGTAGGTTCTCAATATTATTCTGCATCTGAGGCGGTGCCGTGCCAGAGACTGCGGCAGCGGCTGCAGCAGCTGCAAGAGGATTCTCCCGGGCATTTTGGAGTTGCTCCCTAAGCATTGATGTTAGTGACCTTGGCCAGATTGGAGAGGCGAGGGTAGTCATACTCAATAGCTGCTTTCTGAACAGCATCTGCGCCATATTTGCCCTGTCCTACAAACTGTTCTGGGGGTTTGTGATAAACCGAAGCCAGTGTTGAGAGCTCGCCAAGAAGTTGTTCGAGAAGGTTGGGAGGTAAAGAATGGATAGTGGTAACAATTGGGGGCTTCTCGGAAAGAACAACATTTTTGGGGGCGTTTGGATCATTCGTGTTAGAAAGCAGCCGCCAGTAAACATACGCTCGGTCTCGGATATCAGGATTATCATTCTCTTCAGTTGCTGCCTTCAAAACCTTCTGTACCAAACCTTGAGCCTTATCAGGACGTTTGAGGAACAACTTGACCACTGCTGTCAAGATTTGCAACTGCGTCTGTACAGAAAATTAGTCTCCCGAAACTCTTAAATGGCATAGAAAACGGGTTATTTTGATATATTACCTGAGTGAATTCTTCATTAAAGCCATCCACGAAGCCAGCCAGGATATCGCCAGCGTTGCTAATTTTCTCTGCATACTCTCCCACAATCCATATCAACGCACCCCTGGCATCTGGCTCGTCAAGTTCATCGATACACTGGCAAAGGGTAGGGATAATTCCTTCGTATCCGGGGTATTTCCGAAATATATCTTTGATCACTACGATAGCCTCCTGGACCACGTAATTAACCTTGGTGTTGATTAAATCTAAAAGGGTAGCCACACATTTCTCTGCAGTTAGCTCAATTTTGATGGCCGTTTGTCCAATTGCCCTGACTGCACGGCGCACGAAGTCCATATCAACGTCTAGAGCATACTCCTTGAGCTCGGCAAGGAGCTGATCCACGTTTCTGTCGTTGGCAATTCGAACCATTATTTCTAGTTTCTGAAACTTAAGGTAGGGCGGGTCGTTATATTTGCAAAAGAATACCCTAAGCTCCTTGTCTAGAATATTTGGTTGGCTTTGTAAGAGGAGGTCGATATTCCTCAGAGCAACGTACTGTACCTCTGGAGCCGAGGAGACAAGCGTAACTAACACATGTCAGGAAAAAGGACCACAAACTCTGCATCCATCGTAAGTTTTGGTACATACCTAGGGGAGGAGCCATTTTCTTAAGATAAGACTTGGCCATATCTGGGTTTATGTATTTCATGTGTAAAAAGACAACTTTGACCGCGGCGAGGACAACACTAGCATTTATATGTTGGAATTGAGGCACTACTCGTTCACATATATTCTCGGATTCCTTCTGGTCTTTGGGAGTGTAGTTGGCAAGATTCGTGAGAACTGAGACTCTTCCCCATTCAGTACACTCATTGAGGGCCATGAGCATCTTCCGGAGTGTGTTTGGAGTAATCTGCAGAGCCTTGGTTTCTGGTGAAGTTTCGCTGATTTCTGCGAGGGCAGTCACCGAATTTGCAACTACCATGGGATTCGGGTCTCCGATCATTTCCTGGAGCGCCTCAAGGAAGCCGTTTTCGAGGCAGAGAGTGGGGTTGAGATCAAATAGTTTTGCAACGCATATGGCGGCAGTCTTTCGAACGTAAGGAGACTCATCTCGTAATGTTTTGCGCAACGGTTCTTCCATATAATCTACAATTTTCTCCACTCTGATGCAACCCACTGTCCGTATCGCAAGAGCTCGAATTAAGGGATTTGGATCCTCCGTGTCTTGGACAAATGTATTGACGGCGAGAATGCAAAGGTCGGGGTGTGATTTCGCATAGTTCCTGCGCTAATAGTTAAATCAAACCGCAACCGCTATAATTCACTGGGATGATGGGCGGAGGAGGGAGCACGAAGAATTCCCCTTACATCAGATATAGATAGACGAGCTTTTTCTGGTCGAGATCCGCCGTCGCTATATTCTTGAGGACATCAGGGAAAAGGGAAGACACGTCTTTACCCAAGGTCATGGCCATGATCGTTTTTTGAATCGATTCCTTTCTGAAGAAGATGTGAGCACAGCTCCATCATCAATTGCAACAGCCGCTGATTTACCTCTCGTATGCATATTGCGATCTGTAATTGCAAGGTCAGCCGTTGGAACTGGGTGCGATTTGGGGGATTCCATATCACCATACACTAATCCAGCTCTCAGCTCGAAAGTCTCGCCCTTCCGTGGAGCCGTAAAGGCCCCCCTTATCCTGTTAACAGCCATAACCGCGAGCAAGCATCGGTAACGCTGCGGTTAAGCCAAGTGGCTTCTGGTGGAGGGGCTTTCCAGCGGACCGGCGACGGGATAGCAGTTGGGGGGCTGGCGGATAGAGGACGGTAGAGTGAGAAAACGGGTATGGTTTGGCGGCAAGAAAGATGAGGTTCTGCTAGGTAAAAGAGCGAAGGTCGATGCGATGGTTTGCCAAATTGATGGCCTCTTGATGCTCCAAAAACACTTCCCGTTTTTGCCCAGGCCGGACTGGATGTCAACTTAACGGGCACTAACTAGTTACCTAAACTAAGCAGTTAGTTAGACGTTATTCCGCTCGCAATGAAGTGTCTATGATCAAACTGGCCACGAAGGAGTGTCCAGCCTCAGCAACTAGCAGGAGACGTCCTCGCCCGCACCGTAGGATATATTCAATGGATGTCCCTTTTGTCTTTGGTATTTCCAATTCCTGCGTCCACTTCTTGACCTCCTAAGTTGACTAGTTATCACGTGACTGCTATAATTCCAATCCATAAATGAGTTGTTAGTTAGCTGAAGCCCCAGGACAGCCTCGATGCAACGACACAGCGACACAAAGCAATCCTGGGATGTTCTCTGTCGCCGCTCTCGGTTGCGGTAGAGCCGGTTGTTATGGTACAAACCCCTCTTCAATAGGAATCTGGATGACTGGTTCTAACGTAGGAATAGGCCAATCTACCTAACCTTCGAAGACTCTTCGTCGAGGCGCGCACCGAAGCAGAAGAAAATGAGTACTCCAGGAATGCTGTAAGAGAGACACACTGTTCACACACATTTAACAGATTTCTATACTAATAACAAGATAGTTCTATAATCTCGTGCTCTTTATATCGTCGGTTGCCGTATTTAGCCTCGTTGCACAGCGAATGAGTGGGGGAATGGTATCGAAATGAAGACGCCAAACGGAAAAGCCATCGGGGTACCTCCATCCACAACTACCATTACAAACATATATAGCATTACAGCTTCGTTACAACGAGATCATGGGACAACATACTATACTATACAAAATAATGGTATATTAATCAGACTCCGAGTCCTTGTCACCTTGCCCAAGGAAGTCAAACTGCTTGAAACTCTTAGCAATCCGTCTACTTGACCGGCCAGTCTTGGAAGACTCCTCTTCCTCGTCGATATTGGCTCCCCACTTCTTCGCGCCTTCTTGAGCAGCTTCCAGGTCAGCCTTCAATTCTCTGTCTTCCCGGATACGGTTGGCCTTTTCGATCGAATATCTCCCGTCCATACCTGCATCTTTGAGCATGGACTTTAAATGGCGGATTTTCTCCTTTGGTGTACCGCATCCCATGAGTTCGCGGCCCCAAACCTTCCGTATTCCACATTTAACCAACCAGCCTTGCAGTCGCTTTATTTCTGCCTGGTCTGGGTCTTCCGGGACAGTTTCCTTCCGTTTCTTCTCTGACTTGGTCTTCCTGCCTTTACCTCCCTCAGTGGTCCGGGCGGCTGACCTTCCCTTTTTGGGTTTTGGTTCTTCGTCGATGAGCACTGACATTTCGCTCTCCGAATCTCCTGCGTCAACAGACTTGGTTGCCTTAGGTGTAGCTTTTGGCTCATAGGCTACACCCTTATCGTCATCGCTCTGATCTGAATTATGTTCCTCTGATTCAGAGTCGACTTTGGTAACTTTTTTATTCCGAGACACTTTCACTGGTGGCGCTTTTGATTTCTTATTGCTCACTGGCTTGGGGTCACGCTCCTCGGAAGACATGCTGTTACTATCTTCCTCGGACTGTACTGAAGTTGCCTTCTTACGTTTCTTCACAGGCGTTGAAGTCTTTCGTGTTTCAGGCGAGACTCGCTTCTTCGATTGGGGCTTTGTCGACGTTGCGGTAGACTTCGGCGGTGGGTTCTCCTGTATTTCCTAGGTTCAAACACCAATTTTAATACTTGCACATGCATAATTAGGTATATATACGCAGGCGGACTTCCTCTTAAAAACAGAGGAATTCGAGAGAGTACATACCACCTCATCCTTTATGATCTCATCGCTTTTCTGCTTCCACTCGGCATGGGCTTTGAGAACACCCGGCTCCAGCCCCAGGTTGTTCTCTGTTGCCAATCGCACGCGTTTCACAGTAAGCTCATCAAGGTTTCCAGACTTGTATATCTTTGCAACTGTAGCCCTCAGTCCTTGCTCTATTGCTTCTGCGCTTGGAAGCCCAGAAGAGGACTGCGCCTCGAATTCTGGTTCTGACATCCCGGAAAGCAGGAAAACCGGGCGAAACACGCGTTTCCGCAAAAATGGAACAACTGACTGCTTTGTCCCCGAATACAGAGGCTCTGGAAAGATAATGTTGAGTGAATGAAAATTGAGACGCGACTTGGAGGCTGAAGACAACCAGCTTGGCGCGAGATGACGGATACAGATAAGATGAACTTCATGCAAAGGAGACATTCATAAAATTAGACACAAGTCGCCATAGCAAAACAAACAGGCAGTTGAATGACAGTTAAACGAATGGTTTAGTTAGATGGCAGGTTTAGTTAGCTCGCCGGACGGTTGTTGATTGATATTTCGGCCTTATGACCTTGCATGAGGGCGGCGATAACTAAGGCCGCTGTGCTGAGCGATAAGGGCGGCGATAAGAAATTGGCTTAGGTTGCTTAGAAATACGCTCGATGGATTCAGATATCCGACGCTCATCTCGGGTAGAAATATAAAAATATAGCATACATAACGGCGACGATATTGGCCTGACGCTGTTATCTGATACTATTTTCGACCATGGCTGAAATACTCAAAGAGCAATTGAGTGCTATTAACCAGAGAAATGCGCCCACTGGGACACCTGCAGAAAAGAATGAGGAAAAGACCCAGAAGCTACCAAAGGGCGTTGTTCTGGATAAGGACGGCAAGCCGTAAGCACTGATCTATTCATGTAACCGGAATTTGAGGCATGGAACTAATGCTTTATGTTATGAGAGCAGTTGCCGAACCTGCACCTCCCTTGCAGACTGGCGGGCGTTGACGAAGATTAAAGCCGGCCTTCCACCTAATGCATCACCCGCTTCCAGTGCCTCCTCTGCTACAAGCGCCACGCCTGCAACTCTCCCCAGTACTTCAAGCAGGAGTTCCACACCTGAGTTACCCAATGATTGTCCGGCAGACGTTGAGGCGTTGGGTAGAAGTACCTGGACTCTCCTACATACCATGGCCGCAACATATCCTACCACTGCATCACCTCAGCAGCAAAGCGAAATGAGCCAGTTTATGACCCTTTTTTCAAAGCTATATCCTTGTTGGGTATGCGCCGATGACCTTCGAACGTGGATGAATCATCCAAGCGGCGCTAACAAACCAAAACTCGCTGGACGTGCGGATTTCGGCAATTGGATGTGCCTCGCTCACAATGAAGTAAATCGGAAATTAGGGAAGGAGGAGTTCGATTGCTCCAAATGGGAAGAGAGATGGAGAACGGGGTGGAAGGATGGGAGATGTGATTGATTATGTTACCTGCGGTATATTGTTTTATAGAGCTTCGAGATCTTTGGTTAGCGATATGCAGGCGATAGCTAGGATGTGGGCATCATTTACAGCGATGCTGGATTTAAGCGAAGATACAGCATAGTTTACGTTATTGTTGGTTATAAATATGTACCATAGTGCTATACATACTAATATCCTGTATTTTTATATGCCCATACAAGTCGTATCTTAGTCCGAGCCTCAGTTCCATGTCGAGTGAGAAACAGTAAGTATATGTAAGTATTGCAAATCTTCTCCCGGCTTGCAGTCGAATAGCTAGAAGCATATCGGTATAACTACGCAAATAGAAGCAAAGCAGCTGACTACTTGCATAAAAAGTAATATCTTAAGGGTCGTGGAATCAGGGCTTTTTCCTAAAAAAAAAAATGAATAAATAAAAATTAGGCATAGCAAAAGTAAACAATATCAAATTTGTCCAGGTGGCTCTAATTAAATAGGCCTTTCCTGAAAATGTATAAAACGTCATATTAATTCCCCTCCCATCATAAAATCAGTCAGTCATGGAATAAGACAAGACAGGAAAAGAAGGATGTAGTCTAGTGCTGTCCTGGAACAAATAATCTCAAACCACTTGCAGGAGCGCCAACTGCAGAAACTTTACAAACTGTGCAAACAGAGCCCTTGTGTTGTTCATGATACTTGGTGCCAGTATAGGGGCACGACACGCTTGGAGAGCCGCCATAGATCGGAGTATGGGAAGCAGCACAGATATCAAATTCAGCAAATTGGTCAAATTCAATCTCAATAGCATCTTGGGGGTTTCTTTCACACTGAGCCTTTATCTTCTTTGCCTGTTTCGAAGTCAGTAAAAGGTAAAGTGACGGGATGAAGAATGGGCTTACCTGATCCAGGAGTTTGGCCGAACCACCGTTCGCAATCATCCTGTTGGCAAAACTGAGGGCAGAGGAGAAATTCTGGTTGGTATAAGCAAATTTCATGGCGGCCATGAGCGCCAGCTGCCGGTGAGCCACTTCGAGCTTTGGAATGGTGAAGTAGGCAGAGAGTTCAAGGCTCCTCTTAAGATTCTCGGGGGTGTCTGTTGGTAAAGCTCGGCGTTCGAGCTCCATTGACATGGCTAGTATATACTCCCTCGCCGTGGAGATGATTTTCTTGGCCTCAGCCACATGCGCCTCTGACGAGACCGTGTTAACAAGAATGGAGTGGAGGATTCGCTGGAAAATAACGATTCCATCCTGAAGCTTGTTCGATCGCATTGCAGCATAACCCTCTTGCAGGTCAACACTCGCAATAGTCTCCAGACTTCGGGGGATAATTGGAAGCAGTTTACGCGTATCAGTTTCGTCGACAGTACGGCGGACATAGTTTATTATCGGAGGAAGAGCGGGTGTTGCTGGGAGGTAAGTCTTCGAAGCTTGGTAGATCTCGAGGAAGCGTGGTTTTAAAGGTTCAAAGTTCACAGCACCAACTTGACGATTCAAGAGCTGCATCGCTGACTCGAAAGACCCAGCCGCAACATGGTCAGCGGCAAGTGGTGAGTTGCGGGACCACAATTCAGCTTCACTGCTGGATGGGCCGCTTTCGACGTTTTCGGTGCCAAGCAGGTCAGTTTCTTCTTCGATTTGGATATCATCCCCCATGTCCCACCCAGCAACGTCTTCCTCCTCTTGCTCATCACCAAGCCCAGTCTCAACACCACCATTCTCGCGTTCACCATCTTGATCTTCGAGGCCATTGACACCTTCATCATCAGCTCCACCAAATTCACCCAAGAGTGCCTTCTCAAAAGAGGAATGAGAAGGGGCTTTCACAGGCCAATTGGATTTGAACGTTTGAACAACAACATTGGGAGCCGATTTTGGTTCGCCAAGGGCTGGAAGAGTTATTTGGTCCTCAGAAACGCCGCCAGCTTCAAGAATAGACTGAGCCTCTTCCTCAAATCCATGGGTTTTAGCAGTGAGGTACGCCAAGGGCACTATGTAGCACCACAGTTAGTAGAGAATTGTTTCGACTATACAAACTAAAAACTTACAAAGGTCTATTTCCTTAAACATCTGTATTCGAGCTTCAACATCGTCAAGATAAAGCGCATTCTGGAATTGTGAGGTGAAATCGCCCCTGTGCTGGGCAATTTTAGCCATTCGAGAAAGCTTCTCCTGATCACCCGTGGCGAGGTAGAGGAATGACAGTTTATCAAAATTCCTTTGTCTCTGGTATGTCATTTCCACAGTCTGATTATTACCATGTGCTAGAGCTTCTGTTCCGAGTCGGGCCCAGAGCTTGGGGCGGTCAAGAGTTTTCGCCATTTCAATTGCAACGTCAATGTTGCCGCACTCTAAGGCAAGTTCAAATCTAGTCTGAGGGTCTTGAACGAATTGAAGGGCAATCTCAGGGTATCCTTTTTTTTGTAAGTATGAGATGATGCTTTGCCCAACAAGGCTGGAAGTCTTGATGATTTGAAGCATCTCCTCATAATTTCTCTTCACCAAGGAAAGCTTGAAGCGATACTCGGTGGGATCGATGGCGAGAACAGTTGGCTTCGCAGTTCTATCCAAGCAGTATACTTTCCTAGCTTTAACACGGACCAAATACAAAGTCTGGTCCAAAGTGCAAACAATACCATTGTCACTAGAAAGAAATATTTAGTATCGAAATGAGAACAGTGGGATTATTCCGATAACTCACCCATTGAGGAGGGAATACTTAACGTGGTTAAGAGTGGAATATAGGAGCACACCGCTATCATCCCAGCAAGCGCTCTTGATTCGAATGGTTTCATGCAGAGTGCTGACATGTTCCAAGGATTTCGTGGCAATTGTGACATTGTGCTTGCTTAATAGAGCAACATAGAGGCCATCATTGGACCATACAACGTACTTCACACCACTAACGCTCAACTCCGCGAGTTGTTTCTTCTGTTGGATATCAAGGAGAGCCACAGTAGTTGGTGTGAGGAGGAGGAGACAGCTGGTTCCGCCAAAGTGGATGTCTGTTGTGCCATGAGGAGCCTTGATCGTTTTCGTGGTAGAGTTGCTTAGATCCTTAATATCAATTTGCTGTGTGGACTGGGTGAAGACAGCAAATCTGTTGCGGGCGACGAACACTGCAGAATTTCCATGCCCGCGTTTCACATCCGTTGGTTCTACTGCTCCAGTCGAGTCCCGCGGGATGTGAATCAGTTCATACGTGCCATTATCGGTGGGAGAGGTGACCAATATAGCACGCTCAGCTGGGTTGTATGATAGAGTCCTAGCGGGTACCCAGGGACTCCCAAGTTTCTTAAGAGATAGCATGGCGGGAGACTCGGTGTTTTTCGTAAAGTCATAAGAGCGAAGGTGCTTGTCCTTGGTTATGTAGAAAACTTGGTTCTGGTATAAAGCGGAGGCTGGACGCTCCCGCTCAAGTTTGAAAACCATGACACCAGTGTCATGTCCTGCGGCAAACAGATTAATCTCAGGGTGGGCTGCAATCATCCAGAAGCGATCTGCATCCCGCTTGAACGACTGAACCGCAGTTCGCTTATTTAAATCCCAGACACGGATAGTTTTATCCTCACCAGCGGAGAGAATCAAGTCCTGATGTGGGTGGAAGATACAAGCAGAGGCATTCTGAAAATGGCCACGACAGGTATCCACCTCCCATGCCTTCGTTTCTAGAGCAAGTTAGTAGGAACTTTCTAGGAAAACGTAGTGTACAAAGCATACCGCTCATCCTCCACAATTTTATAAGGCGATCATCCCCAGCAGAAACAATCAGCGGTAGAGTAGGATGGAATGCAACCCAGTTCACACCACGGTCATGGCCTTCTAAAACAAACTTAACAACGGCGTCGGTGTTTCCGAACATGTCTGCTTGAGCAGGGTTTGAGCGAGCCATCTGCTCTTCGAATGCCATTGTACTAGAAGGGGCAGAGTGTTTCTTCCGGAGACCGGAGATATCCCAGACACGCACCGTCTGATCGAGAGAGGCGGAGACAACCAGATCATCTTTTGGGTGGAATTGTGCGCACATAGTATAATGATTATGTCCAGTCATGGTACAAACTATGTATTAATGTCAGTGACGTCTTTTTACAAGGGTTTAAGAGCGGTCTTACTCAGAGACCGGTTTTGCCAGTTCCAGATACGAATGGTCTGGTCGTCGGAGCTGGAGATAATCCATGGGAGCTCATGATGGAAGAAAACCGTCCGAACATAATCTAAATGACCATTGAGAGTAAACAAGCACCTCCTGCTCTGCAATGACCAGACCTTAATCTTATAATCATCACCTGCAGAGACGAACAAGGGCTGTGTTTTATGAAAATCGACTCCTCGAACGGGGCCATCATGTTCTTCAAACCGGTCAATTAAAGTTCCCATGCGGTAATCCCACAATTGTATAGTTGATGAGTGAAGGGCGACTAGAAGCCATGGTCTGTACAGGTCGGTTAGCATAGAGGCTCACACTCGATATGGTGGGCTGGTGATTGCTTTCGTGCTGACCTTTTTGGGTGAAAGGCAAGGCCTTTTGCTCTAGAGGACTTCGACTCGAACTGTGGTAACAAACAACAAAAATCAGTATGAGATAAATACAGGGAATCGGCTGAAATCAAGAGCATTGAGGTGTACCTTTGTGAGCACGTTTGGAGAGGCGGACTGCATCGTTATCGCGGGGGATTGGCCTAGGCCGCAGAAAAGAGAGAAACTTTAGGCGCCGACCAAGATACGGGGTGTTTAGTTGATTCGGAGCATCGATATCCAAGCCGTAAGAGCAGACACGGCAGCAAGGCTTGTTGTAGAAGTAGATGACAAGCTTGCCTTTTGCTGTTCGTTGCTTTGCGTCTTTCTGTACGTGGACACTTTGTGGTTTGAGGCGGACGCTGCTTATGTAATTACAAGCGACTGGATCCTCGGCTCTTATTGGTCGTCGCATCTCCTTTTCATCAACCTCCACCAACATCAACAGCGGGACGATGCCTTGAGTTACAACTTGATATCACATTTAGGCGCTGGATACTCCTGGATTTCATGGCCTCCAGCCCATAGACAACAATACGTGCTGCTTGGCTGTGTGGCGCTCCGATTTACGGAGCCCCTTTCCGTCGTCTATCTGTCCTTTTGACTGGGCCAACTATGACACCTAGGTACCAAAATTGGCCATGCTTGATCATAGCGCTGGTTATAGATCACGATACAAAGTGCTCGAGAATCTAGATGTCAGCATTACCATGATAACCGTACACCCTGAGGAGATCAAGCCCTTTCTACCAGCCAACACCAATGTCAGATCAAATCTCGACTTAATGCCAATTTTTTTTTCTGTACCCAAGACACCTCTACTTCAAAGGCTATCCAACTAGCGACTGGACAGTATTAATGGCATGAAATAGACTTCTACTGCTTTGCCTCCGGCTCTATTCAGAGACCCGTCAACAACTTGGCCAGCACGTGATATATAAACTGCCCAGGTGCAGGCGCCCAGGTATACCCTAGGCGGGTATGACGTCAAGGAGGAGGCAGCCGTCACAGGCCCATTAAAGCCGTCCAAACAGCTAAAGTGGTTCAATGGACCGCAAATACCTTCAAGTTGGGTGTAAATTTTCCTAGTCAATTGCCCGATATCACCTAAATTCTCTTCACAGTCCGCAATGGCAACTCGCACCTCTACCCGGCATGCGGCAGCGAAGGCAAATGAAGCCCTGCATGAGAATGCACAACAGGGCAGGAGGAAATCGACCGAAGCAGGCCAAAAGCGCAAGGCTTCGTCTAAGAAAGATATTCCGGAACCAAAGAGAGAGAAGCATACCAAGGATGGGATCAAGAAATCCGCAGATGAAGGAGTAATAAAGCAAGAGCCTGTGAAGGATACCACAACGCAAAATGAGCCAAAGAAAACTGAAGCTGAGAGGCCACAGGCTCATCATGCATATGTGAAAGACGAGGAGGCTGAAGAGTCAAGTGAGATGAAACCCCCTGATATTTCTGGGGATAAGGAATCAAAGGCCGCCAAGGATACAAAGCCAGAAAGTCCCCGGGGTGAGAGGATACCATCCAACGTTATGGAGGAAGGGATCATATATTTCTTCTTTCGGGGTAAAGTTGGCGTTGAAGAACCAAAAGGTGTTGATGAAGTTGCTCGTACCTTTATTGTTCTTCGCCCTCAGCCCTTTGGAGCTGACCTAAGTGCCGGCCTTGCTGGGGGCGAGAACAACTGCCGACTTCTTCTGTTACCTAAGAAAACAGTTCCCACATCAAGCCACGAAAAGTACATGGGGTTCGTTGAGAAAGCCGGGACCGATTTGAAGACCCTGAAGGACTCTTTTTTGGGTGAAGAGTATGAGACCAAGACGAAAGGCACGCAATTTTCGCCCACTGCTACCCCGTTAGCCGAAGGTGTATATGCACTTACTTCGACCACGAGAACCTCACACTTGGCGTATATCTTGACAATACCAACTAAGTTATCCCAAGTTCAGAAAGATTTTGGTTTAAGAGAGAAAGGCTCTTTCATTGTGGCCTCGAAAAACCCCAAGTACCCTGG
Source organism: Trichophyton schoenleinii (assembly GCA_018357685.1). Taxonomy (NCBI): domain Eukaryota; kingdom Fungi; phylum Ascomycota; class Eurotiomycetes; order Onygenales; family Arthrodermataceae; genus Trichophyton; species Trichophyton schoenleinii. The sequence goes on along the minus strand of WOFF01000004.1, from coordinate 4,523,994 downwards.
CCCATCCAGTGCAAGGCTGCCAAAGCCCCCAGACTATCCACAAAGGTCAGTCCACGCTCGAATCTCCTCGCTGCTCATTGCATAGATTTATCTGACGCCTTGCTCTATTTTTTTATTTTTTTCTTGGTTTCTTCTCGCAGTGTGATGGATGACTTCCGCGACCTCCGCTGGGCGCCTCTTAAACCGAAATTCATTGATTATCCGAATGCACAGTTTATGATGCTAGGCGAAGCGCAAGGCCACCTAGGCAAGGGAGGTAAGACCGAAGAAAAAGCCTCGGAGCAGGAGGATGCAGGTGAGAAACTCGAGCATCTTGAGGGCGAGGATGAAATACGGGCTGAGGCGCTGAACGGTAAGCTTACCCTTGTTGCCCAGTTATAGTCAAATTTGGCAGGGGTCTGTCCAACCTTGCTCCCCCAGAACGTTTTTTTTTTTCTCTCTTTGTTCGGTTGAGTAGTTATCCTGTGGCCTTGCAAAGCCTGCTAACAAATAAGACAGACAGCGATAAGGTTTTCGAAGATCTGGGGCTCAGTGCAAAGCAGTTCCCGCAGGTTCCAACTACCTGGGAATAAGCTGTGATAACTTGAGGGTATGATGGCCCTGGCCTTGACTCTACAACACAGTCAACTTTTGTATCTAGTTTAACAGTCAGTCGGACAAAACAGCCCAAGCCCAACAATATCCCAAAAGCATTCGTGACCTAGTTAACCCCAGTTGAACTACACTCCTTATTGCGTTAACTAGATAGTCATTTGTCGAGGAGCTACCAGCTGCAGCTCACCCCCAGTCCAAACTGCAAGAGACCAGGGATATTATTATTAAATGTTAAGTCTGTGCAAATATATTCTATTCTAGGCTTCCGCTCGGCTTCGAAGTCGCTCGCCTCTTTCTCCATTTTCCTCCTTTTTTTTTTTTTTCTTTTTTTCTTTTTCTTTTTCTTTTTTTTTTTTTTTTTATTTAACTTCCCTGGTCTTTGGTTAACTAACTAGTTAGCCGGCCCAATGGCGCTGGTCAAGCATCGCACGACCTGCATCAAGGCATCCCCGGATTATCCACCTTGTTCGCTGTCGACATTCTGGCTTTATAAAAACGCCTCGGGCAAGCACAGTCGGGTCCCATCTTCAGCCGCTGACTCGCCAGCTCAAGGGCAAAATGCTTGTCTGGTCCTTACGCTGCTGCCGGAGGAGTTATGGTGAGCGAAGAGCCTTGCCACCAGTTACTGCGCGAGGCGGCAGCACCGGCAGCCAGTATGGGTCGACGATCAGGGCGGAGGAGGAGGGAGGAGATCGATCGCATTCACTATTATTATTGGTGGGCGGGAGCTTGAGAGCTCGCTTGCTTGCTGTTCTGCTCAAGGCAGACGGAGGCGGCTGGCCAGATATATAACGACGAGCTCGCCTCCTCCAGACGATGGACCGGCCATTAGACAGCTAGTTAGTTAGCTGAGGAACAAGCTGTGTCGTGTCCATCATCATGGTGTCGTCTTTGATATATTCACTGTGCGCTGTCTCCGGCCTGCTGGCCACTACGGTCAATGGGCTGCCAAAGAAAGTCCATCGCGCGGAGACGTCTTTGCCCATTGTCAAGCAGACCAAGTGTGGTTCACATACATACCAGTACAACGGCCTCGTTGGATACGGCACTGTCCCATCGAACGCTGTTGACAAGTACGGAGATACCCTTGGGGGCTTTGGAAGCTCCATCGCTATTGAGCAGGCATCGTGGAAGAAGAACTCCGATGGTACCTATGAGGGTATTGCCTGGGCTATCCCCGACCGCGGCTGGTACGTCACCAAGGAGGCTACTACAGAAAGAATAAGAATAATTAGTTATAGTCCAGCTATTGGCTAACGAAAGACTGCAGGAACACGCAGGGCACGCTGAACGTGCAGAGCCGTATCCAGAAGCTCAGCCTGAAGCTGACTCTGGCACCCGGGGCCACCGTCTCCAACCCATCCGACCCCAATCTTGAGATCAAGCTCCTGGATACACTGCTGCTGACAGGTCCAGACGGCACTCCGATGACCGGGCTGGATGCCGACTTCTCTGGCAACATCAGCTACCCTGGCTTCCCCGGAATGCCGGGGGCTACTTACCCTGGAGATGGATTCGGCGGCAGCGGCGCAGGCGGACGACGCATCTCGCTGGACTCTGAGGGCATTGTGATTGGCAAGGACGGTGCGTTCTGGGTCTCTGATGAGTACGGCCCCTATGTGTACAAGTTCTCGCGGGAAGGCCGCATGCTGCAGGCGATCCAGCCTCCAGATGCGTACATCCCCCGTCGAAACGGCAAGGTCAGCTTCAGCGCCGCCTCCCCTCCGATCTACGAGCCCGATCGCCAGACGGACCCAGAGGACCCCGAGACAGGGCGCAACAACAACCAGGGCTTCGAAGGGCTGGCCATCTCACGGGACGGCAAGACGCTGTACGCGCTGATCCAGTCTGCGCTGAACAACGACGGCGGCCCGAAGAAACGGTACAGAAAGCAGGCCCGCATGCTGGAGTATGACATCTCCGGAAGCACGCCCAAGTACACCCACGAGTACGTGGTGACGCTGGCGACCTTTGTCGACCCGCACGAGCAAGATCCAAGCAAGGCGACCATCATGGCCTCGCAGTCTGAGATCCACTATCTACCAACGGGCGACTTTCTCATCCTGTCCCGAGACAGCAACGCAGGCCGGGCGGCCGAGTACACCGAGTCCGTCTACCGCCATGCCGACATCATCTCCAAGTCGGCCCAGACGACGGACGTCAAGTCAAAGAGCAACGACAAGGCGGACGGCTCGATCGCCTCGAGCGAGGGCGTGCTGGACGACGGCATCAACCCGCTGGACTACTGCTCGTTCGTGGACTACAACCTCAACTCCGAGCTGGGCAAGTTCCGACTGCACAACGGCGGCGCGCAGGACGAGCATCTACTAAACGAGAAGTGGGAGAGCCTTGCGCTTGTCCCAGTCGATCCGTCCAAGGAGTTTGAGGATGACGGCAAGAATGAGTACTTTTTGATCTCCTTTAGCGACAACGACTATATCACCCAGGACGGTACGTCTTCTCCTTCTCTTCTTCTCTCGTGCCGAATTTATATACTGACTAACGATGAACCAGGCCATCTGAACTTCGGCAAGTTCAAGTACGCAGACAAGTCCGGCTTCAATGTCGACACCCAGGTGCTTGTCTTCCGGGTGACTCTGTAGGTACTAAGTAGGCAGGCAGCTGGTTATATAGCTCGACCACCAACCCAGTAGCTGCTCTGTAGATAGCCATCCCACTAAGTATATATGCAATAACTAATGCCGCTGTCTTTCTTTTTTTCTTCTTCCGGGACGAGACCAGAGGCGGCAGAGGGTGTACCGCGAGTGGCCAGCAGCAGTCGCTTGCTCGAAGCCGCCCACCTGTCTGTCTGTTTCATAGGGCTGTCCCTGTCCACCTGCCCTGCGTCGAGCAATAATATATTAGGTAGGTATATAAATATATACTGGTGTGGCGACGGCAGTGGGTTCCAGGCCTCTTCTCCCTGCCCTTGCGATGCATCGTCTCCTTCGCTGGGTCTGATCCGGCCTGTCCGTGTCCGGCCTGCTGTCCGGCGGTCTGCTATGTCGTCGCCGGGCATCCGCCTCTGGCTGGCGTGGAAAGGAACTCCTTGCTGAGCTGGCGAGTTACATACATACATACATACATACATACATACATATGGAGTACTACTAGACAGCCAGCAAGGGAGAAAGGAGAAAGCGAGCAGCAGTGCCGTCGCTCTGATTCCCATCTGCGTCGTGTCGTCCGCTGCCCATCCTGTCCTGCCCGTCCTGCGGGATGGCCCAGCCTGCTCGCTCTGCATGCAAGGCGCAGAAATGCGATTCCTCGGCGGGAGGGGAGAGAAGCGCCACCCAGCGACGGCCGCATGTGAGACCCCGTCGTCGGCTGCGGCCATTATTTCATTTGATCTTTAGTACTCCGTAGCTACCTGTTATTATTTATGTACTAAGTAGCAGTGGCTGTCTGTCCCGTAACTATCCTTCGTCGCCGTCGTTGGGAACGAGCTAACTCGTTCGTCGGTTTGCATATTTATACATAGCTCACAGCCTCCCTCCCTTGCATGCATGACATGGATTCCTGTCTTCTGTCGCTGTCGAGCTGATCACGCCGCCGGCTTTTTCTCTCCGCCGCTTCGCTTCCTCCTCCACCTTCTCCCTGGGCTGTCTCCTCTCCGTCTCCGCCTGTGACACCTGCCAGAGCCCGCCAGCCGGCCGAAGAGGCAGTCTTCCTTCTCTCTCTCTCTCTCTCTCTCTCTCTCTCTCTCTCTCTCTCTCTCTCTCTCTCTCTCTGCCTCTGCTGTTGCACCAGGCTTGTCGTTGCTGGCGCCTCGCTGCGATAGCGAGCTACCTAGTTATCTAACTAAGTTACCTAGAGTAACTCATTATTTAGCCCACGGCCACAACGACGGCCCCAACGACACGACGACACAACGACAACACGCTCAGTACACCACACATATATCACTGCCGAGGACGACTTGAACATGCTTGTTTCATACCATAGACACCCTTTATAGCCACTGGACCCGGCTGAGTGATCGCACTGCCGCTGTCCGGGGCGCTGCATCGCTTGGGAGACCGCTAGACAGACAGTGTCCCCAGCAAACGCTCAGCCAGACGGCCGCAGTCGACGAGAACGAGGGCTCCTCCATGGCTGAACCCGTCGAGCCTCTCGTCTCCGGCCAGATGATGACAAGGCTAAGGAAGGCGGCCACTGTAGGAGTCGTGGCAAGGTTCGTTGCGCTCCATCGCACCATCGTGCTCTCTCTCTCCCCATCTCTCTGTCCTCCATGTTGTTATTTTCACCTGCCAAATTCTGTATTGCTGACATTTGAACCTTTTTTTGATTATATTCGTTCCCGTAGTAGACCGCAGGAACCAGCCGCCTTTCCACAGTTTGCCTGCGACCACGATGACGTCGACGTCCCGGGCGGCGCTGCGGTCTCTTCTACTACCTCGTCCTGCTCGCATGGCGGTGCTCTCCTAGCTGCTTCATCCTCCACACGCCTCGACTCGTCGCTGCCCCAACGTCCTCAATACAAGACACATGCGCACGGATACGGTGTCCGCAAGCTCTCTCGCTGCTCAGACTCGTCCTCTCAGACCATGTCGTCCCTCGGCAGGATAGGTATCCCCCACCGAAAACGATCTGGCACCGGCATAGATTTGTCCGTCTCACTCAGCGAGAACAACGGCCTGGGAATATACAACAGCCTGGGCGGGAGGGACCGCGGTGCCGACGACTGCTCTGCAACCGGCTCTCTCGGCGGCGCCCGTCATTACCGTTCGGCCAGCGGTGCGTCGCAGCTCTCGTTCGGAAGCCTTCCTCGCCCCGGTGGCCAGTATGTCCATCCCATGCGCCAGACTCCCCGTCCTTACACGCCACCGCTGGGACTATCAAATCAGATCTCTGCCACTGCCAGCACCGACTCGCACCTCGAGGGCATACAGCGCGTGACAGACTTTGACGATCCTGTTCCAACCAGCCAGGACCTCTTCCCTGGCTCTCCGTCTCCCAGCATCTACAACGAACCTCGGAGTTCTATCCAAATAGAAAGTGAGACTACTACTACCACTTGCCCGCCTACAAAGACCCGCACTACTTCCTTCGGCCGTGTCTTCAACAATAACCATAACAACGGCATCATCAACAACAACAATAACAACAACAACAGTCCTTCTCCCCGGGACACGGCCCCTCTCTCCCGGAACTCATTAGAATTTGGATTGCGGTCAAGATCCCGCCGTCCTAGCACTGTAGATCCCGCCGCCCGCGCCATAGCCGTGCAGGCAGCTCGCCAGGCCTTCGAAGACAGGGAGGCCGCCAAAAATAGAAAACGTGATGAACAGACTTCCAAAGCCCTCGATAAGGAGCAGCGCCGTCTCCGTCGGCTGGAGCGTGAAAGCTCATATAACAGCTACACGGGTGGAAGGCGGTCCATCTCCGACTTCACTTTGCGCCGGCCTTCGAAGCTGAGTGAGAAAGATAGCCGCAGGAAGAACTCGACTTCTTCTTATGCCGACGACACCACTAAGATCACATGGAAACCAAAGAGCCCAAAGAGTGCCTGGGTTCTCTTCCTCACCTGGCTACGCACCAAACTATTTAAGATCGGAAAAAAGCTGAAGAAAGTAGGCTAACTAGAGCATTTCTCACAAATGCAAATGCCGCAACGCACTGAAACGGCCGTTTTAGCGATTCCTTTGTTTTTACTTTTCATGAGATGACTTTGAGAGCTGGGCCTGCCGGACGGGCTTGGTCTAAGGGAACGGTTTTTTTTTTTTTTTTTTTTTTGGCACATTTTGCTCGTTTCAGTCTTATTTTTTGCCCTTTGTCCTCTGCTGTTTGTCTCTTGTTGCCTTGTTCCGTGGCCCTCTCTCCCTTGCTTAGCGAGTCAGTAGCAACCAGCACTCGACACACACGGCTCCATCCCAATCAGTGCCTGGAGATGGCGCTTGCTTCCGCATTGCTTTGCTTCATTTTGTCTTCACCTTCTGACATCTCCCATGAAGATGGTGAGATCCAGCAACATTCAAGCCCTGATTTTGTTCCTTGCATCTTCTGAGTGCTTTTGTCTTTATCTTTTTGGTTTTTTTTTTTTTTGTTTTTTGTTTTTTGCTTGCGCTGATGTTTTGTTTTTTTCCATCATGTAGTTATGAGCATGAATAGCGGGCCCTGCTGGCGTTTTATATCCTGATCCGTTCGACACTTTCAGTGAACCAATTGGCTCTTCTCCATCTTTTGTCCTTTCTATATCTCGTGGTTGATTTTGACAAGTAAAAATAAGCGCCGGGATGACGTCATCTGTGATCGTTGAATTCACGTGGTAAATTACATAATTGCGGCTACGGTGAGCGTCAAAGGCCAGAATTTTCAGCTACGGTGTACGAGATCGCCACAAAGTGTAGCTTCTTTACATAAACCAGCCAGAAAGAAACCGGGAGACAGAGAGACAGGAAGATAAGGAGATAACGGGACAGGAGGCTAGTGGTAGAGCGGGGGCATATCAAGAACGAGGACGGGAGCAAGAGAGGGCGCCGGCGCCGGCGTCGAGTCGCCACGATGGTGTATGACTGGGAGGGCAAGAGAGATATTTGTTACAGGATGTACATTGAGGAAAAGAAGCCACTGGAGGACATTATCGAGTACATGCGGGCATTCCACCAGTTCTCCCCCAGGTGAGGCTGATTTCTATAAAATTTCAGTAATACGCTTATGCTGACAGGCTGGTAGCAAACGAGCGTTCCAGACACAGTTCAAGCGTTGGGGTTTCCCTTCAAAACAGAATCCAGCCTATAAAAGAGCAGAGCTTGTAGCTCGCATCAAGCAGCTATGGGAGAACAACACGTCGCAGCGCGATATGATCCGCATTCTCAATGAGGAAGGCTACGAAGTCAAGGAGCGTGAAGTCATGAGAGTACGAGCCAAATATAGGTGGCTATTACGGGTTCCCAATGGCATGAGACCTGCCGCGGCCGCCGGTACTACTACTGCTGCTGCTGCTACTTCAGAAATAAGCTCGGCTTCGCCCGCTCCTCCTGCTGAGGCACAGCAGCCAGAGAATGAATTGATGCAGCTTCAGAGAGACACACACAATGAGGTAGCAGCAGCAGGTAGCGGCAAAGAGATACAAGAACGAGCTGACGGTGCGGGTGGTAGTATCGGTACCAGTGCCGATGCCGATGCCGATGCCCTTCCTACTGCCTCCAATGTACCAGAGAATGTTGCCGCTAAGCGCAAGGAGAGACTAGAGAGGCTGAAAGCTGAGAGCGAGGAAAGATGGGCTACCAAGAGACGTCGACGGCGGACTCGTGAATGGGCAGGATTACCGCCAGACCCTCCCGGTCCTCCTCGCTTTCCATCGGAGACGACAATAGACCAGAGCAAGAAGTACCTGAGCCTGGATAATGACAGTTATCGTGGAGTCCGGGAAGCATTCCAGCGTATATGCGAGGAGGCCGGGTTTATCAAGAAAACCCTTGCCGGGCCTGAGAAATGGCAAATGGCGAAAGATAGGCTTATCAATGAATCAACGCACCTCCAGGCAGTATTCTGGGGTGAGCCTGTCCTCCTCGATGCAAAGGCTTTAGCCCTTGACGTTGTTTGCACAGACGTTACCAAACGGATGCGCACCCTGGAACGACGGATGACAATTGCAGAGGCCAAAAATGCGCTCGGGATAAATCCTGAGGAAAGCAGGCAGGTTAGAAACGCATTTTACGAGGTGCTCAAGGCGAGTCATATCACCAGCAAGCTTGAAGCCGGCAATGAGCAGTGGATTGAGTTAAAGGACCGGTGGATCAGGGGATCTGAACTCCTTCAGCATATCCTGAACTCCCCCGGCACAGATATCGAACATGCAACGAGACTCAAGGCCGTCGAGGTGCTTTGTCGAGACGTGATGAAAAGACTCCGAGATGACCAGATCAAACGTGATTCTTCCCGAAAGAGACCGCATCCCGGAGTCAGTACGCGAATGCCATTGTCGTCTTGTCAGGAACCACCCCCAACATCAACCTCGCCCAGGCCTACAGTCACTTGCATCCCGAACCGCATCAGTACGCTTGCATCTGAAGCTCTTGCGAGTGCGCCCACCGTTCCCCCTGGTGAAGTCGCTGATACACAGGTCAACCCTTCTCTACTTCAAACTGCCACAGACGGCCATTCTTCCCAGACAGCCGACTCAGCCCACGAGCCTGCCGCTGCCACTGCCATATCGCATGCTCTCAGCTATATTGACCCTAGCCTTCATGCTCCAGTGAATCCGAGACCCTTGTACTTCCACATACATCCACAGTCTTCTCCACCGTGTCTCGAAGACCCGTGGATCGATAAGCTCACAGTTCCGTCTGTAGCTGGATTGCGCGGCACCATCTTATCCCGAATCAGGAATGCACAGGAGGTAGTGAAAATCGAAGGTATTGATACGGCGGACCGTAGCCGTAGCCAGCAGCATCCAGTAGTTATTAGTGATGATACCGAGCTCAATGCATATCTCGAGCGCATGAAGGGGCTCGAGGCGACCTTTATCGTGCTACTGCGTTGAAGCCATATCCACTAAATCTTTCCTCATAGCCTTTCCTTGTAGATCCTCTCTGTCTTGATCGCGTTCATCGTCTTCGTCTACCTTATGTCTTGTGCGCCTGATCTGCACTTCATCATGGGCCCGCGAAAACGTGATCTCGGCAACGAAGCTCCATCTTATTTCGCGGGGCAAAGAAAACATCCTCAAACACCTGAAGTGAATGTTTACTTCTTCTATTTCCTGGACTAGACCTCTAGGGGCAAGAATATCTCATCGCTGCTGAATATCACGAGCCCGCCAGCTACCAGCTCTCGTTAAAAGTCAATACAACCTACTGTTCGACAGCGGTCGACTCGTTCTCTAGGTTGGCTACTCTCCCCCCCCCCCCCCCCCCCCCCCTTCTCCTCACCGGCGCATGTTCTGCTTGACAGCTACCTAGCTATATATGTTCTAGTTACAGCAACTCCTTACAAGTATCTCAGCATCTTAATACTACTAAGACTCCGGTAGACTGACAGCTAACCGTGAGGCCTCTATAGGTCCCCAAACAGAGACACCGGCACAGCCGTAAAACGCCCCTGATGGCTTCTCCTTCTTCTTCTTCTTCTTCTTCTCTCATCCCGCTGATTCTCACCACTGCCCTTCTTTTCCTTGTCTTTGCGAGCCCGGCAGCCGCGTTTGGAGCCGGTAACATTGCCTCCATCTCAAAAATTGAGGGTGCCAACTTCCGCCACGGAGATATCGAAGATGTCCTGTTGACTTTGTACATGGCTCGCTCTGCTGGTGGCCGAAAGTTTTCCAAGATGGACGTGATGCACGTCTACTTTGGCAACTGGCTTCGAGACTACAGTCAGGCCGTGGATGTTGGTACTGTAAAACACGTCAGCGCTGAGGCTGTTCGTATCCTTATTTGGATTCTGGGCTTTTTAACCTTTGGGTACGTTGGCTGTTTACTTGGTTAGACACTTAAATGTCTCTTAACTGATAATGATGCTTTACTTAAGATATGGTGTTGATGAGTTCGAAGTCACCACTGACCGTCTCGGATGCTACCAGCCCACTGAGCACATTGACAATCCGCTAGGATACGCAGATGGAGCGGATGCAAGACGTTATGACCGTCGTCTACGCGGACCAGTGGATAAACGACGGGAATTATCTATTGATGAACGTACCGGTACGGATAATACTAGCTTTCCTAATTAGACCGGGATGGAGTTGACTAATATTTAATAGGTCTGAAACACTATATTGCTACTGAGGACATTGGAATTGATACCTCAGCTGGCCTAGTTAGGAAAGTGTTTGGAGGCTGCATTAAGTTCGGTAGACAGTATGCACGTTCAGGTAACAAGGCAGATCTCTACGAAGCTCTTCGCTTGCTGGGTACCGGCCTACACTGCTTGGAGGACTACGCTGCTCATTCAAACTATACGGAACTGAGTCTGATTGAGATGGGTGAACGAGACGTATTTCCCCATGTTGGCCGCAATACTATGATCCAGCTTCCTGGGTATCGGCACGAGGTTTATCCAATTGTTACCGGAACTTTTGGTGGAGTGGACTTTCTTCACTCGGTCATGGGAGAATTCTCTGACAAGGCAACACAATCTGAGATTCAATGCCTCGAGGGTGCTATCGAGGAAACTCAAAACCAAGGCAATGCTAAAAGCTTCCTCCAAGAGCTATTATCTAAAATCCCTTCAGGCATTATCGGTGGAAACGAGTCAGGAAAGATGGATGAGTTTCAGAGCAATGCACAAGCCCAGGCACAACAAGAAAACATTACACCACATGAACCTGAAGAGTGGACTCGCTACCTTCAAGATGTTACCCGACAGATATACCCGGTTCTAGAATGGCACGACAACATCCTAAAGTCAATCAACAAGGCCATTGAAAACATTCCAGTTCTTCCAGAGTTAATCGAGCAGATTCAAGAGCAGATTAATGTTTTCGTTTTTAGTGTCCTTGCTCCCTACGTATTACCAATCATCAATCAAGTGAAAGCAGAGTTGGAAACTGGCTCTTCCGAAATTATCCAAAGCAGCAAAAAGGAGCAACTCAATATCTTCAATGACGATGACGCAACTGATCCCACTCACTCTATGTTGTCGAAGGATCATTTCTCTAACCTGCTGAACGAACCGGCGGGTAAGATTGCTCAGGAAGTAGTTAAATGGGTTGTCCCTCAGATAATGGAGTGCTGGGATGATGAGAACGTTGATGTGAACCGCACATTGAACAGGATCATTACTGGTGTTTTCCACCACCCTGCTCACCGAGATTTCGGCGATGATGGAGCTGCAGATGTGCGTCGAATGATGTTTGGTGCAGTTGAAGAATGGTGGCAAGAAAAGGGCGACGATGGGGTCAGAAGGCAGTTAAGTCGAGAGGGGGTTAGGAAAGGAGAGAACCATAAGCCCGGTGTCCAGGACTGTGGCCATGGAAGTGGTGTGCCTCTGAAGCTATCTAAAAAGCCCCACGGACACGGTGCTGGCGGTGGTTATGGGCGAGGACGTCAAGCAAACGAATTAAGCAAGCTTGCAGAAGAAGCCGTTGGCGGAGGTGCAATTGGTGGATTGGTGGGTGGCCTTGCAGGTGCCCTTGGGCAGGCCCTTGAGGAAGATAATCCCAGAAAAGACCATGGCCGCCAGGGCTACGGTAGTCACGGCGGGCATCATCAACAACATGATCAACCAAGCTACCATCAGTCTGGGGAATATCAACAACCTTCTAGGTACCAGCAGCAAGGAGCGGGGTATGAACAAGGCGGATACCAATATGGAGGAAGACATCAGCAAGGAGACTACGAACAAGGAGGACGCCAGCAATCTAGATATGAGCAATCTGGGCATGACGGCCGTCAACCCGGCTATGGCCAATCTGGCAGGTATGATCAGCAATCGGAGACAAGATACGACCAAGACTACGGCGGCGGGAATACTAGGCGAGAGGACTATGGAGAGCAAAGGTTTTTCTATTGATACGGACTAAGCTCTTTACGGCGCACATACTGATATGTTTTTTGTTCTTTAGGACCTATGAAACTAGACATGATCAATCGAGTAGACCTGGAGGGTTAGCTAGCGAGTACTATGGCCAGGCTCAAGAATACTCTGGCTCTTCCGGTAGTTATGGGGACCGAGAGAGCAAATATTCTCAGCGAGAGGATTACTCTTCCGGCCGTTATGACGACCGGGACTCGAGGGCATCTCAAAGGGAGAATCAGTATTCATCTGGCCGCTATGAGGAACAGCCTAGATATTCCCGCAGAGATGACGACGAGTATGGTCGTGGATCGCGAAATTATGAAAGCTCCCATTATGGAACAGACGAGCGCCGCCGTAGCAGTCGAGAGAGAGATCATGGCCGCGACGACAGATACGAGAGACGCTATAAAAAAGAAAGTGATGACGATGATGACGACGATGACGATGATGACGAGAGACGCCGCCGTCATCACAAGCACCATGGACGTCGTCGGTCTTGAATGTCAAAGCTAAGTTTTTATGCGGAAACGCCGCAGAAACATACATTCTTAACCACTTGCTATGTAGCTAAATGCTCCTCCCCCTTTTAAACAAAGAATGGAAAATGAAAAGAAAAATATGTTATTTTATGTTGCATTCATATCCTTCGTTAAACTTATGGTTAGTGATGGGATGTCGTTTGGTGTTACGTCAAATCGAGAGGAAAAGTTAAGATGGCATAAAAATAACAATAGCCAAACTTTTTAATCGACCACTTTAAGCATATCATACGCCTGGTGCTTGATAGCCTTCATGACAAGAGAAAGTGGAGTGACAGCCTTCTTTTTCTTTTGAATGACTTCAAATCCGTCATCACCTTCCCCTTCAACCTTTACTTCATCCTCTTCCTCCGCCTCGCCGTCGTCAAATGAACCTCCTTCCAAAAACACTTTTAGCATTGCCTGGCTCTGCCCGCCTACTAGAGCTGTGCCAGGCATATCCTGGGTGACTGGGGCGGACCCAGTTTTCCTCTGAGAAAGGTCCCAGAAAATCAGCTCTGGCACTTCGTAGCCTGCCGCCTTATACTCCTTTTGAATAATTTGATAATGTGTTGCCCATGGGTCAGTGCTACCTCGCGCCTCATCAAACTGCATGTCACTGAAAACAAAAACCCTTTTAACCATATCCTCAGGTGTGACTTCGTTCTTGATGGCAAGAGGAAGGATAGCTTTCGTGAATACGGCGAGGAAGTCTGTATTGAAACCCGCTGGCATATTCTGCACCTTGTCGACCTGTTCCACAAAGGAGCTCTTGATCCCATCCTCATTTATCGTCACGATACGTGGGCTTTCCGAAAAGGTGATCATTTTGCCCCCGAATGGTGCCTTCGTCACGGTCGAGAGGACAAGGCTCAATCCTATGGCATTTTCATACATGGTAGCACCATTCACAGGCAAGCTCATCATCGAGCCGCTGACGTCACAAACAGCAATAGAATCGGATAGTGAACCGCTATCCTTTATGCGCTGAATGAGAGTTTCCCATTGAGAATTCAGAGTCAGCCTGGCAATTTCATCGTTTCGAGAGTGGATCCATTGGTGAACTAATGGCCCAGGCATGAGAACACTTCCTGATATAGTTTGTTTACCAGCCTGAACGTCGAGCAGATACTTCAAAAAATTGTCATGGTCTTTCTTTGCAAAGAGTTTTTTATGTAGGTCCATGGCAAGGGACGGCACTTGAGCATACTTGAGGCTCGTGAAATTGTTTGCGGATATGTCACGTTCAACCACTTGAAGCGCTTTACGTAGAGGCGACAGGAAAGAGGCTCTGTATTGTTCTCGTGCCCTTTTCAGAAACATTTCCCTGGTATCGCCTTCTTTCTTCATATTCTCAGCAGGGAACAAAAGCTCCGCAATAGTTGTTGCAATTAACGTTTGTTTATCATGGAATCGCTCAAGGGATGGGGCCCATTTGGCGCAGAGACTAATCTCCTTCAACTGCTGCTTTGATCCCCCCTCCAGAAGTATTTTATCCTTCCTGAGCTGGTCCGCAAACATGCGAGCAATAGTATGGTGTAGAGCTCGATGGAACGAATCACTCTCAAATTTCTTCCAAAGCTTTTCGTGATGATTTGATTCCCGGGCGCGTTTTCTCTTTTTCGAGGCTTCTTTCTGCGCTGAGATGATCTTATTGGCTTCTTGCATCCTGTCCTCTCGCGGAATTTCTAAGTAGGCGTGTTTCTCATTGGCATTCATAGCTGATACCTTAATCTTTTTCGTTCTTAAGGGTAATTCTATATCGAGCTTTTCCAGAGTTTCTTGAGGAACCTTGGTTCGATTCTTCAAAACTGATTCGGGGTTTTTCATTCCGAGTTGATCATTAGCAGATAGCGCCAGAAGGTTGAGAAGGTCCTTCCAATAGCCGTGTGAGACGCCATGGACAACTTCATAGTCATCGACTCCGAGAGTCTGGCTCTCAATAACCACCGGGGTCTCACCCTCTTTACACTCCTTTTGAGGCACTTTCTCGATGACACCGCGGGTAATCCAGGGTAGGTTAGTCAACAGAGTCTGCGGATGGTTATCTTTCAACCAGCCAAGGGCGACGTAGAACATTGATCGTTCCCCCTTGCCCAGATGGATGCTACGACAGTTCCAAATAATCTTTAGAGTAACCAAGGCATCATCTGCCCATGCCTTCTCCAGTAGAGGTTCTAAAGTGGTCAGCTTCTCCTCATTTGGCTCCCCATCTAGGGTATGGAACAGATCGACCAAGTGCGACTCTGTGGAAGCATGGGTAACGCCAGCATTGTCAGTGTGAGTCAAATTTTTTGCATCTAGCTCTTCGAGTGAAACTTTTTCAGCTCCAGGGTTTTTGGCTTCTTGGACAAGGGCGTCCACAAAGGCATTTCCGCTGGAGTCGTGGTTGGCCTGGGCAGCGGAAATAGCCTCGGTAGCCTTGGACGCCGTCTGCGCAGAAAGGGCTGAATTAGAGTCGGTTGTTTTTAGGTTTTCTTTGAACTTGGCCTCCTTTGCAACGGAAGCAAAAATTCGCTTTCTAAACTCTGCAGGCTCCAAATAAATGGTAGGGTCCTCAGGCAGCAAGACTGGGAAGCTGGAGTCCATGGAGGTGGTCTTGGTTTTCTGCCCCTCCATTTTTCGCGGCCTAGGTGATGGACAAATCTTATTTAAGCCGAAAGGGCGTCAAGCAGAAGGGCAACCAAGAATATGTATAATATCATAGAGAGATAGGTAAGGAGGTCGATATATGAATGTCTACACCGACAAGGGCGTGGTATCGTGCTTCCTCGTGTTGTTGGAATGGTGTTCATTTATACACGTGGTGTTGAGCCGCATCAAAGTCTGTGAGTCAGACGGCGTCGGGCGCGGAGTCCCAAAAGGGGCTGGCGGCCGGGGGCTGATATCATCGACAAGGTTAGATCTATGTGGCTACACCGTGGCTAGTGCAAAGTAGTTCTATTCATACATATCGGGGTCCCAAAGGAGTACGTGCTACCAAATTTTACCAGCTCTTTACGTCTCCATGCCCTGGCAGCTCTACCCGAACGACTTTGTTGCAGTTAAGCAGACCAAGAGGGTCTAGGGCTTGTTTTATCTATGTGTTGATATATTAGATTAGCAAGGAGTAGAAAGGAAGAATTGGACGCGGGCCGTCCTCCCTCACCTTTCTCATTGTATCCACGGTTGATTCACCGAGTTCGTGGTCGAGATAGTCTCGCTTGACGAGCCCAACACCATGCTCACCACTGACGGTGCCCTCCATCTCAATAGCTCGCTTCACCATGCGATGAACAATTCCTTCGGCGATAGCACGCTCACTGTCATTGAAAAGCAAGATGGCTAAGATATACCGTGTTAGACTGGCATAAACACGACGACCTGACTGCGGTACTTACCATGAAAGTTGCCATCCCCAACATGACCACAGATTCCGGCCAAGAGGCCGTTGCCCACAATATCTTTCTTGGTCTGCTCGATGATATCAGGGAGTTTGCTGATAGGCACAGCTACGTCCGTGGTCCAGACTCGGTCATTTTCCCGCTTCTTTGCCATAACACTCCACAAAGCCGCCTTTCGAGCGCTCCATAGCTCGGCCATCTCATCTTTCCCGCGGGCGAACTCGAATGACTGGCTTTCGGCACTTTTCGCCAGGCTCTGGACAATTTTTATCTGCTCCTTGATACCGGTTTCTGTTCCTGTAAACTTCAGGAACAAAGTAGGTGCCTCACTCCAAGTGCGACGTGTAGTTTTGCTGTCATTGATGCATTTCATTTGAACATCGTCCAATATTTCAAGGCCGGCGAGTTCCACGCCCTCCCCGACGATCTTTGCTACGCATTCAGCAGCCCGATGGATTGACGGGAAAGACGCAACGGCTACACTTTCATGTTTTGGCTTGACTGTTACCTTCAGGGTTGCTTCTGTAACCAAGCCCAGCGTGCCTTCACTGCCGATGAAGAGCTTCGTAAGGTCGTATCCTGCACTGGACTTCCGGGGCCGTTGCCTTGTCTTAATGATGGTTCCATCCGCAAGCACCATTGTCAGAGAGACAACCCACTCTCTCATTGTTCCATATCTGTAGGCATTGGTCCCTGAGCAGCCCGTCCCAACCATTCCACCAATCATAGCTCCTGGGCCAGGATCAACTGGAAAGTATAGGCCATCCTTCGCCAGTTCTTCATTTAGATCTTCCCATCCAACGGCTGGCTGGACAATCACATCCAAATCATCTTTATGTAGGGTCACTATCTTGTTCATGCGTGAGAAATCGATACAAACACCTCCAGGTGTTGGGGAGAAGTGGCCTTCCAAGCTAGTTCCACCAGAGTACGGTGTGACCGGGATAAGTCTGACGTGGCAGACTTTCATAATACGGGAAACTTCCTCGGTTGTTGAAGGGAAGACAACAAGAAATGGCCTTTCATTTTCTCCCACACTGTATGATGACCATGCAGACCCTGAACGTTCATCTAGTTCGCCCTGTTCAGTCGACACGTTTTCTCTGCCTACAATTTCAACAAAATCAGTCCAGGCAGCTTGTAGATTTGAGGGCGAAACGTTATGCTGGGGTGGCTGGGCGTCGATAAGAGGCGTAGTAGAGGATGCCGGAAGCTCTGCTGGCTTTAGAGTACCGAGAAAGTAGCAGCCGAGAGCCGTAACAATAACAGCTAGACAGTGGAAAATTCAATTCATATTAGCGAATCAGTTCAGAGAAATCAATTGCACTTAGCCACAGACTCGGTAGGAAAATAGCTCTCTGCCTTACTGATGGTCATTGCTGTATACTGGATATGTGGAGATTGCCTTTGCATCCGCGCAAAACGTTGCAGCTCTGCCCGTTCTCGGTCCAGTCGTTGCTGCGTACTTTCATACAGTTGGCCCTTGAAGGAGTCCTGTCTCTTCTTTTCTTCTTGCTCACATCTTGCAGAGCCCCCGAAGTTTCTGGCTGGCTGTCTTTTCATGCTGCGCACTGATTGACGGTGCCAACTGGACCGGTTGACTGCAAATCCATGCTGCCGGGCAGCGAAGAGTGCAGTGTTCGACGATATAACTCGGGAACCAAACATCTCTGGGCTGTGTCTTGGGGAGTAAAAAGCTCCCCTGAAGCCCTTAAACGTATGGAAGGTGTATTTTATAGCTATACCGTGTCGCGTTCTCCTCGGGTTTTTGCCTTTGAAGCTCAAATAGAATCGAGGATTTAGTTAAAGCGGCGCTCAGTTTCTCCCGTTTAAAGCTAATGCATCTGACCGCGCTAACTTTAACCAACTGGCTAGTTAACTAGTTACCTCGTCAAAGCCTAACTTGATCCTCGAAAAGTATCGACAGTGGACTATAAAACCACCAACTATGTAGATAGCACGGCTACATTTGGACCTAGGGTTAGATTACAGCCTGACATTCCTTGGATGGCAAGGTTGGGAGGAGTAGACCATCAGCTGACCTTTACGACGTCACCAGGGAAGCTTGACGGAGACAGCCTCCCGATTATTCCATTCCCGTCCAGCGGGGTGGACGAGCTGCATCCTTGAACAGGTCATACACGAATCAGAGACTGACAGACTGGGCGATTTACCAGTGGCTGGTGATCCCTGGCGGAGACCACTCCCATATAGAGCGGTAGTTAGATACCAGAGTGCCCAGCCAGCTGTAATTCCACACCCGTCGTCTACGAGCAGCAACATCTCCAATCTTCTCCTTCACAAGAAATCAGAGACGCCATGGGCCAACGAAGATTCTCTCCGATAGACAAGTTGTGGACGTTTAGGGAAGCATGCGTGAATACCTCCAAGTTTCTTCCCGTGTCGCAGTTCCCTACCTACATCCATCTAGACCTTATTCACCATGGAATCATCCCAGATCCTTTCCCTGGGACCGCTGAGAAACAGGCTCAGTGGGTTGGCGAAAAGGCCTGGGTATACAGAACTGCCTTTGTCGCTCCTCAGTTAGGGGAGAATGAGAAAGCTGTTCTTGCATTCGATGGACTCGACACCTATGCGTCCGTTCATCTTAATGGCAAGGAAATTCTCGAAACCGACAACATGTTCATTCCCGAGAGAGTGGACATTACTTCGCTGCTTCGTGGATCGAATGATGAAAGCAATGTCCTTGAGATTACTTTCGATAGTGCTTTCATTAGAGGTAAAGAGGAACAAAAAAAGCACCCGACGCACCGGTGGGGGTGCTGGAACGGAGACCCGAGTCGCCTTGTTGTGCGAAAAGCACAATATCACTATGTAAGTGCCATTATACATTATATTTACGTCAATATGATTGACCCTTTGCGTGTGTGCTTCCGAGGAATATGTAGGGTTGGGATTGGGGCCCAGTCTTATTAACATGTGGTCCATGGCGCCCAATTACCCTTGAGGTATACTCTGCCCGTATTGCGGACCTCTACTATACCACCAAATTCAAGAGCAGCCTGAAAGAAGCTGAAATATCAATCACTGCCGAGGTGGAAGGACATGCATCTGATATGGTCTTCAGCCTATCACTCGATACCCAAAAGCATGAGTCTGGAAACCAATTTGTTGTATCTGCTTCAGTGAGGGATGGAAAGGCAGCGGCAACTATACATTTGAAAAACCCGCAACTCTGGTATCCTGCAAGATATGGCAGCCAACCTCTGTACTCGCTGCAAGCCAAACTGATGAGAAAGGATCAAACCCTCGATGTTTGCTGCAAAAGGATTGGACTGCGGAAAGTTGAATTAGCACAACGAACCCTCGAAGGAAGCCAAGGAACCACTTTTCTCTTTCGAATAAATGATATCTCAGTTTTCTGTGGGGGAAGTAATTGGATCCCTGCTGATAGCTTTATCCCCCGCGTATCATCACAATGCTATGGTGACTGGCTCAAGATGGCAGTGGATGGGAATCAGACCATGCTTCGCGTCTGGGGTGGCGGTATTTATGAGCAAGATGCATTCTATGAAGCATGTGATGAATACGGACTGCTTGTCTGGCAAGATTTCATGTTTGCGTGTGGAAACTATCCTGCCCACAGAGAGTTTCTACAGTCAGTTGAAAAGGAAGCAGAGGCTAATGTCAAGAGACTCAGGCACCACCCGTCTATTGTTATTTGGGCTGGTAATAACGAAGACTATGCTTACAGAGAGAGTGAAAAACTGCAATATGATCCTTCTGATACCGATCCCCGCAACTGGCTGAAGACTAATTTCCCTGCCCGCTATATTTATGAGAAACTTTTAGTGGATGTGACAAAGCGACTTACGCCTGATACGTATTATCACTTTGGCTCCCCTTATGGTGGAGAGACCAGCAGTGACCCAACCGTTGGGGACATTCATCAATGGAATGGTATGTGAAGCTAGGGTACCAATTAGTTTGAAGTTTTGCTAACTCTACTTCCATTGCCAAACAGTCTGGCACGGGACACAGGAAAAGTATCAAGACTTTGATAAGCTGAGCGGTCGCTTTGTGTCTGAGTTTGGTATGCAAGCTCTCCCGAACATAAGTACCATTGATAGCATGCTTTCAATGGGTATCAACGACAAGGATAGATACCCAAATTCCTTTGCTCTAGACTATCATAATAAGGCAGTTGGCCACGAAAGGCGCTTGGCTACATATTTGGTCGAAAATATTCGGTACCAAGTTACTCCGTTGGAGCAATATCTACATTGCACGCAAGTAATGCAGGCAGAATGTGTGTCAACCGCTTACCGTCTATGGAAGCGTCAGTGGCAAGGTCCAGGAAAGGAAAATTGTGCTGGAGTTCTAGTATGGCAGTTTAATGATTGCTGGCCAGTGATCTCATGGTCAATCGTCGATTATAACCTACGTCCAAAGCATGCATACTTTGCGATAAAAAGGGAACTGGCGCCAATTACTGTTGGAATAAAACGTCCTATCCAGCGGGCTTCACTTGACGGTACCGGATCAGCCTCTTTTACAGTCGAAATATGGGTGACTAACCTCACCTTACAACCTTGTACTGGAAAAGTACAGCTCCGAGCTTGGGATATCGTCAGCGGGCAACAGACACACTTAGAGAATATTAAAGAAGATACTGCATTTCCCGCGAACCAAACTACAGAACTAGGGAAGGTGGAAATCCAAGAAGCAGTACGAGACTCGGGGAAGCCTTCCCAAACAGTGGTTGCTGCATATCTTATCCAGGATGGTCGGCAGGTTGCTCGCTTTGTCAATTGGCCAGAACCTCTGAAATATATTGATTTTCAAGTTCCACGCACGCCAAGGATAGCGCTTTCAGAAGACAAGTGTCTTCTCCGATTATCTGCGGAAGTTCCGGTGAAAGGGCTCGCCGTCTGTTCAAATTCAGATGACGTGGTCTTTGATGACAATTGCGTAGACCTCGTTCCTGGGGAGACTGTCTCAATTGGTATTCATGGTTTAAAGAGTGGGAATGTAGAGGATCTTACTTTGCGGTATCTGGAGTGATTTTCGAGTACGGTTCATTCATTTATTACCTTTCTTCTAGCAACGGCTATGTTTTACATGAGCTTTGGGGTGGGTTAAGGTATAATTATAATATCTACTTCAACCGCCTGCCATAGCTAGCTAGCTAGTTACTTGACATGTGGTTTGTTGTTTCATTACCTGGCTAGTTAACTACTTAACCAGTTCAACTGCCTTCTCGTAGACAGGCTAACTAGCGTGTGAACCGCTAGTATAACTATGTGACCATTCTTCCGAACACAGCTACGGGTTGATGAAGTTGAAGAATACTGTTATTTAAGAACCGTACATGTATCTCTGCCTTCGCAAGGGTGATAACCTTTTCAACCTTAGGGAGCTTAACTAGTTAACAGGTAGGTAGCTGCGGCCTTGGAACCGGATCTACGCCTGCCGGAGTCAGCGGCTTTCGGCCCAAACCCCGGCACCTCGAATTCTCCACGTCAGAGTTTTGGTGATGGTGATATTTACATCACTCCAACGGCTTCCAACTGTGAGATTCTTCCACAAGATACCTGGTCCACCAGCTAGTTAATGAGCTGTCTGGTTATTCGGTTTATTTGATGGTTGACTGTTGACTGTTACCTTGCTGCTCTGTCAGCTAGTTATATATAGCCCTACCCGGCAGTCTATAACTATTAGTTTACCAAGTGAGTTGCAAACTTGCCGAAGGGGCCGATATTGATCACCAGTTACAATGGCAGCGGATGGCCCAAAGGTAAGCAATCCCGGGGGTTAGCCATGCGTAACAAAACCAGAACAAATACACAATTAGTTAACTTAGCTAACTGATCCTTACTTATAGAATCTTTCATTTGTACTAGACGGGGTAAGAAAGATCAGGTTTGAAGACCGGCCAGTACCAGCATTGAAAGATGCCCATGACGTCCTGATTACCGTGAAGTATACAGGAATTTGTGGCAGTGATGTAAGTACGACTGGCATCTCCCTTGTGCGTAACCTTACCCCAGGATGTGAAGTAGCTACATAGCTAGTTACCTGCCACCCAACGCCGTTACTGATATACGTACGTGGTTATCTGCTAGGTTCATTACTGGGACCACGGGTCTATTGGCCCGTTTGTTCTGAAGGAGCCGATGGTGCTCGGCCATGAGTCCAGCGGCATAGTCGCCGAGATAGGCTCTGCCGTCCAGTCTCTTAAAGTAGGCGATAGAGTGGCATTGGAGCCAGGCATCTGCTGCCGGCGATGCGAGCCCTGCAAGAGCGGGAAATACAACCTATGTGTTGACATGGTATTTGCCGCAACTCCCCCGTACGATGGAACTCTTGCAAAATACTACGTTTTGCCAGAAGATTTTTGCTACAAGCTACCTGATACCATGGATCTGAAAGACGGTGCCTTGATGGAACCGCTCGGAGTTGCTGTCCACATCACTCGCCAGGCAGGGGTTAAGCCCGGCGATACAGTTGTGGTATTTGGTGCTGGCCCAGTCGGATTGCTATGCTGCGCAGCTTCAAAGGCATTCGGAGCATCCAAGGTCGTCTCTGTTGACATCCAGGAAGAAAGACTGGAGTTTGCAAAGAAGTATGCGGCCACAGCAGCGTTTCTGCCTCAAAGGATCCCGGCAATGGAAAACGCAGAGAAACTACGGTCAGAGCATGGGCTCGGCCGTGGTGCGGATGTGGTCATCGATGCGTCGGGCGCTGAACAGTCAGTCCACACAGGCATCCATGTTGCACGGCCGGGCGGAACGTATGTCCAAGGTGGCATGGGGCGAGACGAGATCAGCTTTCCTATCATGGCGGCGTGCACAAAGGAGCTGAACGTGAGAGGCAGCTTCAGATACAGCAGCGGCGATTATAAACTCGCTCTGGAGCTGGTTGGCTCCGGGAAGCTCAGCGTCAAGGAGCTGGTGACGAAAGTGGTGGCATTCGCGGATGCAGAGCAGGCGTTTCTGGAAGTGAAGGCTGGCAAGGGCATCAAAACGCTCATTGCGGGGGAAGATGATTGATCGCTGTCTCTATTCCAACGATGGGGCGAACGCTTGCTTAGATTAGGATCCTACCTATCCATTACAACTTTTCGGGTGAATTTTCGGGTGAATTTTCGGGTGAATTTCCGGGTCAGCTAACTAATATGTAGCCTTATTAACCAGCTAGGCAATCAAACTCCTCTCAGTGGCTCAGAATGACAATCATCTGCATTTTAGAGAGCTAGGACGACACTGCCGACTGAGGGAGTCTATTAGGAGGAAAGGTGCTCATGTCTCTTTGAGATACAACAACAAAAAAAAAAAAAAAAAAAAAAAAAAAAAAAAAGGTTCTCAACACAAATAGACATTGCAATACCACTAACAGGATATAGAGAACGGAGGTACCCAGAATTTAAGAAGATGTCTTTATACATATCAGGATCGAGTAAGATCTAGTGAATAGGGTATCATGCAGCACATGGAAGCAACAGTAAAAACGCAAAGAATTAAATGGGGGGGGGGGGGGGGGTAGAGATAGAGAGAGAGAGATAGAGAGAGATAGAGAGAGAGAGAATCTTGTGTGACATAAGACCTAGCAACATCTGCCATTCCTCTGGCGTGGAGGATTTGAGCGGAAAACATCCTCCCACTCTCTCATACCGGATGACCATGCACCTCTTCTGGGCTTCCGTTTCCGGGGCTGCGCGAGCGAGTCGTCAATTGTGATGCCGCTCCGAATGCTTCCGCCGTCACTGGTTCCATATGTACCACCATCACCATATTGAATGCCGCTTTGAGGGTCATCAGGATCAATTTCGCCTAGTTCAATTTTGGTGAGGATTATTCGGGCCAGTCTGTTAAAGAGTTCGTCGACGTTGTCTCCAGACAGGGCAGATACTTCAACTGCAACTGGTATATTAGACTTGGATGCCCATCTCGAGGCCTCTTCCAGCGATACATCGCGGCCCTCCGGTGAGACAGTTGCCGTCAGTCTAGTTCCCACTCCAGGGCTGCCTATTGAGCGAAGAGATCCGCCAGAATCAAAGGGAAACGGCGTCTGTCTACTTGAAGTGCTCGAGGGGGTCGCTGGAGGTCGGAGAGGGTCGTCCCAGTACTCCTCAATCGAAGCCGAATCTGCAGCCAGATCACTTTTGTTTCCAGCCAGCAGTACTGTCAGGTTGGGGGAAGCCAGAGCACGAGCGTCCATAAGGAAGGTTGGGAGAGCGCTGAACGACGAGTGAGATGCAACATCGTAGACTAGAATCGCCCCAGCAGCTCCTCGGTAGTATGACCGAGAAACTGATCTAAATCTCTCCGTGCCTGCTGTATCCCACAGCTGGAGCTTTATCCTCTTCCATCTCGATCCTGACCCAACCTTGACTATCTTGGAAGAGAACTCGACGCCGATTGTCTGCGAGGACAGAACCCGCCCTAATCTGGATATTAGACATGGGCATTCGTTGTATTTGAGGCGAGGGGGGAGAGAGAATCAGGCAAGGAGCGTACATTCATTCTTCACGAATCGATGCAATAAACAAGATCTATCGGCCTCCAGCACACGGGTTAGCACGACTAGACAGAAGAAGAGGAGGAGAAACGGTTGAAACGGACTTTCCAGCGCCGCTGGGCCCCAGCAGGATCACCTTTGCCAGATAATCATACATGCTGCTGAGCTCCTATGTAGCCAAACAAAAAAAAAAAAAAAAAAACAAGAAACAGCGCCATCAGCAAAAAGAGCATCATCAGGCGTCGGCTCCGTCGCCATATGGGAGAAAGACGGCTCGAGAGCTATCGTACCTGGGTGCGGTCTGGCAGCGAGGGGACCGTAGAGGCATTGGAGGAGGCTCGCTGGCGCGCCATGTGTTCCGAGCAGACGAAAGCCGCAGCAGTCGGTCGAAGGCGTCGGTGTTGTATTGGTTAACGAGTGATCAGTATCAGGCCCAGGGGATCCGGATAGCGCGCCGCATCGACAGCTCGCTGGGCCGTCTCCTCCGTCCGCCGGTCTCGCTGCTTCCGGTGCGCCTGGTCGGTCGGCGTGCGGTCTGGCGTGTTCGTGGGCCTGGGAGGTTGTTGGTGGACGCGGGAGTTGTTGATGTTGTTGATGTTGTTGATGTTGTTGATGTTGTCAGCTTCTTGACGTCAGCCAGCCGTAAAGTCACTCCGCCGGGCGCATCCTATAGCTAAACTAGTTAACTAGTTAGTGGTGACTAGTATTTCTACATACATAGCTTGTAGTCGACGATACTTACGGGGAACTTGGTGCAGAGACACCTCCTGGCTCGCCATACGCCGTAGTCGGCCGCCAGCTGGATGTCAAAGGGCATCGACCTCCTCGCGATGAACGGCCATGGATGGCAAAGGCAGAGAGGCCTTTGAAAAGATCTTGCTGCAGCTGCCTGCCGTCTCTCTTGTTATCCTACGGAGTACCGGGCTACATCTCTCTCTCTCTCTCTCTCTCTCTCTCTCTCTCTCTCTCTCTCTCTCTCTCTCGCGCGCGGCCTTGCAGCGCATGGGAGGACTCGACTCTGCCAGCTACTCCGTGCACTTTTACTACTCTGTAATAATAATAACTACCTACAGAGTACACAGCTCGTCCGCAAGCCTGGCTAGGTTCACAGATATCGCCAGCAATCGCCAACGGGTGCCATCACGGCAAGCCACATATCTGGCTCTTTTCGCAACCTTGCAAGGCCATTGGCGAATAGACCGTCAGTTACGCAAAGACGCCTTGGTTCTCTCTTCCTTGTCACAGCCGCATGCACGACGTAGGGGAGGAGGGGAGTGCTTTTTCCCACGATCGACGGGCAATGCTGGCGGCTGGGGTGGCGTGTTGCCTCTCTCCATAACGCAAGCGAGAGAGAGAGAGAGAGAGAGAGGAAGGATAGCATAGGCAGAGACAGAACCACAGGCAGCATCGCCGTCGTCTCCCCTGGGCCAGTTCGTTTAACTAGTTAACAACTCCCTGTTCCCCCGGTCCGTCCCCAGCGACACAGCGACCAGGCATCGAGCCAGCCGGTCTCGCGCCCTCGTCTCTGCGAGACGGAAACGACGAGGAGGGGCCCCTGGCTAGTCAGCGAGCGGCCAGCGTGCAGCCAGCGTGTCTGCAGAGGGTGCAGCCGCTGGGCTGTTCGTATTCAGCTTTGCTCGCCCTCAAAGGGAGGCCGCAGACCCGCCCGCCGTCTGCCTCCTCCCTCACGACCCGACTGATGCAAGTCATCACCTCGACAGCTTGATCCGTACGTGCCATCCCTGGTCAGCGCCCGGTGCCGGCGACATTTATCTTGTCTATTACTCCGTGTATCTGCGTGAGACACTTGGAGGAGCCAGCCAGCCAGTCAACAAGTTACCTGGCTAGTTGGTTGCTGAGAGTTTCTCGATCGGTCCATCTGGGTCGATAGCTGGCTAGTTAACCATCTTGCTCCAGCCTTCAGCTGAGCCCTCATGCTTCAGCCTCTCCACACCACCAGCAGCAACGCTTCAACTCCAACCTCCAACGAGACCCTGATCGGAGAAAGGATTATCTCTCTTTTCCTTCGGTTTTCTTTTTTCTTCGCCTTGCGCCGTAAAGTTTCTGGCCTGAGGGAGCCGTCAAGCCCTTTCTCAGGCGCAGGAGCTGGATACTTTATATACCCTGGTTGCTTTGTTCAGCCCTGATAGTGGGCACGCCCCAGACACAATCGCAATGGCCATGTTTTCTGTTCCATCTTCAAATCGCAGCTTTGACATTCTCTCTACAATGTCGTTCCAAGATGTACCGCATGCCCCGTTTCCTACTACTGGACTTTCGGCTGAGGACAATCCTTTGCTCATGGGTGGTTTGATGATGTACCCAAATTACGACGAGCCAGGGAGAAAACAGCATGCTGGGAACAACAGTAAAGACAAGGAAAACTCCACCGGCTCTGGCACTGGTCAGCAGAAACAGAAAAGTGTATCAACAAGGGTAAATATACACAAAAATGGCAGGAGGGAGACTGGTGGCGCCGTGTCAATGTCAAACGAGACCAAGAAACGTGGACGTCCAAGGGTGGACTGTCCCGATAGAACGGCTGCCGAAGTAAGTCAGATAAATTCTTTGCGTCAAAGCTGGATAACTACCTGCTAACGCCATTAAACAGCGCCGTCGGACTCAGATACGACTCGCTCAACGAGCATACAGAATGCGAAAGGAAACCGCAATCTCGTCTCTAACCCAGCGTGTTACAGAGTTAGAAGCAAACATGCAAGAGATGAGGGAAGCATTCCTAGCTTTCAACGACGAAGCTGTGAGAAGTGGCGCTCTATCGGCATATCCAAGGTTGGCACAACAGTTGGAAAGGACGACAAGGCGGGTCATGTCCTTGACCCCTGAAGTCTCAGAGGGTGGTAAGAGTCCTACAAGTGACTTGGATGAATTACCAGCGCCGACGACCGCTGCAGAAAACGCCAGCTGTATGGTTTTGAACAATCCCACAGACACTTATGCCAGTGACGAATCATGTCACAATGTCTCTGACAAAATCGGGTATTTCAACGCCGAGTCCTTGCCATTGAAGGACGGCAATGACTTCCTATATATGAATACTATGCCTACCGATACTACACAATTTTATGGCCCCACGACAAATGATGCTATAACCTCTATCAACATCCCTTCAGTTAGCATTCCTGCTTTCGAAGGGACTGGATTGCCCAATTGCCCTATCCCTTCCCCTTGCTCTGGGGGTGGATACCTTTTCAGTCGCGACCTACCAATCACGTATAGCCATCAAGAGTCCAGCTTTGCTCGTCGGCTCCACCGCCGTTCACTCGAATACGGCTACGCTCTATTGACAAATCCTGGGACACGACCGGAGCGATTGACCCACAAGTTCAGGCTCACATTCTACCTGACTATGAGAAGCCATCTACATAACTCGTTCACTACCCTACTGCAAAGAACCGCAAACGAGCCATTAGAGTTCGTAGAAAAACCACACTTCTGTCTTGGGGGCGCAGGAATGCATTATCCTCGAAGAGATGGTCTTGGAAATAACATGTTTCCCCCAAATATGCAATCCCTGGACCGTGTCCTTGGAACACTCCTCTCTCAGATGGGGGGAAGTGAGAAGTTCAGTACCGTGCAAGAATTCATCGAGAAAATGGGACTCGGGGGCACTTGGTTCGACTGTCATGATGTGGAAGGGTATCTAAAAACAAAAGGCATCCACCTGGGCAGTCTTTCCACCTTCATCGAGATTCCTTCCTCTCTCGTTGCGAATTCTCGCAAGCTGCTAGCTTCTAATAAACTCACCCAACCTCCTCGCTCACAACCAAATACCCAAAATGCAACTCCCCCAATCGAAGGCTCATACCCGCCATTGAAGCACCGCAGCGATTATATCGGTCCCAGTAACAGCTCGTCTAATATGCGACCACTGGGGCTTGATTCTCAGTTCCTACCTCCAACGCCTGCTATCGACCAAACTGTAAATATCAGCACTGTAACTCACAGACCACGAACTGTGATTTTGGATGTTGAGAAATTTACCACTCGTGAGTTAAACAGTTATTTGCTAATTTTATTTGATCTTATCTTTCATCCTATTCCGCGTGTTCACGTAACTTACCCTGTGTCTACAATTAGAACTAGCAAGTCGATCAACTTGCCTCGGGAGAGCCCCCGGCTTTAGAAAGCAGGATGTTCACGCAGCCATCAATGCATCTATCTGCACGCCTGATGCGTGAGAACTCTGCCTTAAAATGATTCTTGAATACCCTGATACCCCCTTGCAGCAATGTTACTCTCAAAGCTCCATTATCCCGCGGCGCTACTACAAATACTATGCAGGTTTGAATCTGCTATTATCAATCACTTCAGTCGAATCAGACGACCATAAGCGCTTGATATTACCGGTCGTTTGTAACATTACCTCACGCTCTTTCATTCCTCACAACTCGAGATTTTTATATCTTCTTTTTTTTCTTCTTCTTCTGTTCTGTCCTGTTTGCCCGTTGGCTTCTATCTACTGTTCGTTTTTACTCTATGGTCGTCGGGTTATATAAAATTGAACCTTATATTATTTTCAGCCGTCAAGACGTTTTAACTATTTATTGAAATTATGCCTGAATCGATCTCATTGGATTTTAGGCCGTTTCGGGACAGCTCTATCGTACTTTATATCACGGTATCAGATTCGGAGATATTGCTTTCAATAATAGTCAATACAAGCAGAAAGGCCCGAAATTAAAATGCGTTGCAATAAGTCCGCGCCAACTAAAACTTAATAAGATCCAAAGCAATTCTAAACAATTATCATCGATTCAGCCATCATTGTTTCATCATGAAGTGAATAAATAGCAAAGAGAGAGAAAAGAAAAAAGTGCCGAGCTCCATAGAGAGGAGTACCACGGTACCAGTAAGTCAGTTATCATCAGCATCGTTAAAGATGACACTCTCTTTTCAGCCTTTCTTCTTCCGTCAGTCATGTAATTGATCAAATATATCGTAATTGAATGACCTGCAAAAAGAAAAAAAAAAAAACAAGAAAAGAAAAAAGAAAAGCAGTTTATTTTCTCCAAGAATATATTTCTCGGGAGCTATTTAGTGGTGACGCTCTCGTAGCTGAACAAGCGCGGTCCACCCTGCACAGCATGTTCGGGACATTCTGTGCTCACACCAACAGCACTTAATGACCGACTGGTTGAGGAATGAGAAGCGGGAGAAGGCAGATGGAGGGGATATTTTGCCACTGTTCATCCCGTCTGTGCTTTGCCTACTGCCATGATTTCCAGTTCCCGTCAAATTGACGCTGGCCCTAGTCTCATCATCCATCTTATTTGGCAGTGGGCTGGACGGTTCTGACATACTTGGCCATCCTGTACCTCCATCTTCCTCCGAATGTCTAGAGCTCTGGGTAGGCCCTGTTATCAACCTATTCTTCAAGGCAGCAACAGTAGGAAACGCAAGTTTAGCATAGGCATCTGATGGCATATCATGCCAGAACTTGCATTTGCAGCATATTACAAACATCTTCGCAATTCGCTGACCTGAACTGGTAGGGCGGTTGCCTCTGGATGAGCCGGGGCTCACACTGGAAAGCCCAAGCAAGCTAGAAGAGCTCGAAATTTGATCCGACCCAAGCCACGGCTTGCCTACTGGCTTAGTAAAGTAGCTATTTCCTTCTTCTTTCATACTCCTAAGAGCTGATATACTGGCAGGGGAAGAGGAATGGCCAGGATTTATATTTTTAGGAGAAGGGAGAGGAGAGTTTGGAGCAACTGGACTACTGCCATGGCTAGACAGCGGTTTCTCAACAGCGGTAGAGGTCGAATTGACCTCAGCTGAATTTGGTCGCTTTTTTTTAAGCTTCGCCTCCGTCTTGCCTGGTGACGGACGTAACTTATTGATGATATCAATAGAATTACGGCGTGGCCTTGCCGTATTTCCACCATTAGCAGTTAATTTCTGCTCGCCATTCCCAAGTGAGAGGGCGCCTTCTTGTGCGCTGTCAATGACTTTTGACTTGCCATCAAACTTAGATCCCACATTTGTAGAAGTCTGACTATCTAAGTGACCTTTACCTAGACCTGTCGTATCGTTTGAGGTTCCTGTATTGTAGTCAAGCACTGCTTGCTTAGCAGGAGGGGTATCTATCTCATTGATGGCTGCCTTTTTCGCCCTACCAGGTCTCAGGAAACGGTCAAGAGAAAGTTGACGGGTTCTAGCTGGAATTGATTCTGCGGCAAGTTGGCGTCCTTGTCCAGTTGGGGACGTGACCATTGGCTGAAGTGCAATTCCAGCACAAACTGGCTCAGTATCGCCGTTGATCGTTGCTGAATCCTTGGGTTCTGGGCTGAAAAGGGGAGGCCCTGATAACGGAGATGGCCGCAGCCGCGCTGTTCGGCTGAAATTAACAGTCGTCTTTGGTTTGTTTTCATAATTATTGGATTCGGAACTAGCTGCGGGTATGCCGTCGACAATAACGGCTGTATCGGAAGTGCAGGAGGAACCTTGTGCCTCAGTTGTAGGTTTATCATGGATACCAGATTGGGTATTCGACTCCATGGCTGGGTCATTATTACGAGGAACGTCTACAACCTCAAACAGCTCTCTAGGCTTCTTGGCATCGGTTTTTGGAGAGGCGCCAAAATCAGGATTGCGGTTGATTTTCTTAGATATATTGGGAGACCGCGGTTGAAGCGACACCTGCTCTCCCTTCTTAGGTGTTTGGCCAGCATTTTCTCTAGACCGGTCGAAATCATGACTTGGGGTTTTTGGAATCTTGACAAAGAATGATTGATCCGTGGAAGCGCTACCGATATCGTCTCTCACGGTCTCGGCCACAGAGCTTTTGAAGGAGGAAGCAAACGGGATCCTTGACTGGGAGATTGGGCCTGGTGGTTCGAGGTTATTTGCGATAGGGGCACGGGCCGACCGTTTCTTACTACTACTGGGCCCGATAACAACTCCTCTGAATGGTGGAGAGCTCTGGCCCTGACCTTTCTGGGCTGACTGGCCATTCCCGGGTTGGGAGGGTCTTCCCCGTAATATCTGTTCACGAGCGTCGGGCTTACCATCGTGGCATTCAGGGGAACCCTCAGGAGAGTGGCCTGGCTTCTTGGCTTGAACAACCTGACTTGAATTCTGGTCATCAGCATCCTCATTGGAGTGTGACCTGGCTATAGAACGGAGGTCCCCATGTTTCTTGACAGTGTGTAAAGAATGTCTTGGAGCACTCTCCGGCTGTGCTTCAGAATCAGATACATGGCCTCTCTGTGGCATAGCAGCCTTGGCTTTGAATTTCTTCGACCACATCCGCGGACGCCAAGCTCCTCCGCCTTTTTGCCCCTTTTTCAAAGAGTCCAGAAAGGAAAGCCGTTTCCGGCCTTCAGTGTCAGATCCTTGAACTGAGCTGGCTCTAGAGGATCTGTTTGACCAGAACGACCTGAAAGAAGACGCAGTTGATGGGCGCTGCATACGGCCAGTGGCGCTGGAGGCCCTGCTAGAAGAAGCGGGTGGAGGCCGCTTGGTCAGCTTCCTTTGTTCTCTCCGAGAAGTCCCACTATGCTGTTTCTTCGATTCGTGCTCTAGTTTTCGTTCCAAGTCTCGTTGTTCCTGTTCTTGTCGTTTTTGGTCTTTTTTTCTTCTTTTTTTGTCAGCAGCTCTAGACCACGAAGGGGATACACAAATCTGGGAGCTGATTGATCGTTGGTCGCCCAAATCTTCCTCTTTAGGCAGCTTGCTCGGTCCGCTTGTATTTATCTTATCGGCATCATAGCTGACTTCATTCACACCTTCTTCCAGGACCTGGGGTTGTGGTGTTACATCATCGAGTGTCTTAATGATAGTTTTATCTCTGTATTTAGAGCTCGGGGTCCTGACGACAGAACGTGAGGACAAAGGCCGTTGTATAGAATCATCGAGTTCATGAGGGAACTCCAGTGCGTCTCGATAAAACTTCGCGGGTGATTATTAGAATATGCCAATAATTCTGGAGAGGGAGTCTCACTTACTTCCAGATCGCCATCAGATATGGAATCTGGGCCATCAAGTTCTTCCTGGGGAACCATTGCTGTGTGTCGCAGTCACAGGTGTGTCGGTTAACCAGGTGGGAAGTTTCTGTTTGATATGAGTGTCTTTGCCCAATCACCGCCACGTGTTCCTCGAGATAGGTCAGGTACTTGGTATCTGATCGAACTAGAAGCAGAAGAAAGAAGGGAGAGAAGGGATGGTAAAAAAAGGTGGTAACTGGCGCTGTCAAAGGATACAAGAACTGATTCACTGCATCAAATGACAGTACACCATAGCATAGGAATTGCAAAGAGAGCGACAGAAACAACGATATATACGGAGTAGAGAAACGAGAGACTAAGTAAGGACTTTGTATCTTGATGCTGCAATCGGGGAGGGCGCATGCGTTAATAGAGCTTGATAAAGACGGGCTAGGGGATGCAAGTGCCAACATTCAAGGTCACGTTCTTCCAGATATAGGTGGCAAGGGGACAAGGGAAAGCTGGACAGGAGGTTTTTGCAGATGCATCTAGGCAAGCATGTCTAGGCAAGCATATGAGGGCCTAGATCCTGTGGAGTAGTATGTAGAATACTGCTAGCTCCTATCCTCGCCGTTAGCGTGTGTACTCCGTACATAATATATAGATAGATAGATAGATAGGTAGGTAGGTAGGTAGGTAGACAGACAGATAGATATAGATATATTCATACCGTCATACCGGGCCAGGCAGGAAGGCTCGAAGTTCGGGGATAGCAGTGCGAGGGCAACGGACCACCTTGAGCAAAGAATATCTTGTCGGTAGCAGCACTTTGCATCCCATATGAAGCATTCGTAAGTCAGCCAGCTCGCTTCTCTCGATAGTCCGTAGTGGTCGAAAGCTCCAGGCCGCTGCTACAGGTCGAGAGACTGCTGGCAGCTTCGCAGCGGCGCCAAAGTCAATGGCAGCCAGGCACAGGCGGCACTCTTTAACTAATGGTTAGTTTAACCTTCGCGCAGGCCGGAGGAGAGGGAGGAGAAGGTCAAGAGTGAACCACGCTGGCGACAGAAGGGCGAGCACGCGATCCGAGGCAACGACAGCTGGAAAGAGCGTCACTCCCTCGCTGTCTGGGCATCTCCATCGAGCTGAAGAAGCGGTTTGGATCGTTAAATCATTTCCATTATTATCATGAACTGACGGCTCGTCGTTTTTGCGTCTGGGAAAAAGGAAAAGAAAAAGCAACGAAGCGATCTTTTTTTTGCCACTGGCGGCGGATTATTAGTCATGCCTTAGTTACATGTCATATACCGTATACAACTCGTCATGTTCCCCCTGCCTCTTACCCCTGAGCCAATAATAAATAACATTTGACTAGGGATAGCTCCAAAATTCAACACAGCCTCCAAAAATACAAGAACCGACAACCAACGGCTCTCGTTCATGATGACAGCGATAACAAAAAAGACAAAAAAGACATATCGAACGCGGGACCTCTCGCATAGGGTTAAGGCCCTAAGCGAAAATCATAACCTGCTAGATCACCCAGGCTTGGACGATTGGATAGTCCATTTCTGCTCTTTCAGGGAGAGGGTGAATTTGCATTGGATATAATATTTATCCCATCATGATCAGTCAACGACAACGACAACGGCGACGGCGACAATAATGACGAGGACCTGGTTTGGAATCCAGTGTCACTTCGTTATAAGCGCCAGCAGCTGCCAGGGGAGGGCGGGAGCAAGGAGAGTGGCGCTGCAGAAGAAGCAACCATGGCCACAGTTGCATGACATGATGCCTGGAACTGATGCGAGTCTTGGAAGCACTCGAGCAAGTTACGAGTCAGTAACGCCGGGAAGACTGCTGAGAATCTGAGATGCCGGAGATGCGATGTCCCTTGCGCCTACGGAGGACTCATAACGTCGGCGTCTGCAGGCCAGGACGTTAGTTGCGTGCCGTGGTGAGCCTCGACCCCGCTACGGTAAAAAAGCCCAGCATCTCCTGCGAATATGGCTGATATATTCACATCAAAAACAATCTCTCACACCAATTGTAAAGGTCCATTATTTCCGCCACGCTATATATTTATAAGGTCCATCCCTTCATCCATCCATTCATCCATTCATTCACTCACTCATTTATTTATTCATTCATTCATGGATTAT
The DNA here is from genome assembly GCA_018357685.1 of Trichophyton schoenleinii. Classification (NCBI taxonomy): domain Eukaryota; kingdom Fungi; phylum Ascomycota; class Eurotiomycetes; order Onygenales; family Arthrodermataceae; genus Trichophyton; species Trichophyton schoenleinii. The sequence continues at coordinate 4,489,453 of WOFF01000004.1, read as the reverse complement.
ATAAGACACGGGTGTTGGAATTCACCAGTCTCTATCCTACGCCGAAGGTCTTCAATGTCCGGGCTGCGCGCCCGGATAAACTTATCAATGCGTCTATCAAGCCAGCGATCCATGCTATGGCAAAAAAACTGCCGCATGAGCTGGAGCTGGCGATCCGTCCGATTATATAAAAATCTCCGCATGGCCTTCTCGTACCGCGGGGAACATGACGTAAAAACCGCTTCTTGATAGAGGATCGCCTCCGCTTTCCGGTAAACTTCTTTGCATGTTAGAAGAAGTGGGAGAACATTTAGGGACGTGCCATCGGCTATCGGAGAGAGGCATGGGTGTATGACCTGGAATGGGGGGATTAGGGCATATCGCAATATGCGCCGTTGCACCTGTACGGGGAGACGCAGGAACGGGAACTGCCCTGGACGTCCTGCAGATCCCTGGCTGCTGCTGTCGGATGCGAGCCCTAGCTGGCCAGTAATCGCACTGGCAAGCTCGTCATCGTTCGGCAACACCTTGCCGTCATCCAAAGTGAACACGATTCCACCGGGGGGGCTCAGGGGAACTTTTGTTGTCTGGTATCTGCCAATTGTGAAGATTTGCAACAGTCTCGCCCTCTCAACAGGATGATTCGGGAGCTTGAAGTGAAGCACCCGGAGCGAGCTGCAGTCGCGGAAGACCAGATCCATTACATTCCTCCACTCGCAGGGAGCGACCTGCCAGAGGTAAGTGCTGGGGGAGTGCAGTTCAACTTGAATACGACGAACCAATCTGCGTTGTCTCGTGGATATTCTATCTAGAAACGTCGTGATTGAGTGTCTGAATAAGATGCCAAAGGTAACATTTGAGTACATGACTCGCTCTGCCTCATCCCGAAGCTGGCGACATGTTCGAAGAACGGACAAAGCACAAGAATCATGGGCAGCAGTCCGAGTCAACTGGATATCTATCGGTTCATGTTCGTCTGGATATACAGGCTCGTGTATGTTTCCTGCGCGGCGACACAGAATGGAAGAGCTTCTTCCCTTTGTGAACAAGACAAGAAACAAAATCTCGTCCCGTAGCTCAGCTGGCAGCCCCCAGAAGTTGAAAAATCTGCGACGCCCAGCGTCCATTCTCGGGCGCATTTATCGTGAGAATACAAGTGTCAACGGTGAAAGGTGGAAGGGGGCGGGCAGGCAGGGCAGCGGACTTTTACAGCGTTTTTATATGCACGTAAAAAGATTTTTTTTTTTTTTTTAAGGAAAAAAAAAAAAAAATCAAATAAAAGCTGCCAGGTAAAGAACAATAGGCCAGCTTGCCAGTTGGCTGTTATCAGCCAAGATTCGCCCCTCGGCCGATTAACTAACTGTTGCAAATTAGCTGGTGAGTTAACACAGTTCGTTGGCCGCATGTTCGACCCCTTTTTTGCATTTCAATGACTCCAGAGGCCCCTGTCTGGGTAGTTCGGTTGGCCAGTTAAATACTTCTCCGTATATTTAGTTCACTTATTCAGAGCGCACCGAGCCGGTTTGACTCCTCCATGCTCGTCCGCATACCCCGTTCACCATGACCGCTGAGGCTCAGTTAAAGCAACCTTAACCAAATAAACATCTGGTTGACTCCGTAGTTGGTTGGTTAACCGAATGGAAGACCAGTCAGTTACCGAGCCAGCCAAATCTCCAGTCTGCTTTGTTCCTGGGTCTTTGGCCACTTTGTACTGCCTTCCATGTGCGACCTCCCTGGGCCTCTTCCTTTTGTTTTCCCTCTGCCGGCGGCCCATGGCTGCTGAACTATGGACGACAGAGCCCAAGCCCCTTTGAGTCGGACAACCATTATTATTAGTTATAACCATCCGTAGTTAAGTCGTCAATGAGTGTGCCTGCTCGTAAGCCGGGCTCCTTTCCTTCCGTGTTATCGTATTCAGAGGGTCTTCTTTTGAGCTCAGCTGGCGCATCCAACCCCCTCATCCGTGGCTCACTCAGCCTGGCTCGGTAACTTGTTTCCGGTCAAATAACGCAATAAGATAACTAACGGCCTCATCCAGGCAGATAGGAGAATTGGCTGGCCCGTTTTGCGCATCAATCACTGGATAGTGAGGGCTGGCCAGGTGTAGGGGGTAGGGACCCAAGGCGAGAGCTTGCAGCGAGCATCCCTTTGATAGATCGTCCGAAAGGTCGATGTATGATTTGCTCATTGCTTAGTTCGGGTAGCCAAAAGCTCTGGCAGCACTTCAGCCCCCTTGCTAGCCTAGAAGACAATCCGCTCTGGCGCTAACGCTCTCGTATGTACTTGCGTGCTCCTGGGAGTATATAAATGTGGTTGGGCACCTCGATCCGCGGTCTTCTCTGTCTCTGGCGTGTCTTATCCTCCCCCTATCCCAATAACTAGCCTCCAGGGCCCCGACAGGCGACAGCAGGTCTCTCTGGTCTGATATCCCATCCCAACCCGGACCAAAAAAAATGGCATTCCAGGGACAGCATCCTCCTGCGCAAGGGGGCTATTACCCTCCTCCGCCGGGGCCGGGAGGATACCAACAACCGCTGCCTCCTCCTCAACAGCAGCCGCCGCCGCCGCAGCAGCAGCAGCAACAAGTGCCGTATAGCTACCCTCCTCCGCCTCAAGGCGGCGGCGCCCATTTCCCCCCACCCCCTAACGCCGGATCCCCTCCTCCGGTTGCCCACATTCCACCAGTTCAATCCCCTCCTCCTCCCGTCAAGGTCGAGAATGTGCCTGGAGCCCCACCCCCGGGGCAATTCGTTGGAGCTCAAGCTACCACTGCAGACGACGTCGGTACATTCAATGGCGGGAGCTATCGCATCAGTCATCGCGACACGAATTCAGTTCTCACTATCCAGTTAGCAATGGGGTGTCCATTGACAGCAAAACCAGGTACGAGGCCCGCCGTTTTCGTTTATAGCAGACCCCGTTTGTCCTAAGTCTTCTCAACTTCCACAGGTGCCATGATTGCCATGTCCCCTACTGTGTCCCTGAAAGGCTCCATCAAATTCTCCATGAAAAAAATGCTTGCTGGTGGTGAAATGTCCTCGTCAACGTTCACTGGGCCTGGTGAACTACTATTGGCACCCTCAATGTTGGGCGATATCTCTATTCTGAGGCTTAACGGACAGGAGCAATGGTCGGTCGGTAAAGACGCATTCCTTGCGTGCACTCAGGGAGTAGTCAAGGACTATAAAAATCAGGGCCTCAGCAAAGCGTTCTTCTCCGGAGAGGGCCTGTTTGTCTATAAGATAAGTGGAACAGGAATACTCTTCGTCCAGAGTTTCGGTGCGATCATAAGAAAAGATGTACGTTTTCTTTTCCTCTTCCCCTTCTTCCGCCTCAGAAAAAGGACCTCAAGGGCTGACAATATCAATCAACCGTGTAGCTGGTCGATGGCGAAAAGTACATTGTTGACAACGGCCATCTTGTATCGTGGAACTGCAAGTATGTTATGGAACGCGTCGCTTCTGGTGGTGTGCTGTCCAATCTCAGCTCTGGAGAAGGCCTCGTTTGCAAATTCACCGGCCCCGGAACGATCTACCTGCAGACGAGAAATCCCTCTGCTTTTGCTTCTTGGATGATGTCGAACGGTGCTGCTGGTAGTGGTGGTGCCTGAACGAGCGGTCGTCAAATAGCAGACTGTTGCTCGGGTGAGAGTGAGTTGAACGGGGATGATCTAGCGTTACATGATTCAAGTATAATGATTTCACACTGCAGAAAATAGCTTATGATTAGCCGTAAGAGAATGGCTCATTCTTCTAAATTACGTTATTTAAGATGAAGAGTGTCATTTCACATTCATATACCTACGGGTCCTCCGCTATCCTGGGAAGCCCGTCAGCCAGGAAGAACGAGTAGGAAATTCTGTTCAGCAATTTGAAACCGAGCGACTCCGTACGAAGCAGAGGTGAACACAGAAAACTGACAAAAAGACAATAAAATCCAGCTACCAGATGGTGGTCGGAGTAAATAAGCAACGGGACAGATAAGGTTGTCGAGTCGCTCGTCAGATATGGCGAACATGAAAGTCCACCAGCAACAGAGAATGGTAAATGCTTTATTGCTTTTTGCGTTTTCCGACCTGTCCACGGAAACCAGTCTTGATCGCAGTAACACTTCGTCGACTTCCACATGAATTGCAGGTAACAAAGTAAAGGCGGTTTTCTCCCTTGCTCAGTTCCGTGTCCGGGCTCCTACATGTCTTGCAGGTAACATATTCAACTAAACCGATAATCAGATTAGTGACGTTCCAGAGATCAGTCTACAAGTTTCAAAGATCATCACCACGTACCAATATATCTTCTGAGCACGTTCTCAATCTGTTTCTGTTGAAACCGACCCTTTATGACCAAGCGTCTACTGCCATCAACACTACCGCTTGTACCCAATTCTGCAAACAGAAACTGCATGACATGATCGTCAGACCGCTTCATCCTTTTGCAGATGTCGGGAATGTTGGCAAAAATGGTTCGTCGATTTCCTTCACGTAGACATTGCGGTGGCGGGATCTTGTAGGATTTAGAGCCGCTAGCGAGGAGGTCAGGGTGATGGCTATGGATAAGATTGAAGAAACGAGTCACTAGTAGCGAATAATTAATGGGTTGGGTAGCATCGTGGGCCCAAATCCCAGTTCCGCTCTCGAGAGCCTCGATGATCTGCTCTGGTGACTGTGTCTCTTCTGGTGCAGTCTCCTCTGCTAGGCCAGCCTGAGCGAGTTTAGCCTCAAAGTCACCCTCAGTGGTTTTCTTTGATGACTTCTTCTTCTTCTTCTTTATGGTGGAAGGATCAAATTCAGCATCTGCCGCACCACCATCTTCGCCGTCAGCTGTGGCCTCTGTGTCCTTAGACTTTTTTGATTTCTTCTTTTTCGTTAAGCCCTTGAACATATCGGTCATCTCGTTAACTTCCTGGTCAGGCGACACTACATTCCATAAGTAAATTGGTTAGCTCATGGGCGGAAATATGGGAGACAAAACGTATCAAAAGGTAACGGGGCGCAAATGTACCAGCAGTGTGCTTTTCAGCAGTGGTCTTGTCCTCGGCATGGTTGGACTCGGAAATGGTCCCGTTTGCATCCATGACTGTTGCACCTTCACTGAAGGCAACTGATTTTCGATGTTTCCGTTCTGGAAGAGTCTCCTATTCAAGGGAACGAGGGCGTTCTGTTAGTCTCCAGATATACGTGAAGGTGAAGTTGTCATATTGAAGCTTAGCGGGGATTTTTTTTTTTTTTTTTTTTTTTTTTTTTTGGGGGGGGGGGGGGGGGGGGGGGGTGGACTGTGTGCAAGGCAAATAAATGACGTACAGTATCAGCCATGATTGATAGATAGCCCGATGTTCTTTGTACACTCGAAGACCAAATCCCCTTGTGGGTTCTTGCGTAGAAATCAGGAGAATACGTGAAATACGTTTCCTATCTCAATGGTTTTTTGTTGCCGCAGCCGAAATATATTTTGTCAGGCGGTTTTGGTGGCAAGGCAAAAAGCGAAGACTAGGCGGTCACGTGGATGACTGACTTGTTAGATAACTGGTTAGTCAACTAAGCTGCTGTTGTTGCGCGCTGAATGTTTTTAGAGAGTGACAACACATAACACAACAAGCAACGGACACTCCAAAGAGCCGACAGTTCCAGTTGAGTGTGTGCATACTGATAAGATATTCTTACCACCCCTGATGAAGCGTGTCTAACTATAGAGAAGCTAAACTGTTGGCCGACGTGGGAGCTCACTAGAGCAACAGCCAGGCCTCCAAACTACCACCCAGACATGTCGCTCTCTACATCAACATTCGAACCAAGCTCCCTCTCTTCCTCTGCCTTTACCTTCGCACCAAGGGCTACTACATCTGCCTCGGAAGATGATGTAGCGTCGCTCCCATCCTCGTCAGGATCCGATTCATTCCTAGACCGCGACCTTTCGGTAGACAGTGACGACGAATCCGATGCGGAAGCAGAATGGAGAGAAAGTCTCCAGCAGCTCGAAATGCTATTGACAATGGTCTTAGTACCGTTTGTTGGGAAGTTCCTGGGTAGGAAATGTGCTTACTGGGGTAAGATTGCTTTAATCTTTGAATGGAGTATATACTAATATAAGCCAGGATGGGGGAAAGTGATGGAATGGAAATACCCTATAGGTACATCGATATCGGCAACTGAAGCTTTAAGGACTGAACAAACATATAGTATTTTACCATCCCTATAGGTTATAATTCTCTAAATTTAAATAGAAAATTATTATAAAATTGTAATATATTTATATTATTTAGACTTGTACCCCTTACTTTAAGGGAAATTCCCCTCTAAAATTTAAGATAAGTTGTTTGACGCAATAATAATATTATAACCTTGCTCTAGAGTTAAATCAAAATATAAATTTCTAAAAATAAAATATTTTAAAGTTTTAGAAAAGTTGGTTTCAAACTATTATAATAGATAAATTTAATAATAAAATTAAAATAAATATAAAAATTAATTATAAAATTTAATAATTAAAAATATTATAAAATTAATAATAAATTAATTATTAATTTTTTTAAATTTTAAATTATATTAAAATATTTATATTTTTTATTTAATATAAATTAAATAAATATATTTAAAATTAATTTTTAATAATATTTTTTTAATATTATAAAATTTAATAAATAATAAATATTATAATATTAATTATTAAATAATATAAATATAATAAAAATATAAAAAATATATATAAATTAAATAAAAATTAATTATTAATTTTTATAATATTATATATACTACTATATAAATAATAAATATTATAATATTATTATTATAATATTGAAAATAGACTTATACCCCCCACTCTACCAGAATTCCCCTACCCCTATCTATAAAGGTAAAGAGGGGGGGGGTTGAGGGCAAAATACCCCCCCTAATATTAGGAGGAGAAGGGGTTAGGGGTAGATTAGACTATATAATAGGGGCTAGAGGGGGTTTAAAGAAATTTTAAAATTAAAGCTAATAATATATTAAAGTAGAGTCTAATAAACTATAATAAAATATATTAATAAAATTTTAATAATTATAAAATTTATAAAGAAAATATTTATAATATATAATACGCTACTTTATATAATATTATATAAGTATAAGATTATTTATTATATTTTAGCTAGCTTATTTCTAATATTATAATAATAGATATTATATTATCTATTAGTAGTAGTATATATAATACTATATTCTTAGAGGTAAGAAAGCTAAATATATAATAAAGAATATATTAGTAAAAAGAAAAGCTAGTAATATTATAACTAATAATAAATATTAAGTTAATAGTAAATACTAAAAAAATTAGATATATAAGAAGTTACTATACTATAATAAATACTAATTTTAGTAATATTAAAACTAATAATAGATATTAAACTCTATAGTAAATATTAAATTTAATAAAGGAAGAAAAGAAAATATTATAATAATATAAGCTTAAAAATAATAAATAGTAGTTTTAATTTATTTAATTAAAATATTATTAAATATAAATAGTATAAACTAAAGTATAATATCCTTTTTTTAAAAAGTAGTCTTTTTAGTGACTTTTAGCTTATTATTAGTACTAAGTAAGCTAATAACTATTTAAGCTAGTATTAAGGTATTATAGAAGATAATAGTAGTTATTACTTTAATAACCCTTATAGATATCTATTAGTAGTTTAATATAATAACTAATAGGGTAGCTATTATAATAAGTAAATATTAATAAGTCTTATAATTAGATAGAATAATAGTATTATACTTTATAATAGTAGACTAATAAATATTATTAGAGGTAATAATATTATTAATTTTACTATAAAAATATAGATAATATTAATAATATTAATTCTAGAGATATATTCTACTAAAAATTCTATAAAATTTAGTAATATAAGGCTATAAAAAGTAATACTATTAGAGTCTATAGAGAGTATTATAGGTAGAATATTAATAGTTATAGTATTAATAACTAGAGATACTAAATATACTTTTATAGATAGCTTTAATATTAGAGAGGAGGTATTAATAAGATAAAATTAAATATTAGTAGTTTTTTTATATTTAAAGGAAAGTAAGATATCTATTAAAGTATCTATAGATGCTACAAAGGTGGGTTATCGGTATAAGGGATAACGTCTTAGTGAAAGGGTGCTAAGGTGCTTTGTGGATAGGTTAGGGTGTAGCGAAGTGTTAACGAGCTCTCTAGGTCGTAGGAAGATACTTTAGTATCCGGCTTTAAGGTTGTAGCTCTAAGTCTGGCTTAGTGTTGTAGTCATACTCTGAGTTCCTTATCTATAATAAAGCTAGTACACTAGTTAAGTCTAGTATAAGGGTAGCTTAGGATATCAGATAGATAAAGGGAAGTATACTTATATTAATTAGTGCTATAAAGCTATAACTTACTATAAAGGCTACTTTAATCGTAAGTATTAGAAGATAACTCCGGATTAAGGTAGAAATAAGTGTCCTTATATATATATTCTAAAAGTCTATCTTCTTATTCTAGTCTTAGTCTATATCTAGGACTCTCCCGTAGTCTATACGTTGGACTCCTGTCCTTAGTCCGTCGTTGGACTATCCCTTGTAGTCCATCCTTGGACTACTCCTAATCTTGGCACGTTGGACTTGCATGAGTCACGTGATAGCGAGTGTCTAGGTTCTTACGTTCCAGAACCCTGTTTTGTCCAATGAATGTTCTTATCTAGGCTGCGCCGTAGATGGTCTGTAACAATAGAAGAGATTAAATTAATAAGTATAGATAGGGAGGTAGTAATAAAGGATATAGTAATAGAGGATAATTTAGAAGTAATAAAGTTATTAATTATATCTTTAGTAGTAAAGGTTTAATATAAGCTCTTATTATAGCTCCATTATTACTATTATTTAAGTATAAAGTATTATAATTATTATCTTTAAAATATAAGTAAATAGATAACTTAATATTCTTTATTTTCTTAAAAATAGATAGTTATTCTAATATAATAGTTAAATTATCTCGTTATTTTTACAAATAGATAAATATATTCTATAGAATAAACTTATAGTAGTAATATATCTTACTTAATATAATAAATATAATAATTTTATCTTTTTCTTAATAGAAGTTATAGTATTTATAAGTAATAGTAGAATCTATAATATTTAATATAATAATAATATTAATATAAATATAGGTAAAAAATATAAATATATAAATATATTAAGTAAATTTAATAGAAGCTAAAGTTAATAAAAGTTAATAAAAGCTAAAAAGTATAGGTATAAAGTTATAAAAATAGATAAAAAACTTAATAAGATACTAGTAAAGTAAGGTAAAATAAATAGAAGAATAGTAAAAGAATAGTAAAATATAGTAGAAGGATAGTAAACTTAATATTACTAGTAAGTTATAAAGAAAAGTAAGGGAATAAGCTATTATTTAAATAATAAATTTCCTTAAATATTCCCTTAGGTAATATATTATAAATCTATACTAAATATCTAGAATATTTTATTTAATTAACTCTATTAGCTCCTAGATATAATTAGTATAACTCTTCTATTTAATAAAAACTTAATCTTTATTTATTTTAATAAATTTTTTAACTTTCTACTTATTATAGTTATTAATATAGATAGAAGGAAACTTAAGATTAGTATTTATTAAAAAATTAGTTAAATTATTATAATAAGGCTTAAAATAAGTAATAGAGATAATAAAGTAGATTCTCTAACTATTAGATAGTATAAGATAATATACTAATAGTAATATCTTCTATAGAATATAAAAAGGACCTCTTTAAAGAATTAAAAACTTAGAGAAGTTTAATAGTATATAATCTTTTTTAATTATTCTAGTAATATATAGAAAAATATAGTCCTCTTTAGTAAATTAGAAGGTAGTTATTATTATAGAGCTAATAACTACTATATAAACTATAATTAGAGCCTATATATTTCTAAATATATCTTATAACTTAGCTTTATTAAATAAAAGGGTAGAGATTAGGGCTATAATTAATAGTAGATAGGGGGGCTAACTATATAAAATTTTAAAAGGGGAGATAGATATTAATATAGTTATATTAAAGTTAATAAAATACTATATATTAAATATTAGTAGATACTAAGTTAACTTATAATAACCTATAAAAAGGTAATATAGTAGAATTTTTATTATTAAATTAGTATATTTACTTTAACTATTAGTAGAAGTATTATATATTATATTAATTTATTAAATAATATATAGATCCTTTAATATTATTTTCTAGAATTATTCTATAAATTTTAAATCTCTATTTAATATAAGTATAAGTAGAAGCCCCTACTTATATATTATAGATATATAGAAGTAGACTATTTATTCTTTAGTACTCTAATTAGTCTATCCTAGTAGAAGATATACTACTTTAAATAGCTTATTTATAATAGTAAGAATAGTATTATAGCTATTACTTACTAGTAGATTAATAAAGTTTAGTATTAGTATATTAAATATATTATTAGGGGCTAGTATTAATTATATTTATTCTAACTATTTAAAGTTATATAGCTTAATTAGAGTATAAAGAATATACTTTCTAATATAAAATATTATAGCTTTATAAGTATAATTAATAAAGAATAACTATTATAATATCTATAAAGAGTAATAAAAATTAATATAACTATTATAGTTATATACTAGCTATAATACTTTTTTAATTAGAGGCTAGAATATATATAAATATTTATTAGTATCTAGAGAGTAATAATAAAGTAAGATATTATCCTTAATACTAAAATTATAAAAGAAAGATAATTCTTTATTCTTAATATACTTCTATATCTTTAATAAAATAGGGTTATCCTTAATATATTAATATATACTATTATTAAAGTTACTACTAATAGATACTATAAATATAAAGTTAATATTAGTAGTATTATTAATATTAATAGTATTATCTATTATTATATATATTAATACTATAATAGTATTACTTAGGGTATTTTTAAAATTAATATTTAAAGAAGATAAATAAGAAAAAGTATTTATATTTAAATAATTAATCCCTTTATAATACTTAATTACTATCCTTTTAATATAGAAGCCTAGTAAAAGTATCTAGTTATCTAGCTATATAGAGTAATAGTTAAATATAAATAACTTCTTTTATAATATAGAAATTAGGATAATATAGTTATTATAATAATAAATACTTTATTATTAAAGTATTAGAAAAATCTTAATAATATCTATATTAAAGTACTATCTTTTATTTCTATATTACTATACTAAAATAGCTAATATAGTATTTAAGTAATTTAACTAATTTATATATAAAGTAATATTTCTTTAGTAATAATATTATATTAGCTACTTAAAGAGTTATTAGAATAGTATCTAGATAGTAAAAGTAGTCCTTAGGAGTTCTAAAGTAGACTATAATATTATATATATATACTAAGATAAATAATTAAAGAAAATAGAATAAGAGTTATTCTATTTAATATTAAAAGAAAGCTAGTAATATAGTAATATCTATAATAGTAACTATAAAGTATTTATAGCTATAATAAGGTATTAAGAAAGCTAGTTTCTATATTATTCTTTACTATTAGTTATTAGAAAAATCCTTTTATTATATCTATAAATAAGAAGATAACTAAATTATCTAAGGTATTAAGAATATTATCTTAATAGAGTAGTAGATAAGTATTAAATATTACTTTAATATTTAGTTTTCTTATATTAATTATAATACGAGGCTTAATTCCCTTCTAAATAATAAAAGTAGATAATATAAATAATACTACTACTATAAGTAGTACTTTCTTAATCTAGCTATCTTCTAGTAGAGGGTTTAGAATAGTATCTATAGTATTATAATTTATTAAGAAAGGTAATAAATTAGGTAATATACTTAAGCCTAATAGACTATTAATAATCTAGATATAGATATATTTATATTTTACTATTATTAAATTACTCTAATTCTAGCTTAAAGAAGTTAGTATAAGTAGAAAGAATATACTATATTTTAAGTTTATATTTAGTTCTAAAGTTTGTAGAGATATTAGTAGAGATAATATCTACTATAGTATCTTATAATAATATTATAAAAAGGTTAGTATTTACTATTCTACTAACTACGTAGTATTACTAATAAGATTAATAGTAATATTAAGTAAGAAGATAGATTATTCTAATAAAGAGGAAATATAGCCTAGAATCTACCTCTTAAATATCTTAACTAGTAGGTAGCTAATATTAATAATAGGTAGATATTGGTATTATAGGCTATAATTATATTTAGGCTTAAGATATATAATAAGCTATTAATAGATATTAGCTTAATAGACTTAAATAAATATATTATAGAGCTAGAGACCTCGAAGTAATAGATAGATATATTAGAGCTCTAGATTAGTTAAATAATAACTAAATTTATTACCTAAATAAATATATATTTATAGTAGATATATAATCTAGAGAGTAGTACTAAAAGAATAATTAAGAAGATATTATTAAAGGGAATAGTAATATTATTCTATATAATAGTCTTTATAGTATAAGATATAATAGTAGATAAGCTATTAAGGATATTATTTACTAATAAGATATTAGTAGATAAAAAGAGCATCGGCAAAATTGTGAGTAGCCCGGGGCTAGCCCGGGGGCAGATAAGTAGTTGCACTATATAATTTATAGTCCCTACCCCTAGCTAGCTTAGAGCTCACTAGCTAGTTAATTTATACCTTATATAAATATTAATCCTTTATATATATATTATATATTATACTCTAGTAGCAAATATTATATAAACTATGTATTAAACCTACCTTCTACTATTAATATAGAGAGTTAATACTATCTATTCTATATACCTAAACTATCTTTTATATATAATATAATTATATTAGATTACTCTCCTTATCTAACCCGCCCTTTAAGTATCTATAGTATACCTCCTATAATTAGTTTCTATAATATAGCTTGCTCCTACTATATACTTTATTATATCTAAACTTATAAGTTTTAATAATATTTACTATATTATTTAAATAGTATAAATAGTACTACTTATATCTATTATATATATATAGCTACTAGAAATAAAAGCTTATAATACCTATTATAAGATTAAAGCTTTTTATACTCTTATCTTATATACTATATAATATACTCTTTATTTATTAATAATACTATATAAATAATATATTTAATATATATACTCTTTACCTATTATATATAAATTTCTTAATATATAATATCTATATATATAATATTTTATATAACTTTATATAGTTATATATAATATACTCGTTAAATAATATATATATCTAGCCTATAGGATATATAAATAGTACTACCTCTATTATATATACCTCTAATATAGAAAATATATATATAGCGAAAGGGGTAGAGATATAATAAGAAGAGACTAGAGTAGAAGGTAATTAAAAAAAGATAGTAAGGTAGTAGCGGAGAGTAAGAGCGAGTAGAGTAGTAGATAAGAAAAAGGCGAGGTAGTAGTAGAAAGTAAGAGTAAGTAGGGTAGTAGATAAGGGGATAGCAAGATAGTAGTAGAAAGTAAGAGTAAGTAAAGTAGTAGCTAGATAATAACAGATAGTAGTAGATATAGTAAACTCTTAGAATTATATATATAGAGTTCCTTATCTAACTAAGTAAGTTTAGATTAATATTTAAAGGGAATCTAGAACTTAAGCTACCCTTAGCTCTATTCTAGATAGTACTATAATAATATTAGTATTCTTATTCTAAGTCTATTTATAGTAGGCCTTATATCTAACTTATATTTATCTATCTATAGTATTAAGGCTATTATTAATAGGAGAAGTAACTTCATCTTTCTATTTAGTAGTAATAGAGCCTATAGTATCTACTAATCTACTATTATAATAAAATAGGTTAGTATTACTAGTTCTAGCTAATCTATCTACTAAATCTAATACCTTTAGTATATTAGTAAAGTTATCTAAGTTATTTATAAAATAGTTATTAATTATAGGTACTTAATTAACCTTATCCTTAGTTATCTAGGTATATTTCTTTAGTAGCTTCTAAATATAATTAAGAATAATCTTCTAATATATTTTACTCTAATTATACTAAGTTCTATATAATACCTTATATAGTTCTAGTAGATTAGAGGGTATTACTATTAGATAGTCTATAGATATATAGTAGAGTAGGGTATAATCTATCTAAAGCTATATAGCCTTCCTATTTAAAGATCTAATCTCTTAATAAGCTACTAAGTACTTATTTTTACTCTAGAGTATTTCTATAGTAGCTCCGCTCTTTAATAAGTATATAATTAAGAGTAGTAGTAATAAAGATAACTACCTCCACTAGTACTAGATTAAAATAACTAGCGGTATCTATATTATATCTAATACTATAGTTACCTATAATAGTAATATAGAAACTTAAGGCTAATATTATAATTATAACCTTTAATATAAACTACTACTTATATTTCTATACTTCTATTAGCTATAAAATATTCTTTAATATAAGTATTAATATTTATACTATCTTTATCTTTTTTATATAAGAAATTTTAATTCTTTAATAACTTATTAAGTATAGTATTAGTATTTTCTAATTTATTCTACTTAAAATAAGTTAGTAAGAAGTTTTAAATCTATAATATAGAGTAAGTATAGAATAAGCTTACTATATTATATAACTATAGAGAGTTATATTAGTATACCTCTAAATATATAGTATTAAATATTTATATTTATTTTACTTTAGCCTTAGATAGTTAAATATTTAACTATAAAGAGAGATTATTAATACTTCTAGCTATAGATCTTTAAATTTATATTAAATAAATATTATAGGTATTAGTCTATATATTATAAATAATACTACTAAAATAGAATTCCTTTATTAATTTTAACTAAGAGGTAAAATTATTATCTTAATTTCCCTATATATTTTATCTACTTATTAAATATATAAAGAGAATTAACTTTACTAAGTTTAAACTAGTCTTATTACTAGTAGTTAAAGTATACTTAGTATATCTTAAAGTATTACTCTAAAGAATTATATTAGATTTAATAACTATATATAACTCCTATAGATTCTATATTTCTATAATACTATATTAAATAAAAGATAGAGAATTAATCTCTACTATTATAAAGCTACTTATACTAGTATTCTTAACTAAAAAAGAGTAGTTAGAGCCTAGTATAGTAGGCCTATTAAGTCCCTTATTATTAGAAGAATAAGGAATACTTAAGGTAGTCTTATTAATAGCTCTATACTTATAACTCCGAGATCTACTATCTATTAGTTCCTTAGTAGTAATTCTAATACTCTATTAATATATTCTATTAGCTTATATTAACTATAGTAATAGTAGAATAATTCCTTATATTCTATATATTAATTCTATATTATAATATAACTATAGTAAAATTAGATAAGTTATTATTATTAGACTAGCTATTATTTATACTTTTATTACTAGAGTTAGAAAATAGGGTAGGGTAAGATAGTTTATCTTATCCCCTCTTATCTTTACTCCTATCTTCTACTAAATTAATATTAATAGTAGTTTATATAGTAAATATATATAGTATAAATTAAGAACTAGTATAAAAGCTTAATTCCCTAATAAACTTTTATATAATTATCTTTTAATATTTTATAGATTATCTAATATAATTAGAAGTAGTAGAGAGTATATCTAAAGTTAAAGTCTAAAAAATAATAATAAATATATATCTAAATTATAATAATAGTTAAGCTTTATAAAGAGTAGTAGAGGAGAAGTATTATTATCTTAATTAATACTACTATTAGTATATATAGAGATAAATAGATTAATAAAATAATTTAGAATATTAATTACTACTAAGAGTTAGTTTAAATATAAGAATAATAAAACTTAAAGGAGATAAAAGATAGTTTAAAGAAAATATAAAAAGAGAATAGAGGAAGTTAGTTTCTTTAAATAATAAATATTACTCTTATATTAAACTTATACTAAAATAGATATAATTTAATATAGTTTAATATAATTTAATATATATCTATATAGATATATAAAACTATTTTATTATAGTAATATTTAAATAATTAAGTATAAAATATATTATATATTAGTAATAGATCTATAAGTAGATAAAATATAATTTATTCTTTATATAATTAATTTATATTCTTAAATTAGGAAAAACTAAAACTATTTTAAATATATCTAATATATTTCTAGAAGAGCTATATAGAAAATTACCTCTATATAGATTTTAATAGGCTCTTTATCTAATATATATTAGAGCTAGTAATTAGAGATATTAAGATATAGCTTAGATTAGATAATATAAGCTAGTTAATTTAAAAAGACTATTTATATTATTATCTCTATTTTAGTATATATATTTCTAAAATATAATACTAATCTATATCTTATATTTCTTAAATAGATTATTCTAGAGCCCAAGACTAACCCTTTAATAGAATATATAATTATTTATTTAAGTATCTTAACGTATTAAATAACTACTAGAGTATTAAGTAAAATAGTTAAACTTAGGTTTAGGAAATTAGATCTTATCTTTAGTTTTAAGATAGAAATAAATCTAGTAAAATTATCTTTTAATTAGATAATAATAGTATTATTCTACTCCTATCTCTAAATTAGTAGTAGTTATAACTAGATAAAGAACTTAGCTAGCTATAATTATTTAGTATAACTTTACTAGAAATAATATATATATTTTTATTATTTAAACTTAACTATAATATAGTAGAGGCTCTATTTTTTTATCTTCTTTTAAAATATATTACCTCTTATTATAATTATAATATTATATTATTAATAAAAAATAGCCCTTTTTTATTTTATTTAAGAGTTTTTCTAGAACTAAACTATAGACTTCTTCTAGTCTTTAAAAAATACTCTATAAATATTCTTTAGATAACTAAATTAAAACTTTCTCTCTTAAAAGTTAGACCTTCTATAGTTTATCTTATAGTATACTATATAAGCTTATATAAGTATATTTATTAATATTAAGATATTACTTAGTAGCTCTAATTATTTAAAACTATATATATTTAAAATATAATTCTATTATAATTAATATAATTATTAATATTAATTCTATTTTAAGTTAAAAAGCTTATATAAATATAACCTAATATAGTATATATTAGATAACTTAAATATATAAAAACTAAAAAGTAGATTTATATTAGTATTATAGTAATATAGATATATATAAATAATATAGGAATACTAATTATAGTATATATCTCTAATAATAAAGATTAAGAATATAGTATAACTAAGGAGGAAAATTATTAATATTATTATAAAACTTATACCTTTTAAGAAGAAAAGTATTTAAATTATAATTTTAAGGTTTTAAATTAGAGTATATAAAATAAATTTTACTAGTTATAAAAGTATACTTAATACTTTTAGAAGATATATTTCTTAATAGAAAAGTATATTATTCTAGACTACTAATTTAGTCTTATAGTAAGAATTATAAATTAGATTTTATTTAGCTTCTAAGCTACCTCTAAATATAAAATCTAATAACTTTATAGTAATATATTTTTATAAGAATATTTAGATTAAATTATATAATTTACTATTAAGTAGAGAGCTATTAGAGATATTTATAATAATAAGTAGTAATATTTAGGGTAGCTAAAATATAGCTCGGAGCTTACTCTAAGTAGAATATATAAGTTAAGCTATAATAATAAAATTAAATAATATAATAGTAATATTAACTAGTTAATTAACTAGTTAATTATATTATATCTACTTTAAATAATAATCTTAATATTAATATCTAAATATACTATAATTAATCTTTATTAGTACTTAAGATTACTAGAGCTTATAATTTAAATATAAATAAAATATTTTTATTCTATTTTAAATTATCCTAATTACTATTTATAGTACTATTATTAAAATATAATATAGATATATCCTAATTAGTATTATTAATATTACTCTTAGTAACTATATATATTTTTACTTTTTCTAATAATAGAGTAGAATATTTTTAAATTTAGTTCTCTCCCTTTTTTATAAAGTCCTCCTTATATAAAATATTATATTAATCTTAATTAATATAGTTATTAATATAGAAAATATTCTTTTTCTATAAATATTTAAATTTATTACTAGTAAGTTTAGAGAAACTTAACTTTAATAAAGTAGATATTATATAAGTACTATATATAATATTCTTAATAAGATAAAACCTTCTAGCCTTAATATAGAGATCCTTATATTTATCTACTAAGTTACCTATTATTAAAACTAGAGGAGTAGACTCTACCTCTATTATACTATATATAGGGTAAGGTTTATATATATATTAAGGCTAAAAGGTATTAATAAATACTCTATAGTATACCGTGGGCTTTTCTAAATTATAGATAGTATTATCTAGCTACTCTTCTATTAAAGACTTCTTCTTATTAAATACTATTAATAGAATAAGTAAATATTCTATAACTTTCCTCTTTAGAAATCTATTAATATTAATAGAACTAGTATCTATATAGCTACACTAAATAAAATTTTTTTTAGTTTAAATCTAGATATAGTCGCGTTTCTAGTATCCTTCCTTCTTTTACTAATTTAGTAAGTATTAGATAAATTCTTTTATAAGAGTCCCTATATTTAAGAAGTCTTTATTACTAGATTTCTATATAGTAATAAAGGAGTAGATTTAGACTTTATAGTTATAAATCTATATAGGGTTGTCCTCTTATTAGATACCCCTTCTATTAGAGATACTAGTATTAGTAATTAGTTTATTACTAGTATTATTACTCTAGAGATTATTATCTAGAGTAAATTATATTTCCTAAATAAAAATAGCTAGAGCTTAAATAAACTCTTCCTCTAAGAGTCCTAATTTTAGTATAATCTTCTTTATAAATATTATATTTAGATAACTAAATAATAATTTAAATACTTAATACTTTAATTAGTACTTATACTTTTTAAATTATATTTTAAACTTCTACCTAATTTTAGTTAGATTAATAGAGTATAAGATATAAGTTATCTATATAATTAATAGATCTCTAATAATAAAAGTATTATCTCTATAGATCTTACTATAGAAGCTAATATTCTAATTATTTATTATATTTATCTACTATATATTTTAATATATAATCTAATTCTTATATCTATCTTATTTATTAGTATACCTAAAGGGGTTTTTAATAAGAAACTCATAAGTAGCTTTACTATAGGAGGTATTAAATCTATCTAATATACTATACTATTAAATAAAATCCGTATAATATATAAAAATATAGAACTTTAGAAAGTTAAAATATCTTACTTTTTATAGATTTACTTTATTTAGTTAATATTTACTAAAGACTTATTTTAGCTTATTGATATAGCTAAGAGTATAATTAAAGTATTTAAGAGTATTATTATTATAGCTTTAGTACTAAGTTAATATTAGGAAGTTAATAACTACTCAAGTATATAATAAGGCTTTAGATTTCTATTTAACTAGAAGTAGTACTACTATAGCTACTAATTAATAAGTAATAGCCTTTTATTCTTCTCTTATCTACTATTTAATCTAGCTAAAGGAAGAAAATAACTTTAAGCTAGTATATATAAATATAGAGTAAAATTATTTATCTAATAAAATAATATTATCTATATTAATTATAGATATATTAATATATATATTAGAACTTACTACTTACCTTTTTTTTAAATAGATATTATTTAAGAACTACCTTAGCTAGTTATAAATATTAGTAACTATACCTTTAAGAAGCTAATATAGGATATTAATTATTATAATACTATAAATATTAACTAGATAGTATCTCTAAATAAAATTATCTACTCTATAAATATATATAATTACTACCTTTCTTTAACTCTCCTTAGCCTTATTTATATAGTCTAGAGCCTCCTAAACTTTAGCTTCCTACCTTTTTAGCTTAGAATCCTCCTTATAGATTTATACTTTAGTTCTTTAAAGTAGCTTAATATATAGTATATCTATATTTTTACTTTTTAGTTTCTTAATCTCTTTAGCTTATACCTTTAGTTACTTCTCTTCCATCTAAAGCTTAATACTTATTATCTCTCTATATTATTTCTAAAATTTTATTCTTTATATACTAATAGGTCTAGAGAGGCTATTTAATTAAGAGATTTTTATACTTACTAGATAGAACCTAGTAGATAGTATAATACCTTCTACTTTTAATATTAGTAATAAGAATCTACTTCTTATAATCTACTATTATACTAGCTAAAATTAAGAAATATTTATAAATATTTCTATCTATATATTTAAGGAATATATCTATCTTTACTAAATATTCTAAAGCTAATAATAAAGTTATTAATATAATTCTTAATTTAAGTAGAGATAGATATAGTATAGATTAGATAAATATTATTCATTTATATTTAAGAATAGTTTTAAGTACCTTATAATATATTATAGTTTTAATACTAGTATTTTTTAACTAAATATTTATAGAGAGAAGATTAAGTAGCTTTGTTATATTAAATTTCTAAAACTACTATATTTTATAGGTAAGATTACTAATTATTAAATATATTAGCTATTAGTATTTATCCCCTTAATAGATAGAAAGCTAGATTTTATCTATAGTAAGTAGAATAAATATTATAATAGTACCTTTGGGAAGTATAGCCTATATCTTTTATTACTAGTTCCCTATATATATTTTAGTATAAATATAGTTATTACTACTATTAAATTATTAAACTAGAGTATATATAAAGCTATTTTTATATAGAAGGTAACTAATAAGTATAGTAATCAAACTTTTAATATTTTAATAGTAAAAATTAATAATCTAAGGGGTTATACTATTTATTTCTAAGAATATAGTAATACTACTTTTTAGCTATTTTTCCTCTATATCTTGTATATTATATTATAGTAAGTTATATAACTTATTAATTATATAGAAGCTAAATCTCTTATAAATTAATTTTAGATATAAACTTTATAAAAATATTATTATTATACCCCTTTATTAACTCCTATTTAATAAAAAACTAAGTAAGACTATAATTAATATTATTTTAAAATAGATAGAAGAATCTAATATTATTAGGTATAACTATAATATTCTTTTTAAATAAGTCTCTAGTAACTTTAGGGTCTACTATAATTTAACTAGTAGATATTCCTATCTCTTCTTTATATAAGATATTCTAAGTTTATAATAATATAAGTATTAAAGAATAAGTTAAGTATATAACTAAAATAATAACTTTAATAGAAGGTAAATAATCTATTTAAATATTACTAAATAATAATATTATACTATCTATATTATTACTAATATATAGTTTAAGGTATTATTTCTCTTTCTATATAGTATTATTTACTTTACTATTATCTATAACTATAGTATTATACTTATTAATTAGATATATTAGGTTAGCTTAAATATAAGGACTCTTAGTTTTACTATATTTATTATTAGTAGTACTTTTAAAATTATTCTCCTTCTCTATAACTTTAGTTTAAAGAGAGTAATTAAATACTAGCTTTATCTAACTTAATTTAGTATAATTAATTTTATCTAGAGGAAATACTCTACTAATATTAATAATCTAAATTTAAGTATTAATATTAGTATTATACTCTATATTTTAATCTCTACTAGTATTATTATTTAATATAATATTACTACTCCTATAAATATTTATCTACTACTACTATAGAGACTAGTTAGAGACTTCTTTAAACTATTTATATTTTTAAAGATATTATATTAGGCCTGAGATTATCTTTATAAAAGTAAAATAGTAATTATAATATTAATCTATAGGAGGTATTATAATTAAATAGTAATATAAAGATTCTTTAAGTTAATAATATTATAGAAGGAATAGAGGTAAAAATAGCTTAATAAGAAAATACTTTTCTTATATAAACTTACCTAAATACTCTAACTTAATAATAAATTAGACTTATATAGTTAGTCTCGCTAAATTTAGGGGCTTATCTTAAATTAAGTTTAAGACTTAATATTTAGAATATTTATCCTTATAGTATAGATAACTATTAGAATAATAGTAGTAAATAAAGATAAATAATTAGTTTAAGTAATTTAAATATAATATAAGTATTATTAGTAGTAATAATAATAAGCTTGATTTATTATAGTTATATATAAAATTTATAGCCCCTTATATAAGTATAAGATAACTAAGCTATATCTTAATAATAACTTACTCCCTATACTAGATAACTTTATAGAAGTATTAATAGCCTCAATAACTTTCTATATATCTATATAATCCCTTTAAAATGGATTAGATCTTATAAGTAGGCTAAGAGCTTATTAGAAGGTACTTAGATAAACTAGTAGAAGTAAAGATAAGGGATATAGATACTATAACTATATTTATTAGAATATCTACCTAAGATTCTATATTATCTATCACTTGAGATTTAAGAAGTTGAGATACTAAATATAATAAGGCTATAGATATTTATAATTAGAACTATATTTACTAACTTTATATCTATCTAAATAAGGATACTATCTAGCTATTAGGAGAGGCGTTATATATATTATCCTTATTATTATTATTATTATTATTACTAATAATATCTATATTATTTCTACTAGAGGTAGATATTATTTTAGAGCCTCTAAAGCTTAGCTAATTACTAAACTATACTTCTATAGCTAATTATATTATCCTTCTATATAGTATAAAATCTCCCTTATTATTATTAAAGTTCTTTAAATTAAAGTCTAATTTTAGTATATTAGTAGTTTTATATCTTTTATATCTCTTATTTTTAACTACTTTCTTAAAAAGAGTAAATTAGAGAATAGTTTTAGTAGCCTTTATATTCTTCTTATCTACTCTATTAGAAAGATGTATCTTTATATAAGCTATAGAAAAATAAATTAAAGTTTTAAATATATAAGTAGTTATAAATAATATTTTCCTCCAGTTTCTAAGTAACTTATTATTTTAAAGAGTAAAGTATATACTTATAATATAGTTAGTAGTACCCTTATTAAGAACTAGCTTAATTTATAATTTTATATATTAGATATATTTCTTAATAAAGGGAATATTAAGAATTTCTATCTTCTTACTAGCTTTTCTACTACTCTAAGAGATACTAATATAAAGTATAATATTAAAGATAATAGTAGTAGATAAAGATAATTAATTAATTTAACTAAATTAAGAGTAATATTTATATTATTATTACTAATAATAGTAAGCTTAATTAAATATAGTTATATATAGGATTTATAGCCCCTTATAAGGGTATAAAATAATTAAAAATTTTAAATATAGTTACTTTAATAGTTATATTATTTATAAGTAGTAATTATTTTTATTATTTAGTTTTATAATATTAAATTACTATATTTAAGTTAGAGTTATTATATATATTTAAGTAATAATCTATACTAATATTATTATATTATTTCCCTCTAAGTTAGATTTATAGCTCTAATTTTTAATATTAGAATTATCTAGTAGTAGATTCTTAATAGTAGATTATATAGTTATTAATAATAATATATAACTAGATAGTACCTCTTATAAACCTTTAATTAAGGGTAATTATATACTTACTATAAATAGAATAAAAAATATATATCTACTATAGTTATTTTTCTATAATATTATACTAGTAATATTAGTTCCTATAATATTAATTAATAATAGTATATTAAATCTAATATCTTTAATCTTATAATAGAACTTAGTATATAGATATTTAATATAGTAGATATAAGCTAATATCTACTTCTATATAAAATACTTCTAAACCTATTTTTTAATAGCTAAATTCTAGATAAATTTTTTTAAATAAGTTTAGTTATTTATTTCTAAATAAGTATTAACTATATTTATTAATCTATAAGTAACTTTATATATTAACTTAAATAACTATATAGAGTTAGTATATTAAATATAGTAGTATATACTAGTATAACTAGATTATATTATACTCTATTATATAATTATCTATAATTATCTAAATAAGAATTATAATATCCCTTAATATTTTATTAGTATTAGTAATTTTCTAAATTAAATATTATTTATAGCTCTAAAATATTAACTATACTAGTATATATATATAATATATATATTTTATAAAAATAAATAGTTTTAGAGAATTAAATTAAAGATATTTTTAGGTAATTATTTCTAAAATAAATATACTTATTAAGTAGTATTAAGTAATAAGGTAAAGGAAGTTTAGATTAATAAGAAGTTAAGAGATTTAATATAGTATAAGTCGACTTATATAGAAAATATAAATGATATTAAATTTAGAAAAAAGAAATAATAAATAAAGAAAAAATCTCTATAGAATAGATAATTATTTAGCTACTATTTTAGTAGAACTTAATATAGTAGATAAAATCTCTATAAGATAGATAACTATCTAGCTATTTAGGTAGGACTTAATATAGTAGAATAATTATAAAAAGAATATAGTATTTAATATAGTAAAAAAACTAGTATTTACTAGAAATATACTCTATATTTAGTAGTTTATAATAAGCGTAGTATAGTATATAAAATTTAGCTAAAATTTAATATACTAGAATAGTAGTTATAGGGGTATTTATATTTAATATTAATATTTAGATTAAAGTACTACTAAGTTTCTAATATAATAGTCTAATAGTAGATTTAATTAGGTAATAATCTCTTATTAAATAAGGGGGGACTTGGTACTCTTTATTAGGTATAACCTTATTTAGTTACTTTAATAAATATAGTTTATCTTTATCTATCTCTAGAACTTTCTAATTTTACTATTATAATTAAGTTAAAGTATTTAATATTTAAGTACTTAACTATAGTACTATCTTTTTATTCTTATTATTATACTATATTATACCCTTTAAAATATAGCTAATTATAAAGTATAACTTAAGTAAATAATTCTTTTTTATTATAAGTATTAGTAAATATATCTTCTTTATATCTATTTTCTACCTTTTTTATAAATTAAAATTTCTTACCTCTTATTTATTAGTAGAGGAAAGCTATACTTTTTAATTAGTAGTTTAATATATTATCTTATCTTCCCTTACTTAGAATACTTTTATATTTTATCTTTTCTACTAACTTTAATTTACTTTTAGAAAATACTTTATAATCTATAACTAATAAAACCCCCTTAACTATAAGTTATAGTCTTACTTATTTATTTAATCTATCTTCTTCTAATTTTTATCTACTTTTACTACTATATTCTACTTAAATACCTACTCTCCTTATATTTATACTATAATAGAGCTATATTAATAACAAGGAATATAGCCTTAGCCTACTACTGTAAGAATAAATAGAGAACTCTAATAATAAAGATAGGTAGTAGACTATACTCCTTAACCCAAGTTTATTCCTAGATATAGAAGTACTACTACCCTAGAGTAAGAAATAAGAACTAACTATAACTCTAAAAAGAAACGCCCTATCTAACTTACAAATAAGCTTAGATTTATAATAGAAAAAGAAGACTTATAGCTATTTACTACTATACTAATAGTTAATAACTATAAGTTTTATAGTAGTATTAATTTACTAGTATAATACTTTAAAACTACTATTATTAGTATTTCTCTAGGTAGATCGAGATATTTATATACTATATACTTTTAATAAATATATTACTAACTAAATCTTATATATATAGATAAGTCTCCTAATAATAATATAATAGTTAATAATAACTTAGATATAATAAATATAACTAGATAAAAGCTTGATAATATTAAGAAGGCCGAGGCTACTATAATATACTCTACTATTTAAGTATAAATAATTAGGATTAATATAGTATACTATTTATATATTAACTATATATCCTATTTATAGATTCGACTAACTATCACTTATCTTAATAGTGATAGAATAATAAATAAAGATTAGATCTCTTTCTTTATTCTACTAGAAAATCTAATTAACTTAAGTAATCCTTCTATAGTAATTAAGTTAATAAATATTATACTTAACTATAATAATTATATTCTTCTAACTTACTATAATAAGTATTATAAGGATAATAATTATCTTATAGGTTATATTAAAAAAGCTCGCATTTAGAGAATAGATATTTATATATCTCTAGTTACTAACTACTATATATATATAATATATTTATAACTAACTCGAAGTATAGTAATCTCTAAACTTCTATAGATACTATTACTTAATACCTTTATAGTATCGATATAATTATACTCTTTATTAAAGGCGGTAAATCTCTTTCTAAGTATCTAAATATACTATGAGCCTAATTTATATAATAGTTAATAGAAAACCCACTACTTACGTGATTTCTAGAGGAGTAAAAGGAAGTAATTAGACTCTTTCTCTAGGCTAGTAATAACTAAGTTTAACCTTACGAGGATTAGCTAGCTATAAATATACTAGATATAAATTTATTCTTATCTTTTAATAAATATATAATAGCTATTAATATACTACTTCGAGTAGAATATAATAATAGATAAACCCTAATTAAGTAGTTTATAGATATATATATAACTAAACTTCTTAATATTAGTATCGCCTCTCTTTAATAATACCTAATAGCTATATCTATTAAGGAATTTACTTAGGTAGATATCTACTTATAATTATTTAATTAGCTTTATATAAATATTAACCCTATAAATAGTATAGTTAATAGTAATATATAGGTAACTATAGTTTTAGAGACTTAATAATATATACTACCGAGTATTTACCTCGCACTTTTAGTATAGCTATAGTATAAAATAGATATATATTAAAAGGATAATAAAGCCTATACTACCCTCCTAGTTACTAAAATACCTAGTACTATATCTTAAATAGATATATTATTAATTATTAATAATATATCGAGTGTAGATTTTTACCTTTAGTATATTAATTCTAATAAGCTATATTTATATTAAGTTAATTTCCTTTATTAGATTTAAACCAGATATAAAATATTAACTTATATCTAATATTTACTACTAGTAAATAACTTTATATAACTTCTAGAATATAGCTTATATAATAATCTATAATCTATAGATAAATAAAAATACTAATATACCCTTCTTAAAAAGCTCGAATAATTAGCTAGTACTCTTAAACTTTAAGGTAAATAGAAGGAGGTACTTCTATAGTTATAGAAATTATAGGGTAGCTTCCTCCTTATATATAGCCCACTAGGAATAGGAAAATTATATTAGGTATTAATAATTCTAATATCTCTTTTAGAGATATCTCTAAAGCTAAGTATATCTATAATTAATAATATAGAAGGTTTATAGCCTATAAAGGAGGACAATATTTATACTAATATTTATATAACTAAGGTTACTTTAATATAGAACTAGATAAATATAGCTACTAAAGTATATAATATAGATTATAAAAGAATTATATAATTAATTCTATCTTAAACTTAAATAATAGAATAAAATAAAACTTAAGTTTTCTTAAATCCTTATTATATTTAGTAGTAATAATACCTATAGTAATACTACAAGCCTTACTATAAATATATATAATAAGTCCCACCACCTTATATAGAAATCTATTATTATTTATATATATTCTCTACTAACTAAATAAGATATTTTTTTTATTAATACTAAAAAGTCCCGCTCTATTAAACTAATAGATAAATCTAAGTTCTACTTTAGGAGTTAAGAAGATATAAGTAATAATAATAGTCTATTAAGTATAATTATAAAAATCTATTAGAATATTATTAAAGTTACCCCTTAAAGTATCTATAACTATTATATAGTGCAGTTTAATTTTAGTCTTAAAATATAAATATTATAATATATTAGCACCCTTAAGGATAAACTATTAAGTAGACTTAAATTAGTACTAAATAAAAATATATTCTATAATATATATAAGTATCTAGAGGCTTTTATAGATAGAAAAAAGTATAACTTAAACAAATTATAGAGCTATAGAAAAAAGATAAGAGATATCTATAATTATATTCTAACTAATATAGATATTTTAATTACTACTTTCTCTAATACTACTAGTTTAGCTCTTTATTAGATAGTTTATTTAAATATTATTATTATTAAAGAGGCTATATATACTAGGGAGTATAAGGTACTAAATATTTTTTCTAGATACCCTATATTATATTTTATCTAAATTAGTAACCCTATATAGTTACTACCTTATATTAGCTTAGTCTTAGATTAAACTAGTTTTAAGAATTAGATATATATATTATTATTTAAGTACCTATAGATTAGGAGAATTTAAAGTATAATACTAATACTTTAATATTATATAGCGGAGAATATATATAATATTATTTCTAATAATATATATTAGGGGTGGCTATTAATAAATACTACCTTATTAAATACCTCTTTTATTAAAAGAATCTATATTATAAATATATTACTTTTTAGTTCAGGGATAAATAGTAATTCGTTATTTCTTAATTATATAGGTAGTAATACCTAGATAAATAAATCAACCTATTCTAAATTAAATAATAGAAACTAAGCTATAGTACTAGAATTAGTGAAATTACTTCTTATAATAGAGGATAATAATAGTAAATGGCCATATTAAGGTAGTAATATAGCTATTATTATTAGATATTGCAAGTAGTTCTATAAGTATTAGATTAATTTATACTACGCTTATAGAGTAGATATTAATAATACTACTAACTTAGAAGGAGTCTCTATAAAAATAATAGACTCTTTCTAGGGTAGTTAAATAAATATTATTATCTTTAATATAACTATTAATAATAGGGTTAGTTTTATAAAGAAAGTGTATTATTTAACTATAGCCCTATCTAGAGGCTATTATAACCTCTATATAATTAATAATATAACTAGAATATATTCCGATAGAAGTATAAATTAGAAATTTAGTTAGAATAATATATTTATATAAGTTCTAGATATCTTTAAGAAAAAGTATTATATTATTTAAGTTAATATTATAGTGTTGCTATAAATATATATTAACTCTAGATTTACTTCTACTCTTAATATATCTACTATAACTAGTATAGGTATTAGGACTCCTACTATAGCTAATAAGTGGGGTAATAGTAGAGAAGATAATATATTTAGTACTAGTAAAATTAGGACTAAGTATATATCTAAGGGTGGTATTTAATTATAAGGTAGTGCAGAACCTAGAGATTAATCTAGTAATGGAGCAGATATTTAGATACGAGAAGCTCTAGTAGAGAATAATAATATCTAATAACTTAAAAGAGACTACTATTAACTATCTATAGTAGAAGTTATAGTAACTAGTAGTAGATAATAAAATTTTTCTACTACTACTATTATAAATTAAATATCTATTCCCGTATTAAGTCTACTAAGGAGCTTAGTTTATAGTATCTAATAGTTCTTTACTCTTACCTTATTTACTATACTATAAGAATAACTATCCTTTATCTAGGTAACTCCCTTTAACTTCGCCTATATAATTCCCTTTAACTTTACCTATATAACTCCTTTTAACTTTGCCTATATAACTCTTTTTAAGTTTAACTCCCTTTAAGTTTACCTATATAACTTTTTTTAAGTTCGACTCCTTTTAAGTTCGACTCTTTTTAAGTTTGACTCTTTTTAAGTTTGACTTCTTTTAAGTTTACCTAGGTAATATATAT
This sequence comes from Trichophyton schoenleinii, assembly GCA_018357685.1. Lineage (NCBI taxonomy): Eukaryota > Fungi > Ascomycota > Eurotiomycetes > Onygenales > Arthrodermataceae > Trichophyton > Trichophyton schoenleinii. The sequence goes on along the minus strand of WOFF01000004.1, from coordinate 4,459,800 downwards.
TACTAGTAAGCCTATAAATAAGTAATAAGTAATATTTAAATTTTCTTCCTCTCTTTAATTTACTAATAATATTATTTACTAACTACTATATCTTTAATATCTTATTATAGCTACTTTAAACTATAAAGATCGATCTATATAAAGTTTACTAAATTAGTATCTATATCTACTTAGTAGATAATAATAACTACTCTAGAGGTAGAGAGCTACCTCTATTCTAAAATAGAGGAGGTAGTATTATATTTAGAAATATATATAAAGAACTCTAGAAATAGTTACTATATATTTCTATAGCTACTAGTAATAAAGCTAGTAGTAATAACTTACCTTAGGCTATATTATCTATAATACCCTTAGACTAACTCCCCTATTATATTAGTATAATAGGGTCTGAATTATCTAATAAATAACTTACTCTAGATAATTAGAGGTATTAGGTAAATACTATTTATAAGGATTTTAATAAAGCTATATTTAAGAAATAAATTAATAATATATTAAGAACTACTAAATATACTAATTTTAATATTAAATAGTTTAATTATATAGTAGTATTAGAACTAAAGTAATAGTATTCTTATATTACCTCTTAAATTAACTATATATATACTAAATTATCCTTAAATACTATAATTAAAAATTAGATAATTAAATTCGTTCTCCCTAACTTAGTAATAACTAATCTAGATATAAGAGGTAAGTAGTATAAAATACTACTATAATAAATAATATATATTTATTAGATTAGGTACTATACTAACTTAATAATAATAGCTAAAGATTTAAATAATTAAGTTCTAAAAGATTCTATACCTATAGATATTTATATAATATCTATTAAGAAAAGAAAGAATATTAGTAATACCCAAATAGATAATAGATATAATAATAAATCTAGTATAGCTAAAAGAGCTAAACTAGTTAATAAATATTCTTCTAATACTATAACTAGCTATAATAATTCTTTAAGTAATAAGATATATAATACTAAGAGCTTACTAATAAAAGACCTTAATATTAAGGTTCCAGATAAGTAGTAGCCTAATTTATTAATATAAATAAGTATAAAATTACTATAGATAGAGATTCTAAGAATAATAATAGTAATATTATTAGATAGTAGTAAGTTTCTAAAGTAGCTATCTAATAGACTTAACTAAAGTTACTAATAACTAACTCTATAATAGTTTTTAGAATCTACTTAAAAATAATAATCTATACTCTTATTTTAGTATTAATATATACTATAAGGAGTTTAGAAGGTTTTTTAAGTTTAATAATAAAATATTATTATAAGGCCTAACTTAAACTAGAGTATTTAAACTCCTAAGTATTTAAAGGGATATTAAACCCTATTAGCTCTAAATAGCTTAGTAGATAACTATCTAGGAGTATAATGACTTAGTTTTTAGTAGTTTCCTTACTTATAGTATAGAGCTTAAAAAGGTAAGATAATTCTATTAATAATTCCTAATATAATTTAAATAAGCTATTAATATTAACTATATTACTAATAATTAGATAATAATAAGCTTCTTATATTATTATTAATTATTATCTTACTAAAATATAATACGAGATTAAAAAATACTATTTTATAAACTTTAAATAATATTTTAAATTTAAAGATAATATTAATATTATTACTTATTATCTATCTAAACCTTTTCTAATAACTTACCTATACCCTATACTATCTAGTGAATCTAATATATAAACTTACTATAAAACTAAATTCTATTCTAATTTTAAATAATAAGAGCTTTATTAATATTTAGATCTAAAAATAGAATAAAATTATTAGCTCGGACTTATATATATAATTAGTAGGCTATAAAATCTAATATAATAATTTTAGAAGAAGAGGTATTAAAGTCTCTAATATTACTAAATTATATAGTAAAGCCCTAGTATACTTAGATAATACCTAGAAATATAATAATAATGATACCTAGGAACCTAATAATAATAATTTATAGATATAGCCTCTAATATAAGAAATAATATCTCTAGCTCTATATTAGTAGATATAATATTAGACTACAAATATATAAGTAGAAATACTTATAGTAAAATACTAGAATAATTAATAAATTAGATTAAGTATATTATTATTACCTCGATTAGTTTCTTCGAGAGATAGATAGCTAAATATTTTATAAAAATTATATAAGAATCAATAAAAGCTACTAGTTATAGTAAATAGTACTATAATAAAATAAAGTATATATAGAATACTATATATATAAAAATATTTTAGGATAAGTTTTATCTAGCTAAGAGTAAATTAACTAGAATTAAAAAGATCTTAAACTACTACCTAATAAAAATATATAGATAAGCTATTTTTATAGTATATCTCTAGTACCCCTTATATAAATAACTCTAAAATTATAAAATAGTAATTAGAATATTAGAAATAAGCTTATTTAATAGTTAAATTAACTATATAAATCTTAATTATACTACTATATTAAATCTTAAAAGTTTATATAATAGTATTAACTCTTTAATCTAAAAGAATAATTATTATAACTTAGAGGCGAAGGTAAAAATCTTTTAGAATATTATTTAATATATAATAATCTAGAGGTAGATATAAGACCCCTAGGGAAGTAGAGTAACTTTACTTCTATTATCTAAAGAAAAGATAATTTATAGGGTACTATTCCCTAAGAAACTACTACTAGTATTTAAGTAAATAGAGGAGAGTATTAATACTTAGTTAAAAAAGATATAGCTTAAAGAGTATAAAAGATAGGAGACTTTACTAAATTATAATAGAATACCCCCTCTATCTTTAAAGGCTAATAATTTTCTATATATAGTATATTAAATACATATTTTTACTAATATTCTAAATCTATTAAAAATTAATCTTAAATAAAGTAACGATATTAAATATATTGAAAAATATATATAATAAACTAAATATAATTATAGATAAAATAGTTAAATATATAATAATTATATAAAGCTAAAAAAATCTATTTATTAGAAGTAAATTAATTTCCTTATATTATACTATCTAAAGTTTAATTAAATTAAAGAGATTTTAAATAATATAAAAGTAGACTTCTATAAAAGAAAAGAGAAATTAGTTATATTAATAATTTACCCTATTATAACCTTTATTATTTATCTAGTAAGTACTACTTTATTCTTTTTAAAGTATATAATAATATAGATAGGTTAATAAAGTCTAGATATTATATTAGTTTTAGGAGAAGAATATATTAAAATAGGGTTATTTAAACTCTATTTTAATAAACTTTTATAATAAAGATAGTAATAATAAAATAAATTACTTTTAAACTAGGGAGAATTTATAGTCTAATTAGAAGGAAGATAAGCTATATATATTTATTAGTAGTTTATCTATAATAGCTACTAATTATATACTAATAAGAGCTTTTTAATTAGTCTTATTAGAGCTAGACTAGCTTACTCTTTATAAGGAGTAAGTATTTATATATATTTAGAGATATAGATAGAAAAATATAAAGATATATCTATTATTTATTAACTAATATAGCTATTAAAGATTAGATTATAAATAAATAAGTAATATATATCTACTTCTTAAGGTTAGTATATAATATAAATTCTATAATATAGTTAAATACTACTACTAACTCTATTATTTAGATTAATTTAAATAGTAATAACTAAAGTATATTTAGAGATAGATTATTTATATAGTAATAATTTTTAAAATTAAGTAGTTTAATTACTATATTAATATAATTATTTACTTTTAATATAACTATAGTTCTATATATTTATTTATATATACTATATATCTACTAATATATAATAAAGGACTATATTAATAAAGAGAGACTACTTATAAAACTATATAGTATAGAGTTAAGTTATATAATATTATAAAGGAATAAAAGAGAGTATATTATATAGTAGAGGGCTATATTAGTAAAAAGAGCCTACTTATAAAAGTATATAGTATAGAAATATATTATATAAATATTATAAGGGGGTAAAGAGACTACTTATAGAGCTATATAGTATAAAATTAAATTATATAAATATTATAAAGAGATAAAAGAGGGTATATTATATAATAAAGGGCTATATTAATAAAGGAAAATTACTTATAAAAATATATAGTATAGAAATATATTATATAAATATTATAAGAGGGTAGAGAGACTACTTATAGATCTATATAGTATAGAGATATATTATATAAATATTACTAGAGGGTAGAGAAGTAGGATATATAGAGTATAAAACGAGGTAGTTAAGATATAGAGAACTTAGGGATAAATTATAGTAGATATAAACTAAATTTATATTTAGTAAGTAATAAATATAATAATATTAAATATTCTATAAGTATAATATCTATATAAATAGATATAATATACTTAATAATAGTATTATAATATTATTTCTATAATAAGAAGCGCTAGATCGATATTATATATAATAAGTATATTTGGTAAAAATAATATTCTTGAGTTATAATTCTAAATTGCCGATATATATATAGGACCTCTTAACCTTTCTATTATTTATATAAATAAGAAATAAGATAGCTTTATTTTTCTACTAATTATAGATTAGAGTCTATTCTATAAGTAGTATAGGACTATTAAATTTATAAAGAATAATCTTAACTATTTTAAAATAAAGTATATTACTATCTTATAGGAGGATATTTAGTTAGAGGTAAAATTAAAAACTAGTGAGGCTTTAGTAGTATATAAATACTATTAAAAAATATATTTATATAAAAAAGAATATAAAATAAATTCTTAAATCTATTATTTTAAATTATATAAAATACTAAGTTCCGAGTCTATATATATTAATTCTTTATTAAAAATAGTTTATACTCCCCTCTCCTCTATAAATAATATAGCTAAATATATAGTCTTAATATATACTAGAAAATATATAAGATAAAATTATAAAATTTATTATTATATAATATCTTTTTTTCTATATAGTAGAAAGTTTATACTTTTAAATAATATTATAGATAGCTACTAGTAATTAAAGTCTTACTTTATCTATTAAATATAATATTTAATAATATTTTATATTCTCCATAGATATAATTCTTAAATCTTAAATTAAGGAAATTATTTCTAAATCTAAAATATTTTTTATAATTAATATTTAATCTAGCCTATTATACTAATCCTTTTTTATAATTATTATATATTTTATAGATAAGGATTTTACTTATTAAGAGATACTTCTAGAGTTTAAGTTACTTAATAAAAGTTATATAGGAGAAAATTTAGTAGTAGTTATTACTAATATTCTAAAGAAATAGTTACTTAAAAATTAAGTTTTATTAATTACTACTAATAATACTAGTAATAATAGTTCTATAATTAATATAATCTATAAATTAATCTTATAATACTCTAGTTTAAGTATTTTTAATTAAGACCTTATAAATTTATTATTAGTTAAAAATTATATTTTATATTTTATCTATATTATAAATTTATATCTTAAGGAAGTTTTAAAAACTATATATATTATATTAATAAATAATAGTATTAGTATTTATAAGGATTTAGATATATTATATTTAAGACTCTTAAATAGTTTACCTAGTATATTAACTAAGGTATATAGAATCTAACTTAAGTTAGAATTATACTAATTTTATATCTAAATATATAGAATTTAACTTAAGTTAGAATTATACTAATAATTATAAATTTATAAACTAGATATTTATATAAATATAAGCCTATAATATTAAAGAGTATTTTAAAATATATAGATAAATTAAAAATTTAAGCTACTTATACTAAGATAAAATTATACTATAAGATAAAGTTTAATATTCTTAATATTTATTTAGGTATTAATACTTTATAAAACTATTAAGTACTTTATTATTATATATTAGTCTACTAGTAGCTAAAATAATCTCTTAGTATATACTCTATTAAATACTAAGTAGAGATACTTAGAATATCTTATATATATTCTAAAACCTTTTTTTAAACTACTTACCCCTCTATTAAATATATAGAATATTATAATATACTAGATCTATAAGCTATATAACTTCCTCTTTACTATAATTAAGGAATATTAAGAATAACTAAAGAAGAAATATCTTTAGTAGAAGAAGGATTTATATATAGAGCTTACCTATATATAGGAGAAACTACACTACTATTATAGTAAGACTAATAGTATAAATAGTATCCTATATATTATAGGTATAATCCTAAATCTAACTATAAAGCTAATATTTTTCTAAATTAAGGAGTAGATAAAGAAGAATAATAATAGAGAAGTAATTACTAACTAAGTTAAGTTTTATAAAGATATATTTATTAAAGTTTATAATTATTATTAGTCTCTATACTTAACTACTATATTTATTAAGACTACTACTTCTAGTTAAGATTATTTAAGCTAACTACTAGCTAGTTTATAGTATAAAAAATATTAAACTATACTAAATAATACTAAAACTAGTAAATAAATATTTTCTAAAATTAGTTAATATTTATTTAGATATAAGTTAATATCTACTCTATATATATTAGTTTAAATCTAACTTAAGTTAAATTTAGTTAATAACTATAATATTATAATATATTAGAAATTCTATAAATATAATTATCTTATTCTATATTATATAGTAAGGAATATACTCTTAGTTCTAGTATCTAATATTAGTATTAAGTATATATTTAATTTTAGTTAAAATATTTATTATTCTAGATAAAGTTATCTATATTTAGATATAATTTATACTTCTATAATTTAAATACTTAGTAATTAATTTAAAATTAAGGCTAAATATTAAGTATAATATACTATAAGTTAAATAAATATAGTTAATAAAGCTATATTTAATAAGATAAAGTATAAGAATAATAAAATTAATAATTACTTTATTAATAAAATAATTAGAATAAATATTAAATAATATAATATTAGTAATATTAGTAACTTAGATACCTAATCTTATATAGTTAAATAATAAACTATTTTATTTATATATTTTTATAAATTTATAAAGATATAATATAGATTTATAGACTACTATATTATATAAATAAATATTATATAACTTAATTATATATATAAATATTAATAATACTATATATATTAGTTATTAAAATCTAATTTAAATTAGATTATATAAGTAACTAATAGCTAAGTTTATTATATAATAGGTTTTATAGGTTGGCCCAAATCTATTGATCTAACACCACACCTATCTATAGCCTATGAGGCCAAGGCCCTGCCCACCTATTCGGCCTATAGGCCGCTGCCTACTTATTCGCTCATAGGTTTGGCCCACCTATATAGAAGTTTAGTGATTAGCTTACTACCAATCTTATCTATATATTCACTATTTACTTGTCTATAGTTTTATAGTATCTTTAGTTACCAAGCCTCACAAATACTAAGTATATATTTCTATATATTATTCTAATATAAGAGACTTAGTAAGATACTATTCTATAACTCCCTATTTTATATATAGTTAATACTAGTAAATATAAAGTTATTAGAGTTTCTATAATTAAGTTTACTATTTTTATTATTTTAATTAATATTACTTATAATAATATTATTTAGTTAAATTATTAAGAAGATTTCTTTATTAATTATATATAGGATATTATATTTTTATAAAAGTTTTAAAGTAAAGAGAATAATTAGTAGTTAGTAATAGTCTCTAATAATATTAGTTAGATAAATAATAAATAGAGGTTTAAATAAAATACTAATAACCCCTAATTTAATATATATAGAAGAGGAGTCTACTTATCTAGTAGTACTCTATAAGTATATTAATAGTATCTAGAAAGATAAGGAGGATATCTATAGAGTACCTTACTAGTAATATATATTAATAGTAGGAAGATATCTAAAAGAGGTAATAGTATATCTATTATTACTTTCTAAATATATCTAATTAGTTTAGAATATATTGGTACTATTCGGATACTATCGGGCTACAGAAGATAGTAGTGCCGCAAAATATACTTTATCCGGTAAGGCCGTCTCCATGGCTCATCAAGGTTGAAGCTCTGGAAAGCTTGAAGAAGAATGTTATTTTACGTCCTCGAGCTTGATCTATAGCACCTGGAGACATCTACTTGGGCTGGATAGGATGCAGCGCGTGCTCCCGAGCTGCCCCAGATGGATGACGAACATACTACCGGCGAGGACCACCATGATCGGCCTCGACCGCAGAGCATCTACCGCAGCAGCTTCATGCGGAGCAGGTACCACTCTCGTTACTCGTCTGGTTTTGAGATGATAGTATAGGCTAATGACTTAATAGAACGAGCCTGCTGTCCGATGTAGAAATGGCACAAGAAGAAGTGAGCTGGACGATTCCTGCATTTCGGGAGGAAAAGAACTGGCTAATGACCACACTTTCAGGTTTATGCCGGCCCCATATCTGAGAGCATTCCCTCAAGCGTTGCATCCTTCGTGCGCCGTCGTTCCCGTCGTGAATCGAACGTCAGTTTTACCTACTTTCAGGAGAATAACGGCTCCTTTGTATGGCCGGATGACCGCGATGAAGAAGCGGTTATCGAACCGGACCATCTTGAAAACGGGGACCTACGTATCCATCGTATCCGTTCGGACGAGCATGATGATCATATCCTCGAGAGAGACCGTGAAGATGAACAGGAGGTCGATGTTGAGACCCCCTTCCGCCCGTCTAGCTATTTTGGACCGACCCCTTCGCATGACTCTGCTGAAGACCCCTTGCTCTGGCGCCGTACATCTTCCACGGATCACCCTCGTGGAGGAAAGTCATCAGAGGGTATTATCAGTCAGAAGATATACATTGTCTCCGAGGACCTTACGGCCGCCATTGCAGGGTTCTCAACCAGCGTGGCTGGCTTGGCTACCTACCTTGCCATCTGCGTTTTCACTTGTGGTCTCGGCTATCTCATCTTTAGATGGGTCCCGAAATGGCGAGTGTCACTGATAGGTACTCCAACGCCACTGTATAAGTGCCAATGGGTTGCTATTGAAAACCAATGGGGCCAATTCACTATACAGGATGTCCAGAACCAGCCCTACGGGCGCCAACTCTCTACCGTTTTTGGGAGAGGGAACAAAGAAGGTACTGCTGCTAACTACGAGTATGACGATGATCCCATAATGCCAAATTTAAGATACCTGGATTACCATTACGTTCGGTTCTTCTATCAACCCGTACAAGACAGGTTTAGTATCAGTGGGACTTGGGCGGACCCTGCATGGGCTGATGTGAAACTCCTACGTCGTGGATTGGATGCAGACGAAAGGGAGAGTCGGGAGCAAGTGTTCGGTGCAAATATCATTGATATACAGGCCAAGACTATTCCACAGATACTGCTGGATGAAGTATGCTTTCCCTATAACTTTGACCACTCCTTAAAATTCATCTAACTAATATCTGGCCAGGCATTCCACCCTTTCTACATCTTCCAGATTGCGAGCTTGACCCTTTGGTCAATGGATGAATACTATTATTATGCCACTTGTATTTTCTTTATCTCTGTTTTCAGCATAACGGCAACCGCCATTGAAACTAGATCAGTACGTTACCCCCATATTAAAAAAAACTGCCAATTACCTGCATACTAACGTTTTAGACAATGCGACGCCTGCGCGAGATTGCACACTTTGAGTGTGAGATACGAGTGTTAAGAAGCGGTTTCTGTAGGTTGACTAGGGCTCCAGGGTTATACCAGATTCTAACATTTTCTTCCTACTAATAGGGACAACTGTGCCTTCAACTGAACTGATACCTGGCGACGTATTCGAGATTTCTGACCCGTCTTTAACTCAAATACCCTGTGACTGCCTCCTACTCTCCGGTGACTGCATTGTCAACGAGAGCATGCTAACAGGTTCGAGCTAATTTTCTATCTTCTTAACCCGGATACAGTTAGCTAATAATTCGCAACAGGAGAGTCTGTTCCAGTCTCCAAATTTCCTGTAACTGACCATTCTCTGGCACAGCTAAATCTAGCCGCAACTTCGGTTGACCCAGGAGTTGCCAGGCACTTCCTGTTTTGTGGCACAAAGCTTATTCGTGCCAGACGGCCCCAAGATCCTGCAGATGATGAAGCAGCAGCTCTCGCCATGGTTGTGCGGACAGGTTTCAATACTACGAAGGGTGCCCTGGTTAGATCAATGCTGTTCCCTAAACCATCAGGTTTCAAATTCTATCAGGACTCTTTCCGATACATTTCCGTGATGGCAAGCGTTGCAGCTGTTGGATTTATTGTTTCGTTTATCAATTTCATTCGTCTAAAGGTGAGATCTATGCCCTCGCCCCTATTGGCAACTGTAATTAATATTTGTCTTAGATTGTTTGGCACACAATCATTGTTAGGGCACTTGACCTTATTACCATTGTCGTGCCTCCAGCCTTACCAGCGACCCTTACAATTGGAATCAATTTCGCCATATCCAGGCTCAAATCTCAGCAGATATTCTGCATAAGTCCACAAAGGTATATCTAAGCCAGGAGCTGCTTTGTATATATGTTACTAATTTTGATAGGGTCAACGTTGCCGGAAAGCTCGATGTTGTCTGCTTTGACAAGACTGGCACTTTAACTGAAGATGGCCTTGATGTGCTCGGGGTTAGACTCAGTCATCAACGTGAACAAAGGCGGGTTTCCTTACTATAAATATCAAGAGGTAAACTAATCAAATTTTAAAATACAGATTCAGCGATCTTCTAACAGAAGCCTCCCTCATTTTACCCCAGTTACGCTCTGATCGGGATCCTACCCAGGATTATGGTCCAAATACGGCCATTCTTTACACCATGGCGACCTGTCATTCGCTAAGGATGATAGACGGAGAACTAATAGGCGACCCTCTGGATGTTAAGATGTTTGAATTTACAAGCTGGTCCTACGAAGAAGGTAGCCACAACACTGCAGAAGTATATGAGGATTATGAAAATATCTCTCCATCGATTGCAAGGTCTCCGCTTAATTTTGCTCCTCCAAATGGTGACGGGCCGACGCCTGTGAGTTCGTTATTATTACTAGGGTCGCGAGTGCATTTCTAACTTGATATTTAGGAAGCGAATAATGCCACTGAGTTATCTATTCTGCGCATTTTTGAATTTGTTTCTCAACTCCGCCGAGCTAGTGTTGTAGTACGCCAACCAGGAAGTGATGGAGTTGACATTTTCGTTAAAGGAGCCCCGGAGTGTATGAAAGATATATGCATTCCTAAAAGCTGTTAGTACCTATGCGCTTGAACATATACGCTTTCTATTACTGACTCTCTACCTAAGTACCACCCGATTTCTCTGAACTCCTGAATTACTATACCCATCGCGGGTTCCGAGTTATTGCCTGCGCAACCAAACATATCCCACAGTTTTCACTTCGAGACATCTTTTCCATGAGTAGGGCGGATGCCGAATCAGAACTTGAATTTATTGGCTTCATCATCTTTGAGAACAAACTGAAGCCCACTTCGAAGGGTGTAATTACCGAGTTACATGAAGCTGGTATTCGCAGTGTGATGTGTACAGGCGATAATATTTTGACGGCTGTCAGCGTTGCAAGGGAGTGTGGCTTTGTTGAGGGCGCCGCCCCATGTTTTGTTCCCTACTTTGTTGAAGGTAAGCTTTCGTTTCGAATCATTTTGAAGATCCTATGCACTAATGAGACACACAAGGGTGTTCCTCGGACCCAGACGCCCGTCTTTGCTGGCAGAGCATTGATAACCCCGATCATCATCTTGATGAGAATACATTAACGGTATAACTCTCAACCCTTGTTTCCGCCAGAACCCTCCAGTTTTCTCTTCTTATCTAACTCCCAATAGCCGCTTCCACATAGCTCGGTGACAGACGTTTCCGTCCCATATAATCATTACAATAAAATGAACTACGCCATTGCAGTAACTGGAGATGTGTTTCGTTGGGTTGTTGACTATGGCTCCAAAGAGGTGCTGAATAGGGTACATCTGCTCTCTCCTTGATGCTTTGTGTATGAAAAATGGCGCTAACATAAAACAGATGCTCGTCCGTGGTCAAGTCTTTGCTCGGATGTCTCCTGATGAAAAGCATGAGCTTGTCGAGAAGCTTCAATCTCTTGACTACGGTTGCGGATTCTGCGGGGATGGCGCCAATGACTGCGGCGCCCTTAAGGCCGCAGACGTGGGCATATCTCTTTCTGAAGCAGAGGCTTCAGTTGCTGCCCCATTTACCAGTAGGATATTCGATATATCATGCGTCCCAAAGCTCATAAGGTATGTCAACGCACTTACCTTCAATTTATTTGATTTCCGCTAATATAAATTTAGGGAAGGAAGAGCAGCGTTGGTTACGAGCTTTTGCTGCTTCAAGTACATGAGTCTTTACTCTGCCATTCAGTTTACTTCTGTCAGCTTTCTTTACGCAACTGCATCGAATCTGGGGGATTTTCAGGCAAGTCTTCAAGCCTACCGGTTTCCCTTTTATTTGGCTAAGCGGTTCTAACTGTATGCGTATAGTTTCTCTACATTGATCTAGTGATAATTTTGCCTGTGGCTATATTCAGTAAGTCAATGCTGACACTAAAATGAATGCAATACATGACTAACTCTTCGTAGTGGGGTGGATTGGTCCCAGTCCAGTTCTATGTCGCAAGCGACCAACCGCAAATCTTGTTTCACGGAAGGTCTTGACTCCTCTGCTTGGACAAATTCTGATATGCATTCTCATTCAAGCCACTGCTTATGAGACTGTCCAAATTCCTGAATGGTAAGAATTATATAATTATTAACCATTGACTTTTATTCTGCCTTTATTATTGACGACTCTTAGGTATATCCCGCCAAAAATTAGCCATGAGGATACTAACATCAAGAACTCACAAAATACCGCTCTGTTCCTTGTTTCTTGCTACCAGTATGTATTCTCAGGTGTGGTTCTGAGTGCTGGCAAGCCATTCCGAAAGCCAGCAACTTCTAATGGTATGTTTCTTTCGTTTAAATTGACCCCAAAGCAACTACCAGTGCCTAATGTGATCTTTTAGTTCCGTTCGTTGCCACAATCATCATTATTCTCCTCTTCTCTTCTTACATGCTCTTTCAACCTGCCAAATGGCTGTACAAGTTGATGGAGCTTACATACATGTCTCCTGAGTTCAAGGGCTGGATTTTAATTCTTGCTTTGGGTGGTTTTGCCGCCGCATGGGTTTGTGAGAACCACATATTCCCCAAACTTGCACGTGGCATTGGACGCTTAAATCGCTGGTTACGTCCACATACGAAAAAGCAACGCCGTCGATACAAGGTTCTTCTTGAGGGCGGTCATTGACAGATTATCGGGCTTAGTATATATAGATTTTGGATCATATTTTTGCACATATAGCGGGTACCACTTGCTTGCATTGTTTCTACGATCCGTGACCTTTTTGTCAAACTTGCATAGTTTGAATAGAGGGCAATAGTTGAAAGTACGATAGATAGTGTAATTGAATTTCTCCAGTTGAGAAATCTCTATCCGTAAGCTAAAAGTTCCATTGAACAATGCTTTCTATCAAATATATACAACACATGGACCGCAGAAAACGTTATTCTTGGTGATACAAAGCGTTATCGAAAGTTATAGTAAAATTTCCGTGCGAGCAATCCTATCAACAGGTTTTTGCGCTTGCTTCACACTACTATCTCAGAACCCATCGGTGTGCGCGCGCCACTCGCAAAGGAATAAAACCACTTGGATTCCCTGTTTCGATAAAATATAGCCGGGCAATAAAAGGAAGGGGAACGAAGATGTGCCGAGAGTACTCCGTAGATTAATGATCCCAAGGGTGCTTCCAGCCAAGGAGAACAGGGCCATCTTTCTTTGCGCGGTACATCAACTAGTTTGAACATGCCGAGTTAGCTCCTACACACAAAGGTACACCGACAGCCCGCCCGATTCGGCACTTTTAACAGGTTTAGATATAAATTGTGGGGAAAACATACCCAAAACCACATGCTGGCACCAAGAGCAGTTGCAGCGAATCTGTACAGCGGTGGGCCTGGAGGCACCTTAATAGGGTGGTTGTTTGTTGAAGGCATGATGGAGGGACTTCGATTGGTATTCTAGGGCAAAAATAGAATTAGAAAGAGTCGGTATGGTGCAATTCACTGTATTTAACACACCTGAATAATCCCACCAGATCTCCAAGCTCAGAAAGGCGACAAACTTCCGGTTGTTCGTGATAGTTGCTTCTCTGCCGTCCATCCAATTCGAGCGTCACTCACATCACACCTGCAGTGCCGGGATTTGAAGATCACGTGATACTCACGGATAATATAAAATCCGATGCATAATCACCTGACACTCATACACGTGATGTTGCCGGAGCCCTGGAGCACGGGCCTTCTCAGAACCGTCCCGGCTTTGAAGCGTTTTGAGCCTTTGCAAAGTACTTTGAATTCTTGTGAAACGACAAAATATTGGTCTTCGGTTTAACTGTACGTCCCAGCCCGTGTGCTAGAGTATATAAACCTACCTACTCTCCAAACATGGACTTGAAAACTCATCTTAGCCCTTACATTATTTGCGAAACCCACGCGTTCGGACACTAACCTCTAGAAATAGACATATTCATGCGTATAATCTGGTTATCCTTTGAATACGCTTTTGGGTGCCTTTTAGCAGTGAAATCCCAAATATTGGAACATCTCTTGACCTCTATTTTAGGTTCAAAACAACAGAGGCTGCCTGAACGGTGGAGACGATAGGCCTTGCGCCTACAGGGCCAAGCTGCAACGCGAAATGCTCAGCAGAAAGATATCAGGAACGGTTGATAAAGTGAAATTCGCCCCATTGGAAGTCGGGGGATTGTTGGTCTGCACCAATATTTCATCCAGCCGAGAGAGCCACCAAACCACATTTGAGCACGTTCAGCCAAAGCTGCCAGCCGGCTACTAATATGCGCCGTCCAGTTTATATTACAATAGTCATTCTTCCCCAATCCAATGTATGGAGTACGACATGCAGGTTAAATCCTTTGATATCCTTTTCAGGTCAATATCCTGCCATGGTTGGATACCCACACTAGCCTACCTTGTCCAGATCACTCCACGGAGTATAAGTTATTGTTATCCTGTCGCACCATCTTACCACCTCACCATGGTAAACTCCAATTATCTATATATCAAAGCTGCATGGTTACCGTATAACTACGGGGCTAAAGGGGAAAGAGGGGAGATCTGCACATGAATTGGCGGACCAACTAGTCAGCCGGTATTTCAATGGTGACCAACCCCCAAAGCTGGTCGGCTCTTTGGCAGATGACTGGACTGTCATTCATGCGAATTAGAACATGCAGAGATCGACAATCCAGTCACTCCATTCATTTGGTATGCTGTGCAATTAAGCATTCAGCTGTCTCTATATGTGCTGATTGGTTATCTCATATGGACTTGTTTATCATCCTCACTGGGCTAGCTGGAATCCCCCGCGTTCCATTATCCGGAATCTCGCATCAGCTCACCATAAAGGGATAATCAATTTATTTAGCCTGCGCCTCTGAGGGGGGTTTCCAGATGGTAACCCCATCCGGTATTCTATCAATAGCCTGTATGCTATTTCCCAACCAATTAAGTGACTAAGTGACATGGAAGTAACAGGGAATCTAGCCATGGGCAGTTTCATACAATCTATATTGTATGCCTGCATTATCTAGGCCTAAAAAGTTGATTTCTATCCCAACCGTATATGGTCACACAATGGGGAGGAGAGCGTGGCGCTCATGGAAACCGCAAGTTTGGTATTCATTTGAATCATGCAATAGCCACACATTATTCTATGGCATGTAATTACGTGCTATATATACTGCTCTCCTGTCTTAGGAGATAATGGAGTCTCTACCTCATTTGCATCAACGACACCGCAGCGATCAGAGAAACAAAAATGCGTTTGCTATTTATTTTCACAGCGATTCTCCAGTCAACCTCCCTGGTTGCCGCATCTGCGATACCTCCTGGAACCAATGGCCCTCATACACCCGCGCAAAAAGACCGTGGGATTAGCATTGCTAGCGAAAGCCAGTATTGCAATAGGAAAGGAGTTGATTTATTCAAAAGTAATCCGAATGCTACTGCAGCGGATGCAGTAAGTCTGGCCCCCATGCCATTGAAGCAGCCATTTCAAATTAGGGGCACAGGCGTTAGTTAATCGTGTTCGTGGCTGCTAGATCATAGCTACAGTACTTTGCATTGGAACTGTTGGTATGTGATATTCCGAGAAATCTTTTTTTTCCCCCATAACTAAATGTGCGGTGATATGCTAAAGCTTAAGCAGCAATGTATCACAGCGGAATTGGCGGTGGAGGTTTTGCTCTTGTGAAACACCCAACAATGGGCTTTGAAGCCATTGATTTCAGAACAACCGCCCCTAGTGCAGCAACCGATGATTACTACGACAATCCTCACCATGATGTCCACCGAGGGGGTGCATCAGTGTAAGAGTTCTCCGTTCCCTTTACTTTTCAAAAATTATGTCTCCCCCAACCTTTACTAAACTGCAGTAAAGCGGCGTTCCAGGTGAGCTTCGGGGGCTCAAAGAGGTTTACAAGTATGCAAATCTGGGCTGGAAAAAGCTCTTCGAACCCGCCATACAAGCAGCGAAGGGTGACTTCAAAGCAAATGAAGACTTGATGTACTTTGTCAAACGCGTCGCGAGGGACTTACCCCGTGATCGGGATCTGGCTTCGCTAGATTATGATGATAGTTGCGGATGGTTTAGACAATATCCTTGGAACGAAACATTTTGCCCTGGGGGCCAATTGATAACGGAAGGTACCTCGTTGAAGCGGATAAAATACGCTAAGACACTGGAGGCTATTGCGAATAGTGGGAACGAGGATATCTTTTATAACGGAACAATTGCAGATTACACTTATGAAACCCTGAGCGGAAAGGAAAGCCAAATGTCGAAACAGGACCTGGAGAAGTACAAGGCCATAATCCGAGACCCTGTTAGCATCAACTACCGGGGCCACAATGTTACAAGCACGCCGATACCAGCGAGTGGAACGATCGTCCTCAGCATCTTAAAGCTTTTGGAAAAATACCCTTCTGAAAACGGTCCTTTTCAACCTGGGGCCAACAAAAACAGCACCCATTGGCTGCTTGAAGCAATACGATATGGCTATGCTCAGGTATGATTACGTTACTGCTACCTCTTTATACACAAGCCGGTGTAGTTAATCTGTGCGCTATAGAGATCCCGATTGGGGGACCCTGACCCCAAATTCCACCCTACAATCAACATGACCAACTATCAAAAATGGTTACTTGATGCGGAAAAAGGATTCCCCCATGAAGTTAAGATCAGTAATACTACCTTACGCGACGTTCTTGACTACCGAGTACCATATCCTGAAGCCAACAAAACCGCCCTCGGCATGTCAAACGATACTGTGAAATATAGTGGAGGAACGTCTCACGTTGTTGCTTTGGACAGCAATGGCTTAGCCATATCCCTTACAACCAGCGTCGGTGAATGGTTTGGAAGCAGAGTCATGGATCCTACCACTGGAATTATTTTTGGCGATGACATGTCTGACTTTCAGCGCAAGAAACACCCTGAAAATCCACTGGAGTTTCCGAATAACCATATCCAAGGAGGTAAAAGACCTCTTTCTGGAATGTCGCCTACCATTGTGACAAACAAGCAGGGAGAAGTGTATTTTGTTACCGGATCTGCTGGTGGGACGCGAATTCCTTCTGCCACCTTGCAAACAATTGTCAATGTTATTGATCGGAATATGTCAGTTGGAGCCGCTATCAGTTCACCACGTTTGCATGATCAGCTCAATCCGAATATTACGGAGTTTGACCTATCGTTGACAAATGACCAGAGGATGTACAACAAAAATATCGTGAGAGACATGCGAGACAGAGGTCATCAATTTACATGGGTTGAACCGGGATTCTCATCGGCCCAGGCTATCAGACGGGAAGCTAAAAAGGCTCCTGAAGCATCTGGAGAGGAGTGGCAGAGTAATTCAGGGGGGTGTATATGGTGGGACGGAGAAGACAATTGTAAGGACAAACAGGAGAACTAGGTACTTAGATACATAGTGTCTACTGAAAAATGGAGTTCATCATAACGATATCTCTTTTCCTTTAACTATACGATACTCCACTGCCGCTGCTATCGACTGTAGTAGGTTGTCCTACATAATTTGACTGGGATATCTTGTGGTCCCGAGATATCCCCTGGGTAACACCGGGCAGGCCCCGTACCTATCTCATGACACTATTCAAACGTGGAAGTATAGAGTAAATATTCCCCCTATACCAGCACATGATATTGTTATTGAGACTGCAGGGTGCATGGATACATCAAGCTCAAGACTTCTGACCTGACGGAGGCCAGGGCCCCGGTTTGCATTGATAGTATATCTTACACGGAAAGAAAGGAAAGGAAACTGAACATCCGGTTGCCCCTGCTGCTTGTACTGTACGTAATTGGTATTAATATTGTGTCAAACCGCTGGACCAAAAAGCAAAGACCCCCTGATTGGCTGCAAGGAGAGTCGTTAGTTATACACACTGACATCTTGATACAGGATGCGAACTGCAGGTAACCAGTTAAAGCGGCATACCTACCTACTACCAGTAATAAGGAACTTATGAAGGTGGGACGCGGACATTTGAGCCGGTCATAAGTTTGATGTCATTGAATAGGTCTTCCCAGCCGATGAAAAGGCCCCAGCCAATGTCCCTATCCCCTCCGAGATACAGACCAACGAGTTTTCCATCATCACTCGGCACGAGCGATCCAGAATCTCCGGCATCTCCAAAAGCAGAACAAGACCTTGGTGCAACGCTGTAACATTGGCCCAGTATTGATGTCCACCCTCCTTCTTCGTTCTTCATCCAGTGTTTGAAAGAGGCTTCTTTGGCACCATTCAACTGGCCTGCAGTGAAGCCAGTGCGGTTTCCGAGTTTAAACACCAGCATCCCCTCTTCTATTTTTGCAGTCCCAGACAGGAGGGTTTCTTCGGGCATGTAAGCATTCTTTACTCGTAGTGGAAGGCCGGAATCAGAATTTTGGGGGATCTGGCTTGGATTAGCAGCGTATAATAACCACCACTATCGATAGCTAGCACTTACAGCATTCCTTCCCAGCCGATTCTCCTTTACTTCGATCAAAGCCCAGTCCAGGAAATGCTTTTGGTCAGTAGCTCTAAATCCAGATGCTGCATAAACCTTGCCTAGGTGGTTATTTTTCTCCTTGAAGAAGCGAACTCCTTGATCGACCAGAGCATTAGTTGAATTAATAATTTGCTGGTTTAGCTCATAACCGCGAACTTTAGCTTTCGGAACGGAGGGATCCCCAGAACATATCCTCTCCTTGATTTCAGGCGAGATATTAGTATCCATTTCTTTGATGTCCGAGAGATACTTATCGATGGATCGTTCATGATGCTTTAAGCTAGGTTGGTCCACCAAAATGGGATTTTGCTGGATACCCCCTGGATGAATGCCAGTCTTATCACACTGTTCAGCATTTGGGAGGCTTTCATGAATGGAGTGGTAAGTTGTGACCCCGTATTTGCACCATGTACCATTCACTAACTGAAGCTCAAGGTAACCGCCGAAAGTTCCGGAAGAGCTATTTGAATCACGCATGCCAATACTTCCACCGAAAACAGTAGAAAGTTCCCAGTCCCTCTTTTCTAAAATGCGGCAGTCGGATACTTGGTCTAAAATTGACCCACGGTGGATGATTATAGCAACATGATGTAATTCACGAGAGTCCAGCATTTGTATGATGGCTTCGCGCACTTCTGTCCAGTCGCATGTCGACTCAGGCCTAACCATAAGTGAAACTGTCATCGTGCGAGGCCTAGAGAGACAGTCAGGTTGCCCAAGCAAAAGGGGCTGCAGTACGGTCCAATGCCTGTTACCAAGAATGTTTATGATAGCATCTTTTAGCGATGGCCATTGTTCAACGAAAGGGTCGTTCGGGTCCAATGGGAACGCCCTTGGATACACACTTGCGAGTCGATCGATGATCTCAACATTGAACTGGGCCATACTTTTTTCTTCCAGTAATTTCCGTATCTCCTTGCAGGCGAGATACCAGGAACGATCCAGACTGCGCTTAGTCGCTGATATGAATACTGTACTATGCCACTCTTGTTTCGTATCTTCTTCTGATGCACGTTGAACAGGGTATACTCCAGCGTAAGGGTTATAGTCAACATTAAACTTAATCAGAATCTCCATTACTGGCTTCTGAAGCTCTCTCTTCCATTTATCGTGTAGAGGGTCCCGAGGGCTAGGGACTTTTGTAACTGCAGGAAGCTTAACGAGGTGAGGCCCACCACATCGGTAATCCTGGTTGTAAATTGACACATCCCCAAGGAATGCTTCTCCATCGCTCTCTGTGGAGCCTTCGGTTCGTCTCTTTCTTGTAAGTGGTGAACTTTCTGATGATGAGTACAAAGTGTACGCATCAGCGAAACAGACTTCCTTTGACAATAGCTGACGAGAAAACGACATGCTTGCGGACAAGTTAGTAGACCGAAAAGCAATAACCTTCTTGGATAGCTGGATGTGGATAGACAGGTAAAATGGGTAGCTTATGCGGCAGCATCGAAGATAAGTTGGGGCCGGGGAACAGAGAAGCAGAGAAAGATATAGGAAGGGATGTACAACAACGGAGTTGATAAGCAAGGTTAGTGATCTTTTTAAAGGATCGAATTCAAAAATCTACTTAAAGTTACGATAGTTAACAGTCAATCACGTCATACCAACTTCACTCTATTTGTAATTCACTCTTTCTCCCTGGTAACCCAAACACACACCCTATTGAATTACGGGAATAGTTAATAGTCTACTCGCCATCCCGGAGAATCCCCGCTTTTCCATAATTATGCACTATGCATTGGAAACCCAAACGTCAAATTTCCAATATCTTGGTTTGATCAAGTTAAGGCCTGAACGTGCTGCAGCCAGGCACTTCCCAAAATAATTTCGAGGGCACCATGTAAATACCGGTTCATGTCCGGCAACTAGTATCTGAAAACTATTATAGATCCAAGATCGGCGTGGAGTCAACATTTTAGCCAGACAGCAGATTTGGGTGTTGCCTCCAAGGTAAGTTTTTGAGTTTCGGGTCCGTGTGCTAGTTAAATGGAACCTTGCATAAACACCCGGTCTTGGCGAAGCTTAACTTCTTAGCTTCCATCAAGAAAGATACTTGGTGATAAAAAATTACTATTATCTTTTTGATCTCTCTGTCTTAAGTAATAAACATTATATAAGGAAGCGGGAGCTTTTTATTTCGTTATGTGGCTTGTGGAAATACCTACCATGAAGAGAGCGTTAAGAAAAGAAGGTCATCATCAAGTCTCTGCTTATAAGTTATAGTCGATAAATGTATCGGCTAGAAAGGGACCTTTTCTGGATGTTCTAGTTCATCATATACTGTTCCATTTTTATATTGATAATAATCAAATAGGAACTAAGATCTTCCCCTGATTGATTTGAATCGAGACAGCGACTTCGAGAGAAGCCTAACCAACGCCAAGACCAAATTCTGGCTTAGTCATCAGAATATCACGTGCGTCCCTAAATGGGGTGGCGATAATGTATTACATAATACGGAATGGAATATCAGAGCATCCGACAACACATTTCTAAACTCTATTCTAATCAATGTCGCAACTCCGAGCTTTCGAGCTATTAAGACAACCTAAGACTTGAATATCACCGCTCGAGAGATCGTCAATCCATTTACCCCTTTTTCCTACCTCGTCCTGCGTCCTGGAGTTGCGGCGCCATCACTCTTCGGCCTTTCGTGCTATACCAATTTCCAAAACGCGTTCACGGCTCGTTTCGCGGTTTTAGGGATCGGGGGTTAGCCCTTGGAGAGCCACCACGATGCTTGCGTCGGGTTCGTCGCCCAGGCCTAAGCGCTCCCTAGAGCGCGATGAAGATGGCCGCTTGCGCTTCCAGGGCTGCTCCTCTATTCGCGAATTCGAGTTCTTAGGGAAACTGGGTGAAGGGACCTTCGGGTACTGTTCAAGCTTCTTTCTGCGCTCAATCGTACATCTGCTAACATATCTCTTCCGTCTTGAAGTGAGGTTTACAAAGCCAGGTCCAAACGAGCCGGCTCGTTAGTCGCCTTGAAGAAAATATTAATGCACAACGAGAAGGATGGGGTGAGTTCAACCTGGGAATGTAGCCGGCGCATGCACCCTGACTGACCCCAACGTTGGCTTAGTTTCCGATTACTGCCCTCCGAGAGATCAAACTTCTCAAGATACTATCACACCCGAACATATTACAGCTTCAAGAAATGGCAGTGGAACGGAGCCGAGGTGTGTTGCTTCTCGGGCGTTACTTTAGCCTCTAATTACGAGTCTGACCAGTATAACAGGCGAAGGACGAAAGAAACCATCAATGTATATGGTAACACCATACATGGAGCATGACTTGTCTGGATTACTGGAGAATCCAGATGTCCATTTTTCTGAACCTCAGATAAAGTGTTACATGATACAGCTTCTAAAAGGCCTTCAATACTTGCATGAGGTACTTCTCCATTATTCAACGTGACCATTGCTTATAAGCTAATGTGATACGCAAGAATCGAATATTACATCGGGATATGAAAGCCGCAAATTTATTGATAAATAATGCTGGCGTGCTTCAGATAGCGGATTTTGGTCTTGCCCGGCCCTATGACGAAGCGCCACCTGTTGCTGGCAAAGGAGGCGGAGAAGCAAAGAGAGAATATACGACGCTGGTTGTCACCCGATGGTATCGGCCGCCGGAACTTCTTCTCCAACTACGTCGTTATACCACGGCGATTGATCTGTGGGGTGCTGGGTAGGATCGGCCCTTCTCACCCTGAGGTGCTAATAGTAGACCTACAGAATGCTAATTATCGAGACAGGTGTGTTTTTGGAGAAATGTTCAAGGGGAAGCCTATTCTCGCCGGAACCAGTGATCTTAATCAAGCACAGCTTATATTCAACCTTGTGGGTTCCCCCACGGAGGAAAACATGCCCGGATGGAGTTCGCTACCAGGAGCAGAACCCATACGGTCTTTTGGCTTCAAACGCCCAACACTTGCCACCGTTTTTCATGAGTAAGTCAGCAGTATAAATATTACTTCTATTTATACAACATAGCTAATATATAAAATACAGACAAGGCCCTGTTGCAATATCTCTTCTAACAGAGCTTCTAAGGCTCGATTGGCGCAAGAGAATAAATGCCATCGATGCTCTCAAGCATCCATATTTCACTACCCCTCCGCTTCCCGCTAAGCCGGGCGACCTTCCTTCATTTGAAGATTCTCATGAACTTGACAGAAGGAAGTTCCGAGGACAAAAGGCCGCATTGCCCCCTGCACCTGCTGGTGGATCAGTTGGGATGGGGGCTCATAGTGAATGGACCTCAGGCTCTTCCCGAGGAGCACCCACCACAGATCCAAAGAAAAGTCGAGTTCCACAAGCAGCTCGCTCTGGTTACGGGAATAACATGCACCCATCATCCCGACCCCCTTATGACAATCGTATGCCTGACCCAGTCCACGGACACAAGCGAAAGGCTTCCGGTGAGCCTCACAGCCACCTTCCGGCGTGGCAACGGGATGCAAACTTACCACCCAAGCCGCCTGCCCCTGCTAACCCTCAATGGCAAACTGGTTCCCGTCGGGGTGGAGGCCCAGGCCAAGATAGCAGGCGTGATAGGCCGCCGATCCCCCGAGGTGGTGGGGGTATAAGTGACGGCGGGCGAGATTCGTATGTCCCCAATTACGTTGGCGGTGGTAATGACAGGTATCGATCGGGCGGTGATGGACCCATGCCTCCACGACGAGATAATATAGATCCGGCATCAAGAGATCGATATTGGCGGCCAAGCCGAAGTCGAAGCCCAGAAATGAGAGACCGCAGTCGATCAGGGGATCCCGGTTCTTTATCCCATCATTTATACCGGCGCTAATTCACTCGTTTTCGAACGGGCATATATCTACGCTTACCATTCACCTTTTATCTATTCTCGCACCAATATATTCCTTTGCAGCTCAAGGAATATATCTGAATATTCACCGTATTCAACCCATCATTTTCGTTTTCTGTTATATTCTTCATTTATTGTGATGTGGAAGGGCACTGTACATCAGGCGAACTAGACAGGAGTTCTGCGAGCATTTAGCGGATGAATCAAGAGACTTGCAATATGTTTGTCGTATCAAGGCATGGATTTCAGGCGCAATGTGGATAACCAATTTGTTTACTTCGAGCCTATTTAAATATGATTCATGCGAATGAACTTACACTGCTATCCAGGAGAGCCTCACTGCGGGTTGGTTTGCGGGTATGCTGGGGAAACTAAGTCGAACAATCCTATCAACGAGTAGGGTAGCTGAGTGAGAGCCTAAGTGCATGGCGAAAAATTAATGATAGGCTTACGCCTATCTCTTGCGTATCTAAGGGAAGAAGCCTAGAATATTGGCTGATACATTATAAATTTACTAATCAAGGAGCTAGGAGAAACTAGTATAGGGGGACCTGGGTATGAAAGATTGGTTTATGCTCTCTGGAGGCTGCAGGGCACGTATAGAAGTACATAAGAGGGAGTGTAATTTGATCTATGACGGATCCAAAGCCCTTGCTGGGGGTGCCTTGTGGTTATTTATTTGTCCAAGTAGTTATTGTGAGACTTTGTATTTCTTGCAGTAAAATTCTGGTGTTCACATTTACATCCGTGATATGCTTATCGTTATTATTTTATGTAACTAGGCCTGCCCGAACTAGCCAACCTCTTGTAAAGAAGGTTCTCTTTCTCATTCTTTTTGTTTCCCCAGAAACCTTTCCAGTTTCTGCTGGAATTGTGAAAAACCAATGCCCCGCCCACCGGTAGGAGAGCCGTCACCGCTTGCCGCGGCTATTCAATCGCCTCGAAGGCTACGCTTCTAAGCCTGTGTCGATACCGCCGTCCTTCTTCCCTGTCTGAATAGCTCTATAAAGCTATGCCATTTTCTTTGGGCCTCCCGGGCCTCTACCTCCTTTGCCTCTAGGTGGGCTTTTTTCCCCATCAAGGATTCCTCTACCCGGCGCATCTCTCTCTTCTCTCTAAGACTCTCTCCTTTTCATTGTAGTGGGGTATATTCTGACGGAGGTGTATTAAAGCGCAAGTAGCGCTGATGCAAGCTGCAAGCATGGTAACTGTAGCTGACCAAGTCATACTGTAGTAGTATGCGGATTTATTCAACGAACAGTTTCTAAGGACGTCGGCTAAGGACACATATTGACGGCGTCCAGTGTCTGGCGGATTTCCTACATAGGAAGCAGGTAACCGGTGGCAGAGCCCCATGGAGAGCACGCTCTCCTTCCACAAAAAGTAATATTTCAGTTCTTGCCTTATACGGCAGGAAGGGTAAACAGCAGCGTAAACAACAACATCCCAGGCTCGAGTTATTGTGAACACAGCGAAGGCCGCAAAAAGAGTACACAAAAGTACCGGCCAGTAACAGCGTGGTGAGTCGGATGTGGGTATAATAGGGATAAGTAAACTGACTGTAGAGTCCGGTATCCCTTGCAGCTAATCTGCGGTGTTACCATCGAAGGTAGCCTTGGGTGGAGGGTTGAAGGCAAGGGGTGAGAATTCGGTCATGAGCAATTGAAGGATGAGCTTTGCAGGGGCCCGTGTAAGTAAGGGGATGAAGCTTGATTGTCAGGCAGATACACGGTGGAATTGCCATCATGATGATCTGAAGAACTTCCTAAGTGCAAGGCAACTGGTTAACAGGCGTGCCGATGGTTGTTGTTCGTAAGCGTGAGGTGAGTTCAGGTTGTAAGTATGTGGTTCGTTCCATAAGCTGGAGATCCAGGCGGGGATAGTCTGTCACGTGGAAATACATGCTTATATAATCACTTGGCTATTTTGGCAGTTGAAGTGACTTTGACGTCACAGCGAGTTTGCTGTCTTCGTCTCGTCGCTGAACGGAGGCTTTTGATACTCCGTCTTCGTCGCTATTCAAGGATCTAAGTTCCGAGCGATTCTTGTCTTTTGATATACTGGTTTACGGCCGTCCTATGGCTCTGGTTGATGTTTTGCTGAAGGGTAGTTGAGTGATTTTTGTCCCAGGAGACGATCAAGTGGCTTCTCCTGGATATCCAAGTGTTGTATTTTGGGAGGCACTCGGCTGCAATCAACAAATATACCCAGGCTCCAACTTATAGTAATATCCTGATAGGAGTACAATTGTTGAGAAACGTCTTCCACAGGCAGCTCTCGGATGCATTTCTCTTCTTTGATACCCTGCATTTGACTGCTAGATTTCTTATTATGACTGTGATGGCCATCTCATGTTGCGGTTTTTGCATAACCTAGCTTAAGTTTCTTGCTAGATTTTAGATTTCTTCTCTTTCATTGATTCCCATCAAGTTTTTTCGAGCAGAAGTGGCAGGTCTCTCTCTTTATGTGGCATGAGAATCACTTCACCACTTAAGAGGTTCCCGAAGTTTTCCGGGTATCGTCATTTTATCTGTGGTCCATGGAGAATTTGAAGGCACAACGGCATTTTGAGTTAATCGACGGAGTTGATAGGGGATATCATGTGGATGCTTCTTCGTTAAAGATATCATTATGAGGTGTTATGCTTCCTTTAATTGAGGCTGGCGTCAGGATTTTATATCCGTCGTAATATCCTTAGGTCAACCGACATGTATCACTCCGATCCCCAGACCATAAAGCTATGAGTTCGTCTTCGTTTCACCATATTCCTTTGGTTTATGGCTACTCGTCACCAGCACTGCGTAAAAGTGCGAACTCTCGCTGGTGTAGCTAGGCTTGCCAGACCTAACCAACCTCTTTCAACAGAGGATTTCTTAACCGCTAGGGGGATCCCTCCAAGGTACCGGTGCCTCACTCACCGGTAGGAGGGCCGTCGCCCCTATCCACGGTTCTGCTGGACGTCCCTGCGGATGGACGTCTGCCGCCTTTGCTGCAGCCGAAGCAATATTTCCCTTTCTTCAAGGGCTTCCTCCCAGTCACTGATTGTCTTCATCGCGCGGGTGGCTTCATCGTTCACCCTGTGGCTTTCAGCAGCTAGGCGTCGACTCGCCTCGTTCCGCTGGGAGATTGCTATCTCCCGCTGCTGTAACTCTCGGAGGAGATCCCTTATCCTCCTCCTCTTGATGAAGTAGTCGGACGACTGGGTTGCAAGCTCAGCCTCCCGCTTTACAATTCTCACTGCCCGTTCCTCCAGTTGCTCCTCCTTCTTCTCCTCTTTTTCAGCATGCCATGCTCGCAACTTGGAAGAGACTGCGCACGCGGCGATAATGCCGGTCCTGACGGCAGCAACTAAGGCAATCCACGACATAATCTTAGAATTCAAAACAACGCCTGGTGTTATGGACTGACTTTAAGGACGCTGGCTAGGGACATCGATGTCCTGTCTGGCGGGGTATATATTGACATATCTAAACACTAAACTAACTTAAGGAAAGTGCGAATCCGTTATTATATTCAAAAACGGTAGGCGCTCCGGGCCGCTTCTTCATTTTTAACAGGTACTGTGAAATCCAGCATCTCTAACCTCTCTTAAGGATAGCAACTATTACATTCAAACTACTCGAATCCAATATGAATATACTCCAATGATATTCAAATAAGTTATATAAATAATATTTTCTTCCCTTCGGGAACTGCATTTCATTTGCGACTCACCACCGTCGTACCCGTCCAGTTAGAGATCTCGAGTCTATAGACAGGCGCGAACTTCCTATGCACCCATTCTGGGATACGACTACACCAATGCAGCCAGCGATGAACTCTCTGCTCTTCTCTCGACAAAGACTCACTGCTACTAGGCGTAAGTCTACTTTGCCCATATCCAACCTCAATTGGGGGAATATATGGGTGAACAGGGACGTTCTGCAGACATTCCTCTTCCTCCCACCCCACGTAAGCAGTAGGATTTTCCCTCCAAAAGTCCCGACACCATTTGCTTCTCACTTTGTTATACCCATCCCAATCAAAAAGCTTGGTAGAAAAGGAGTGGCTAAGCCACGCTGGTTCTAGTGGAGAATAGAGCCTTCCAATAGATCGGCTGACCTTGATTGCTAACCAAACCCGGCCATCGTTCCCAGGAGTAGAACTCGGCAACTCACAAGCTGTCACTACAGTTTTGCATTTAAAGCACTCTGTGGAAGGATCTATCCATCCTGGACGAGGCTCAGCACCAGGCTTTCGAACGTATAGAATACGTACTCCCGCATTGTTCGCACGCATATGTGGACAGAGTGCATAATTAAGGGCCTTAATAAGAGAAGAAAATCCTGCAGGAGTAACGTCTGCCCCTTCAGGGAATACGGGGAAACAATACTCCAGTGTGATCTCGGGCGAAGAAAATAGCTTGGTAAACCAGTTAGTATCACAACCTCCTCTCGCTTGCGATACTAGCTTCTTCACGTCCGTAAAGCTGAAATTTCCGTGTATTCCCAAGTTAAGGCACTTCACAGTCATCATACAATGGCGTTTTAACGGCGGTTCGCTTAGTTGGAAGCTAGAAAAAGCTTCGCTAGGATGAACAGCTAAACACCCCCGACAGCAATACTGTAACTCCTTGTTTCTCTCCAGCATGCAAAGTCCCTTGAACCTTGCTTCCTTGTTTGATAGGGTATCTTTAAGGGATTCAGAATAGAAGAATTGGGAACAGGTAAATCCTAAGGCAACCCTGTCATCTTCGTTCTCCAGGTTCTTGGTTACCATGGCCAGAAGTTCTGCCGGCAGTCTAACGAGAGGACTGTTGAATGCATTCAGTTTGGTGCGACTGCGGGCCAGAAGGCCCTGGATGTGATTTTGGTCGATGGAAGGACGCATGAGTAGTGATTGTAGAAGTGATTAATCGTAGAGTTAAGAATAGCTTATGGTTGATACCCTTTGGTTAAGTATGGGTCTTCGTAGGTATTCTTGGGCGATGCGTAATTCGAATACTGGTGAAGGGAAGTGATAGGTAAATAAATTGTCACAGCATTCAGTGAGATATGAATACTCTCGTTTGCCTCTTGTTTTGAACTGTTTGCTGAGCTTGTTACCTCGAGAGGCGGACAACATCGCTCGGGTCGCGCATTTTATATCTATATAAGTGCAATAAGGTTTTGACGCCCTCGCCCCAGTAGTTTAAATGTAAGCAGCCATTTTATTGGACAGATACAAAGTTTAATTGAAAACTCACTATATTATTGGTTAATTGTATTTGCCAAGACCAACCTTAAAGTCTATCACGTCATTCAACGATTGAGTCTAGCAGCTTGCCTCCATTTGCTATGAAGTCGCCTTCAGAGTGCTTATCCTAATATTTGTCATAACCATCGAAACCATCCGTGGCAATGTTGAATTGAAGATAGCTAGGAATAAAAAGATATACAGAAATAAACCATGCATGAGACCGTGAGAATCATCATCGTCCATCCATTATTCCAACTCAAAAACAATTTGCCAGTAAATCTCCCCGTCCGAAAAATCCCGGCCTGTGCAGGTTGAAGTATTAACGAAGATGAGTATAAAAAAATATGCTAACGCTTTTTTTTTGGTTCTATAAGGGCAGGGGCGCCTCATTTAGAAGAGGATACGGGTCATAATCCGGGCTAAATGTCTCGTTAGTTACTGGGGCTTATTTTGAGGGAATAGTAATAGATCGATACACATACATGAGAGACCCTCTAGTTGATCGTATAGATCTTTGATGTTTTCAGAGTCGACATTGCTGACGTCGGCCATCAGGTAAGCAACCTAGAAGTGCGATATGTTAGCAACTGACCATTTAGTACCTATGCAGGAAGAAAATAGCGTACATCTCCTCTGCTGTCAGTCATCTGTTTATCAACGTTGTGGTCGCCGAGAATCTCGTTGACTAGAGCCAAGTTAGCTTTGAAGTAGAGTAAAATTGAAAGAAATGAAAGGGGACAAACCTTTTCGCAGCACACCGGGAACGTTGTTGTGGATGAAGATAACTCTGGCATGGTTTGGCTCGTCGATAGTCAAAGATCGAAGAGTGACCTCTGGCATGTTAACTGCACCAAGGGTGGTTCCCTCGTTAACGTATCTTATTAGCGCCTGTCCGACTTCAATGCCGATGGCACTCTGTGCCTCTTCGGTGCTGCCTCCAATATGAGGGGTGAGAATGATATTCTTCAGGGTCCGCAGGTCGCTTGCCCAGGGTGCTAGATCCTTGTTGAAGTAATCTCCGTTACCTCGGGGTTCGCTGGGGTACACGTCCAAGGCTGCGCCGGCGATCTTCTCGGTACGCATGGCATGGATCAGGGCAGGGATGTCGACCACGCTCCCACGGCTGGCGTTGAGAAGATAGCTGCCATCTTTCATCTGCTCGAACTGCTGGGTGGAGAACATGTTTTTAGTCTCAGGTAGCTCCGGGACATGCAGGGTGACAAAGTCGGCTGTGTTGAGCAGCTGTTGCATCGTAGGCACCTGCCTGGCGGTCCCCATGGCCATGAGATTGACTACATCGTAGTAAATGACTGTCATGCCCATGGCCTCTGCAAGGACTGAGAGCTGGGAGCCAATATGTCCGTATCCGATTATACCTTGAAAACACTAATCAGTACAAAAAGACGGCAGAGGAAGAAAAAGGTAAAAAAAAAACAGGGATCATACCAAGAACCTTCCCGCGGACCTCCCAGCACTTATTGCTAAGCTTGTTCCAGGTTCCATTGTGCATTTCCAGCGATCGATCACCCAGTTGACGAGCAAGGGTGATGATCTCGGCAATCATCAGCTCAGCAACACTGCGGGAATTGCTGAATGGAGAGTTAAACACCGCAATGCCGTTGTTGGCAGCATACTGTAGATCGACCTGGTTGGTTCCAATGCAGAAGCATCCGATGACCAGCAGATTGTGTGCTTCCTTGAGCACTCTCTCGGTCAGTTTGGTCTTGGATCGGATACCGATGACATGCACATCCCTGTAGTTCCGTAGTTCCGTCAGCGGTAAAATTCTCCGAACGCTTTTTTTTTTTTTTTTTTTTTTTTTTTGCGGTATCGGAGATAGCTGCAGCGGGAGACTCGGTGACAGGAAAAAAAAAAAAGAAAGAAAGAAAGAAAGAAAGAAATGTGAACTGACCTGATTTTCTCGATCAATTGGTCTTCTGGGAGCGAAGACTTGAGGAATTCGACCTGGTAGCCCTGCTCCGAGAGCATGCTGCGGCCGGTGATGTTGACATTCTCGAGCAGCAGGACCTTGATGTCCTTGGTAGCGAAGGGCTTGAGCAGCTTTGGACGGGAGACGGAGGTCTGCCTGGCTGTTCGGGCATCGAAGCTGGAGAGAGGAGAGGGACGAGCTGCTGAGGGCGAGACAGACAGGCCCACGCTGGTTGAGACCTGGTCCGAAAGGTTGCGAGCGGCGCCGCTGATCTCTGTTGGAGGGGACATGGTGGCAGGGCAGTTGACGGTGATGCTGATGGCAGAAGCAGAAGATGCAGAAGAAGAAGAGAGAAGAAGGAGAAGAAGAACAGGCCGGGACGAGGGATTGACTGTCTTTTTTATATATCGCCAGCGAGCTAGCTGTCCGCGCACCGCCGTGAGTTGTTCGCTGCGTGCATGAAGATGACTCTTATCGCTCAATTCCTGCTTGCTCTCAGCTAAAAGCGGCCCCGCTGACTAAAAAAGGCTCGCTTCTTAACTAGCCGTCCGTTAACTATTACTGTCTATTGTCTCTTATCTCTCGCGCATAGAGAAGAGAGGCTGCGCTGGTCTGCACGCGCGCCCTATGGCTTGATCTATATAAGAGCCCTGGATGTCTCTATCGACTTCCCTCCGCCCGGCGTCGGGGGAGACCCCTGGCTGCAGACCAGGAACAAGCCGCTAGTTCATGCAGGCTGCGACTAACAATACTTCGGTACTTTTTGGCAGCTGCAGCTGTTTGTTACTTGTTCATTGTCCAGCATGGCGCTACTAGGTAGTTATGGAGTCTGGCGAAAATACATTAGACCTTCATGTTCTCGACGCCCTTGGCCAGATCCGCCTTTGCCGCATCGGCTTTTCCTCCCTTGGCCTTGACCTTCTGCGAGGTGGTGTCCTTGGGCAGCTCCCTGACATACGGGAGGAACTCTGGGTTGCCGGGGATGTACTTGCGCAGGACCTCGGGCACAATGATACCCTAGGAACATATATCAGAACAACGACACAAAGAGGTAAGAAGGTGAGAGGTGGGGGAAATAGATGAAACTTACGTCTTCCTGCTGGTAGTTCTCCAGGATACAGCATAGGGCTCGCTCGGTGGCACACAGGGTGGCGTTGAGAGCGTGGCAGTAGTTCTTCTTGACGTCGGTAAGCTTCTTCGAGCCAAACCGGATGTCCAGCTCGCGGGTCTGGTAGTCGGTGCAGTTCGAGCAGGAGACGAGTTCCTTGTACTCGCCCTGGAAGGGGAACCAGGCTTCCAGGTCCAGCTTCTTGGACGCGGCGTTGTTCAAGGCACCAGAGACGATGGCGATGACCTGGTAGGGGATCTTGAGGGACTTGTAGAATTCTTCAGAGGTATCGATCATCTCGTCAAAGGCCTTCCATGACTCCTCTGGCTTCGTTATCAGGAATTGCTCAATCTATGGCTGTTAGCTCTTGTAGTCGTGTGTGTAGGGAGCTCCAATGCATACCTTCTCGAACTGATGGACTCGGAAGATGCCCCAGGCGTCTTTACCGTGGGCTCCAGCCTCCTTTCGGTAACAGGTGCTGTATCCAGCATATCTACCGGAGTCAGCCACGACAAATTCTGTAATAAATACAAGGGAACAACCTACTTTATGGGAAGCTCCTTTTCCAAAATCCACTCTCCATCGTGCAAGGCGGACAAGGGCTGCTCAGACGTAGCAATCAAATACTTGTCCGTGCTTGGATCTTCGCTCTCAGTAACCTTGTATAGTTCCTCGTCGAACTGCTCCAACTGCGCTGTCTTGGCCATGTAATTCCTCAACATAAAATGCGGTGGCTGATTGGGCTTGTATCCCTTGTTAAACAGGAATTCAAGTCCGTAGTTGACGAGCGCAAGGTTAAGGAACAGTCCGTAGCCCGTCAGACAGTATCCTCTATGTCCTACGATCTTGACTCCTCGCTCTGGGTCGTAGCCATCAAGACGGTAGAGCACTTCATGGTGGGAGAGACAGTCGCGCTTCTCGACCTTGACGTCTGGCGGTGCCCAGGTGCGGAGGACGGTGTTGTTGTCCTCGTTCTTGTCGACGGGGACAGAGTCGTCGACGTAGTTTCCGATTGTCTTCAGCCGGCGGTCTCGAAGCTGTTCACACTGCACCGCTCGGTCTTCGATCGCTTTCTTCTCTTCCTCTAGCTTTGCCTTTTCCGCCAGCAGGTCTGTTGCATCCTCTTTATTCTATTGACCGTTTGTTAGTCGTCTCCATCCACATCCCCAGCTGTATCTCTTCGCGCAAGACCAACCCTCTTCTTCATGCCAATCTCCTTTTGTACGGCATTAATCTTTGATCCGACCTGGGTAGCCTCATATCGCGCTGCAGAAGAAGACGTTAGTCCACTCACGAATGCCATTGAGTCAGAAGTTCATCGAGCCAACTTACTCCGGCGAGCATCCTCGTACAAGGCCACAACTTCGTCGACGAGCTCTTCAGAGGCAAACCGCCTTCTCTGACTCTCCTTGACCTTCTTCGGGTCTCCTCCTCGCTCGGGGATGAGGTCTGCAATGTCGAGCATCTTGGCCTGTCTGCCGTATATGCAGCTTTTCTATCTTGTTTTTTTTTTTTTACCCTCTCTATCTTTAGTTATCGCAGTGCGGGGTGAGCGTCAACAGCCAGCAGCGCTGAACGAGAGACGGGACTCTATGCGAGCAGACACGGAGCGAAGACGAGAGATGGGCTGCAGCGACTGCGACTGCGAGACTGTCGAGTGTCTTTTTCTTCGCTGCCCTGGATGTCCCTTTTTTTTTCTTGTATGTCGACGAGAGAAGTTGAAAAGTCGAGAAAAACTGGAGGGGTAAAAGTGCGGTTCGCGTGGCGTTTGGGCCGTGTCGATAAGCGCAGAGGACGATATCAAAAGAATCAAAAAGATTGCAAGACAGCGGCATACAGCGCATGATAGATATAGGACGAGTAAGTGGGAGATAGCAGGAGAGATATAGAGGATAATTAGATATTACTGTTATTACCATAGAGAGGCATGAGGAAGCATGGAAAACATGAAGAAACATGACATAAAATAACATACACGCAGTGCTTGACCCCAATCCGTTCTAACGCTGGTCTATCAACCCATAGTCCCATGAAACGAAGGAAAAGAGATGGAGAGGAAGATAAGGAAAGAGAAGAAGAAGAAGAAGAAAAAGGGGGTATGCTCGTCATCATCAGCGTCAGCCACCAGCCCTGGCAGGGGGGAGAAAGAAAAAGGGAAGAAAAAGAAGCATTAAATCCAGCCAGGGATAAAAGTAGAAAGGGGGGTTAAAAAAGAAGAAGAGACAGCAAAGCAAAAAGAGAAGCCGAACCGACCGACCCGAGGAACAGAAGAGAAGAATCAACGCAGAGACAAACGGAGCAAAAACAGAGAAAGAGGGAAAAAAAAGGAAAAGTGAAGTGAAGCAAAGGGTATAACCATGTTGCAGCCAGTAGATAGAAAGCCAGTAGTTTCGTATCGAGGAGAGGTCGATCGAGTGGTAGGAAAAGGTCGAAAGGATACGCCGTGATCGTCACTGGTTTAATTGACGGGTTGTATCTGTTTGTTTGTCGTTCAATCGTTTGATCGAGGATGGGTGGAAGGTGACACGCCGAAGCTCAAGTCGCACCGTAAAGCCATCCGGCCGCCTCACATCAGTCGTGTATGACCCTGACCATCCCCAAACAAAGCAAGTAAGACGGAAAGGAAAGCAACGGCAGGGCAAGGCGAACGTCGGAAGATGGAGGGGCCTGCGGAGTGGTCTACATGACGAGACACTTGCCGTTGTTCGCTGGTTCGCTGGGCGTCTGAGACTTCTCGATCTCAGCGATCATCAGCTCAAAGGTGGACGAGACGTTTGTGTCGTTGCGGGCGCTGGCTTCGGCCCAGGCGCAGTTGAAGCTCTCGGCCAGCTTCTTGCCTTCTTCCGCAGAGACCGTTCGCACGTCTGCGGGGAGATCGCACTTGTTGCCGACGAGCACGAGAGGAACCCAGTCCTGGCCCTGGAAGCTGTTAGCATTCACTGTTGCTATAACTGCTAGAAATAAAGAGACGAAGGAGAAAGACGCACGAGGTGGTTGAGGATCTTGTCGCGGATGACGGTGACCATCTCAAAGGACTGTCTGGAGGCGACAGAGTAGACGATCATGTAGCCATGGATGCCGATGAAGTGCTTCGAGTTGAGGATGCTGTACTCGTCCTGGCCGGCCGTGTCGACGATCTCGGTCATGTAGTCCTGGCCCTTGTGCTTGATGGTGCGGTTGAAGGTGTTCTCGATCGTCGGGTAGTAGTTCTCGACAAAGGTGCCCTCGACGAAGCGGACGGTCAGCGACGACTTGCCTGCCATCAGTTAGCCATCGTGTCTCTTTGTCTCCATTGACTGTGCTTCTTCTGCATCAAGTCTGTTGTTTCTTGACTCTTGACTCTTGACTCTTGTCTCTGGAGCTGGATTCAACTCACCAACGGCCCGACTGCCCACTATGGCGACCTTGCGTTGTTTGGTAGCGACCATGGTGATGGTAGGATCAGTAGCGGACAGCTGCACTCTGAGGATGGACAGCAGGGAGGACGAAGAAGGCGACGGGGTGATGAAGGCGCAGATGAAGATAAAGAAGACGCAGAGAAGGCGAAGAAGAGAAGAGAGAGAGAGCGAGAGAGAGAGAAAAGCAGGACGAGATATTTTCCTTGTTAAGGTTTGTGTCTGGACCTCGAGCTCGGTCGAGTTTCTGCTTCGTATTTGCAGGACGGGGAGGAAGAAGAAAAGAAAGCAGGACGAAGCCGGCGAGATATAAGCCAACTAGATATTATACTCTCAAGAGGACCTAACTACTGGCGGCCGCGGCTTTATATAACGTCTTCGAAATAAAGGCTGGAAAGATGCTTCTGGTAGCTGCTTCTGGCCTTTTTATGCTTGCTTTTGGCTTCTGCGATCTAGCCAGGATGCTGGGAAAGCTTGCATCTCGAGATGACGTTGAGTTCGTCCTGGCTGTATCATCAATTCACAGCCTGCGGCGATGGCGGGCATGTCACTTGTCTGCTTTGTATAGATTAAATATACGCACTCCCTTTCTTTCAGACCAAGTAGCGCGTCCCTGTCGGACAACCCCTTCTTCAACCCCTTCCTCCCCCCCTCCCCCCTTGCGGCACTTATTTCTGGCACCAGCGAGGAAGCGGTCGACCTGACGGAGCGTGGAGTTCGCTCGCGGGCCCCTGGCCGTTTAGATACCGGATGGCGGCCTTATACCAGCGGAATACGTGGACAGCCCAACCCCGTAATATTCCACGTGAAAAAAACCCGGCGTCTGGGCCCTTTTTGCAAAGCAGGTCAAGGCCAACACCCAAGAAATCCGCGGGCTGGCCACCGTTTTAAGGATGAGCAGCAAGAGTTTAGGCCATGCATAGCGTCTTGTTTGCTTCGCTCTGCCGCCTGAGACGAGACCGCCGAGGCTCTCCTAGACTCCCCCGGGTGATGCCGTCCTTGGGCCCTGGTGTGCTCCCTCTGCCTCTCGCTTTTCCCTGGCTTCTCATTTTGAAGCGCTGCTATCCTTTTTTCTTCCTGCCTCGTTGCTTCTGTGATCTATCTACCGGTCAGTCCAGTTTGAAATAGCCTGCACAGGGATACAGGGAGCTCTTGAAACGCCCGTCAAGCTGGTGGCCCTCTCGCCGTATTTTCTCATTCCTCTCACCTTACTTTTCTCTCCCGCGTCTTTGCTTCCATTCTTCCATTGGTAGGCACATCGCATAGCCTTGGCCGCCTTCTTTCATGGACAACAAAAAAAATAAAAGAAAAATCCGGCTTTGACCTGTTCCCAGATGCTCGGATCAGATGAGATCTAAATAAACCGATAGATCGAGCCCAGTAGACAAACGCCTGGAAATCTAAAATCCTCTAGCCAGCGCTCATCAGTAAACTTGTCATAACTCGTGCTTGGGATGGGCATGCCTCGACCTTTCTCGCATCCTTTCCTCTCCCTTTGCCCCCCCTTTTCCGCTCTGCCTCCTGCTGCTCGTCTCCTGCCTGCAGCCCTTTGCTTGTACTTTTGTTACATGCCCAGTTACACACCCGTGTAACTAAGTAAGTTCCCTCTTCACCCCTCCTCCCTGCGCGATAATTACACAGCTAAGCTCGCGTCGCCTTCTAGAAGCCATCCCGAAGGATCGGCATTGGTCAGCTGAACGGCCCCAGAACCTGATCCACCGCCGTACATCCGCCTCGACTTATTTTGCGCGTCTCCTTGCCTTCCTGCTAACTCGTTCGTTTTGGCTTCTGGTGCCTGTCTTAGTCAGGTTGTTCGTGAACAGTGCAGGCGCAAGACCGGTGGCGTACTCCGTATGATTGCAAGGTGATCTGTCGTATCCGCACTGCGCGACGGCCGTCCAGCAACCGGAAGCGCCGTCGTGCATCCATCTCTCTCTCTCGCTCGCTCTCTCTCGCTCTGCCCATCATTTTCTTGCTGGGGAAGTGGGAGAGTGGCTGTGAGGCGCAAGGGACGGAGCAGTTGGCCAACCGTGGATGCGAGGAAAAGAAGAGGCGACGTTCGACCTGCTGCTTTGGGACGCTTCAGCCGCCTCACGTGAGCCATTCTCTTTGCTCCAGCTCTGGCTCCGTCTCGGCCTTTGCTCGTCTTGCGCGCATCTTCGTCGACTTTGCATCTTCTATTCGCTGCTCTGTCTTGCACGAACGACGCGGCTGGCCGTGGCCCTTGGTCCAAGCTGTCTATTTCTCCCATTCGACAGACATGTGAACTCACAGGGCGTTTGCCACCGCCTTCTCGACCGTGTTGGCGCTTCAAGGCGTAGGTCAGCCACGGGATATACCCAGACATCGATGCGCACTCTCTGGACGCCATCATATCTAAACAATAATAAGCTACTACGCTAGCACTCCGTACTGAGAATGCTGATGGGCTGCTTCCTTCCGTTCGGCCACCAGACCAAGGCATGGCTGGGGTTCTCCTCCGCCTTTTACTCGAGTTGTCGTTGCAATTAGGGACAGGCTGTGGGGCGGCATAAAGTTGACTACACTATATCAGCTACATACTTACTTTCACCCTTAAAGGGGTTATTATTATGATATGGCCCCCCTACTCCTATCCAGCATTGGCTTCATTCGGAGAAAAAGGCCACGCGACATCTTTCCACTTCTTCGTCATGGAGCTCCCACTCTCGCCAGCTAACCGACTGTTAGGCAGAAAAGAATCTCCACCACAACTGGCTATCTCCGAATGATGCTAACGTTTTAACTATTTTACTACTACTCCGTACTCCGTACACCTGCTAAACATCATATACCTTGATGTGGGCCAGCTGCTTTTTGTATCCCAACGACCCATTATATTCAAGCAGTCGGATATCTGCATTCCAATTCCCTTTTCCTCCTTCCCCTTGCAGTCATATTATTCAAGAAAGATATATATTCGTCAGCGCTGGCGCCCCTCTTTCCGCGAACCCGGAAACACTAAAAGACTAGGTGCCTGACATGCGACATATAGGGGGGGTCCCGCGGGTTCTTAACTTTTATTCATTCGGATATGTGTTCGGAGAAAGCGGAACTTTAACTATCTGTTTATTATCCTACGGAGCTTCCCGGATTCTAGTTGATTTAGCCGTTAGAAAAAATTTCCGCCCTGGACGTTTAAAGACAGTTGTTGATAAGACACCCTCACGCCGTCGGTAAGGGCCGTTGAAATTTAATTTCACTTCAAACGTCTTGCAGAAAATCTGAGACAGAGTGATGCTACTCTACCACGCTTAGCTACTGCTTACTCCAGCTTCAAATTCCGGGGGAACATTTTCAAAGGAACGCCCTGTGTCATCAAAACATATGCTAT
Source organism: Trichophyton schoenleinii (assembly GCA_018357685.1). Classification (NCBI taxonomy): domain Eukaryota; kingdom Fungi; phylum Ascomycota; class Eurotiomycetes; order Onygenales; family Arthrodermataceae; genus Trichophyton; species Trichophyton schoenleinii. The sequence goes on along the minus strand of WOFF01000004.1, from coordinate 4,420,826 downwards.
CAATATATTCGAGGATCAACTTTCTTCAAAGACCGCCATATTTGGTGCTTAATTTCTGACGCTGTTTTCATGCCTCAGAGCTCCTGGTGATCTCTTGACTATCCTGGACACTGGGATTTAGAGTAAGTCAAACAGCCATTCCCCATCATTGCCACGGCACCACCAAGAGCTTTGAATGCCTTGGATATGCTTAAAGAACGAAGCTAGGTACTTAGGCAACATGGAATCAACGAACCGTTAATTAGGTACCTAATAATTGATCCTTCCATACAGTTCAACCAAATATTTCCACGTGACCATTCGGAAGTTCCGATCATGTGATATTTTGGTATTGATTAGTCATCTAAACCCTTTTGGCTATCCCGAGGTTCGTCCGATAAACGAGCAACAGCCTCAATCCAAATGCCGTGATTCCCACAGTTGCGCATCTCGCTGGACAGGCAGGGCAAGAGATGTGCAAAGGCTCAGATCCCGAGATTTATGACGGATGGCAAGAGAAAACTCAGGTTTCTCTTAGTTTTACTCCGTAACATTACACTGAATACGGTGCGATACACAAGAGTTGACAACGTAATCTTCCTGGTTCTCTGGCTTGTTGTCGCATTTCCTATTCGTCCGAATTCAATATCAATACAGGCCGAGCTTTATTTGTTTCTTACTTCCACTGTGGCTCTTTTTGTAAACTGACCAAACTCAACCTTTCCTTTGTTATCTCGGCTTCAATTTAGAAAGAGGACGACCACGAAGTTGGCCATTCATTTTGAAGCTCCAAGGTGTTGCTCTTGGCTTGGCGAATTGCGGAACGGCCCGACAGGAGGCGGCGTGGGGGTATCTACTTCGGTTTCTCACTGCAGTTTTCGAGATGTTCAATGATATGCAGTGTAGATAGTTGTAATGTTTTGGCAGTTGGTAAGCTCCGGCTGTGGGGAATTCTTGTACATTTTTTGAATAAACTATAATCATCCCATCGCCTCGACTCTGAATAATGCCTTTTAAAAATTACCACGGCCCCTTTAATCATTTTGCCCTTGATTTACTACTTGTTAGTACTGTTGTTTTAGAGTTGGTGCTTTGAAATATATACTCTCTAGAGCCTATACCAAACGCTACATTCGCTATACGGATTGCTACGGAGACTGAAGATGCACTTGGTGCCGTGGCAATATGCCTCAAATGCACTTTGGGAACTAAAATCGAATTTGGCCACACTCCAATTCTGAGAGGTATCAGGGGATATAAGTAAGAGTGTATAACAAAAATTGCTATAGCGTATATCACATAGTTCATAATATTGTTAACATCATGTGTCCCTGGCTTCAAGCTCTGTCGGCATTACGTATGCGATCAACGATCCCTTGAAGTCTAGACGTGAATCCGGTCATTGCATCTTCCGCATCCCCTCTAGCGTCATGAAGCTCGTCCTCCACTTTCCGATGATAATGGAGAAATTCCTCCACTATGCCTAGGAGACGCTCAAAAGTTCGAGACTGTATGGTTGAGCGTATATAAGAACGTGCCTCGTCATCAAGACAAGCAGTGCAAAGTAGGACGGATAAATATCCAAATGCAACGTTGGAGTGCGTTTGGACCACAGAATCAGCCTAGAAAAAGTGTGTCAACATGAGAATTCCCAAAGAAGGCTAGCTTTACCTTGAAAACTAAGGTACCAATCACTCACCTCTGCTATGGCTTCTAGACCATTGGTAAATAGTGGAATAAGCCTATCAATCAATGTAGTATTATCTACCCGTGACTCAAGCAAGACACACCGAGCTGCACTGCTCCATTCAGTAAGATTTATCAGGGCTCCAAGCGCCAATATCACTGTATCCAGCAATGATTCTTTGTGAGGCCCGGTGGTTTCATCTCCAACGGATTGGAAATTGGAAATGACAATGTGAGCGAGCGCTTCAATAAACTTGGGGGTAGCAAATTCCTCACAGAGGGTTGGATTGTTGTTGGTAACGTTGAGAATTAGTCGGATTTCAAGAATTTGGATCTGCCTGCACCGAACGTCTTGCTGATGCCCTAAAATCGATAACAAGTGGCCCAATTTTGAAAGGGGTTTTAGTGCTTCTTGTTGTTCCTCGTCTAAGGATATGGTGTGTATGGTATATGACTCTAGGATTGAAAGTGTAATTTCAAGAATAAGAAGTTCATCTGGGCCTGCTCCCTGGATATCTTCTATCAACGCATGCTGGATCAGAATACGGATAACTTGGCGCAAAGTAGAAACAGGCATAGTTTCCATAGAGTTACCCGTCTCGCGGAGTTTGCGGACAGATAACTCGAGACAACGAAGTGTCAGTATTTGAGGTGTTATAACGGAGGGTGTTTGGCTATTCCAGATCTTGCTTGCTGCTAATTTGTCGCAAATATCCTGAATATCTGCTTTGCCAGCCTTCGTCATCTTCAAGTCCTTCCGCTTGGCGAGTTCAATCATGTTTTTATCTTCATTGAGTAAGGATGGAGCCACTGTAAGGATCTGTGCCCAGCAATCCTGTAACGTCATCGGTGATATCGAGCCAGAGCTTAACAGTAAAGTATAGACACAAGAAGTAAGATAACCACGAACGAGATCAAATTCTCTGCGCTTTATCTTGGAAAATCGCTTCTCTAAGGCATTGCTTAGGAAGCGTTGCGAAAACTGAGCGTCAAAGAGCTTTGTGCATAACTGAACCATTCCGCTACGCTGTCTGGATATAGAAGCTGCTTTGTCTTCAATATCTTCGAAGATGGTGTCAATCATGGCATGATATCTTGCGTTATCTCCGGAACGACGGAGTTCATGAATACTCCGTATCGTACTAGGGCCGCTCATACTTTCTTCTTCCAAACAGGCCGAAAGTGCGGACGTTTGGTGCGCCAGGCCCAGTGGCGGCTGGCTTGAAGAGCCACTTATCTTGCTTGCCATTGAATCAGACGGAGGAGGGAACCCAGAATCAAACAGATTACCACCTATTTCCTCTATTGTGTCCATTTCGTTTAGAAAGGATCGTTGTCGAGAATAAGTCACCTTTAGTCCGCTTGTGACTGCTTGATGAATGCTGTGCTGTTTCTGGCCTTTCGAACGTGTAGCTCCTGCATCATCTGATGGCATGGTGTCAACTGTAAATCGCTGGCTAGCAGACTGTACAGGGCTATGGGAGTTCGCCCGAGGAATCTGGTCCCTAGCAGATCCCTCGTCACCCGATGAATCACTCGAAGAATCTGCCGTCTGTCTACCGCCTAATGCATCTACTATCCGTTTTCGTTCTGCAGTAGATGTGACCGTCTTTGCAGGGCTATCACGCCCCTCCCCAATTCCAATACCGAAACGACCATAGGCATTCCTCAGTCGGTCTGTACCCGTGGAGAAAGACTTTGTCAATCGCGGCACCTTTTTCGGTGGCGTGGTCAGTCGTCGTTCCCGTACTGGAAGATCTCGCGAACTTGCAGCTATAATCTGCGCATTCGTTGAGGTACTACTAGCACCACCTTGCATTGTCGATCTAGAGGGAGGTCTCTCCAATTTCTGTTTCGAGGTACGAGTCTTAGAATCCTGTCTAGGCTTGGTCGGGGAGCGGATGACTACTTCCACCTCAGGAAGTTTCTTCTCATGTATAGGATGAGGCGCCACATCTTTGCTCCTGCGGGTAGTGGCAGTGTCATAGGTGATCACTTTCCGTGGCGGGGTGTTCTTTGGTGCAACCTGATCGAGTTCCTCTGACCGCCAGACAGCCTTGGGCGTGTTCAATTTCCTTCGTTTAAGCCATGGCTGAGAGCGGCTTTGACGGTCTTCGTCGGACAGCTGAACATCATATATGTCAAATTCCTTTTTCTCTTTGGGTGTACGCGGCGTTGTGGGCGATGTAGCATTGCGCATAGCTGTCGAAGATCCCATATCTCGGATGTCACTTTTCCTGGTCTCTACCGCCTGCCCTCTTTTTGCTAACGGGGAATCATTTGCTTTTGCGTGAGCCTTATTCACGTCACTGGGAACGCGCTCCAGGAACCTGCTTCCTCCGCTGCGCGCCTGTTTACCATACGTCCGTATATTACGCGATGGCGTGAATTTGTCGGCTGTAGGCATGTCTAACTCGTTTCTACTTTCGAGAACTTGGTAGGAAAGCAAAGGCAAAGCCAAACCACGGCTTTATAGAGGCCGAGCCGTATGATGGAAGGTAGCGCAAACTTGCGCGCAGTAACAGACCAAAGGGTCTGTCATCGGAAGGCCGCTTGTATCCAGCTTTGTGAAGGTAGATTGGCCTAATACACCAGTACGAATATTCATTAGCTCTTCACTTTCTTGCATTGTATGCGACAGCGACAGTCTGTCAAACGCGTACAGCGCATTCTAGGAGATGGAAGATAGCATCGACTGTACCGATAAATTGCCGCTACAGCATCTCCATGAAAAAGTCAGCAAAATACCCTCATATAGCCTGACCAATGGACATCCATTAGATTAGAATCGGCTCAGCCGAGTCCTTGTGTGAATTGAGGCCGGCTATAGCTGTAGCTGTCGATGTTGTCGGCAGCGATGGTAGTTGTAACTAGTGGGCTGGTCTGTAACTACTTGTCGAAAGTGGCTAAACCCCGTGATCTCGTTCAGCCTCATCCTCCGCCGTACTTAGGTTGGATTATTTAACTAAACCTAGGCAAAAAGTGTTACTTCATGCACAGAGTCTACGATACCCGCAAAACCGCCAGTATCAGACCAAAATCTCTGTACAGTAGACGTACCTTTGGGGTCTCCTGCAAAATATTGTTAAAAGACTAACCTAGCTTATCTAAATAGGGTAAATGTCCAGGTGCCTCCTATTTACATGGCAACAAAACCAACAGCCGAGCGCACAATAACTCGAGAGGTATAGTAACTAAATGTAGGGTACGCTCTCAGTTCTGGAGAATACACTCCCCGTCGTTGTATTCTTTGCTTTTTATATGATAGCTGGCGAGTTGTCTTGACTGTTTTCAAGCCTCATCACATGGCTTAAGCGCCTCCCCGCACATAAGTTGAACAACATCACCCGTTAATTAAAGCTCTCCTCCCCACGAAGAGATTAGCAAAATTTTCTCAAGTTGGTGATATCATACGGAGCTGCTTGTGAAGCTGTCATATAGTTTCGTGTGGGCTTTTTGGTTTTACTAAGGGTGTTTTTGGGAGAGGCAAAGTTGTTGTCTATTGTCCTGGTCGAAGCTGGTGAAAAGCTATATCGACCAATCACTATGGCATCCAACGAACCTGGACCAGTCAGGGGAGTTGGGCCAGTATCTATGCCAGACGATAAAAAACCAGCTGCTACTGTGTCGAAGGCCGTGAAATATGAGAATGTGTGTGTGCTGCCACAGACACCGCAGTTGATTGCTCTCTTGACGTGAGTTTTTTCCAGCACAGTGAGCAGCTGGACTCTTGGTTAACTTGCCTTCGGGAAAAAAACAGTATGATCCGAGACCAGCGGACCTGTCGAGCAGATTTCGTCTTTTACTCTAATCGTATTATCCGTCTACTCGTCGAAGAAGGGCTGAACCATCTCCCTGTCGTGCAGAAGACGGTCACGACCCCAGTCGGCCATACTTACGGAGGAGTTGGATTCGAGGGTAAAATATGCGGAGTATCCATCATGCGTGCCGGCGAGGCAATGGAGCAGGGACTTCGTGACTGCTGTAGATCCGTTCGGATTGGAAAGATTCTGATACAAAGGGATGAGGAGACATGCAAGCCCGCCCTGTTTTACGAAAAACTGCCGCAGGATATATCAAAGAGATGGGTGTTGTTGCTAGACCCAATGTTTGCTACTGGTAAGGATTAGCTGTTAGCGGATGTTCCATACAGTGGTGTCTGAACTGTTTACAACATGCTAATCAGACTGAATAGGCGGCTCTGCTACCATGGCGGTTGAAGTTCTAAAGTCGAAGGGCGTGCCGGAGGACCACATTCTATTTATTAATCTCATTGCCAGCCCATCAGGAGTTGCTGATTTTGCTGAGAGATTCCCAAAACTCAGGGTTGTTACCGCTTTTATCGACCAAGGGTTGGATGAAAAGAAGTTCGTCTTCCGTCATACTTAGCACTTCGTTAATGTTCAACATTGCTAACCCCCATCTTTTAGGTATATAATACCCGGGTTGGGTGACTTTGGAGACAGGTACTATACTCTTTAGGGTGTATGGTATTCGTATCTCTGCAATCATGGTGTGTTGAAGTGTATGCTGGTGTCGGATGTTATCCTCGTCCAGTTAAGCCGAGATTGAAGCTCTGATAGTGCCTTCTGATGGCTAAGCACCAAGCTATCACACACATCAATATATCATTATGAAACATTTTAGAACGAAGATAATGACTCCATCAAAGGTTTCCCTTTGGTAATTCCGTAATTATATGCATGTGCCCAGATAAATATGCCACTTAGCCCAGGGAAGAACCCCATCCTGAACGCCAAATGAAAAGAAGATACCCGTAGATAGAGGGTGGAGGAGAACAGAACAGGATCTAGTAGTCATCATCAAGTCCTTCATCAATTATAGCTGGCGCGGCAGAAGCAGAAGGGCCATCATGATCCGCTCTGCCACCACTAGATCCCGTCCCTTCTTTGGGTCCCTCTTTCGCAACGGCATCGCAAGCATCGACCCAATCAGAATATACATCCACAGCTGCAGAGAGATCTATAATTTAAGGGAAAAAGGTAGAGGTTAGTTGAGATATTGATGCTGCGCCAGGGAAAGGGTCATAGGACATACAGTTGATCCCTGTCTGAAACCGCTGCCCGCATATTTTACAAGATAAATTTCCAAACCCCAACTTTTTATTGAGTTTCACAAGTACACAGTTCTCATGGTTGCAGAATAGGCAGTCGAAGGTCGTAGGAAGAGGCTCGCTCTGTATAGCTCAAAGCAACCAGTGTTAGCACACCCAAAAGTCTAGAATAGACCAAAGGTGGTAGGCAAGAGCGAACCTTTTTGGGGCCTTTAATTGTGTTCCGCGACGACTTCTTGCGTTTTCCCTGAACGGAAGAGAAATATTAGCACGGGTTTGTAGGTTGTAGAAAACGGGAGCTGGAATTTCGCACCATATTGAGTGGCCCGCCTGATATTAGTAGGAACTTTTCACTAACAAGCCAGGCGACGGCTTTTCAAGTCTCTTGCAAATGTGTGGTTTGGTAGTTGAGGACGGGAAGTATTCGACCAAGGAAGTGGTATTAACGATATCAGTCCTGCTGCGTCTTTGGTCTTTTTTGCTGGCTCGAAGTCGCATCTGTCTCTTGCGACTTTGAACACAAAACGTCAGGCTGACTAAGCTCAATAATTCTTAAGTTCTGCACTAGTCCAGGACAAGACTAGTGCATATTTTGATCCACTCTAAAGCTGGGGCCAATCAGAATTTCCAGATAAGGAAGCTGATACTCCCCGCATCACGAGACCCTGGACAGGAACTAGTGTTACTTCTTTAGTCCTGCTGGGGATATAAAGATGCTGGAGACTTCTGTATAGCTTCCAACTTCTTCTTCCTCTTGGTTCCTTTCCTTTCTTTTTGATAACCGGTCATTTCTTAAATTTCTGGGCTATATAGAGCCTCTTCTCCCTTCTCGGTCGTTGGAGTTGGTTCTAGCTACTGGATAATTGCGTCTTTCCTACAAGCGGTGACCCCCGATAGAGCTTCACTCGCACACACAGGCAGAATTCTATTCCTCGGACGAACTCATACACCATCCCATCTGGCCTAATTAGAATCAATCATGACGTCTAAAGGAGAACAGACCGAACCGACGGCGCCGAAGGAAACGCCGGCTGAGCAAGAGAGCCCGGATACCTCGAAGAACCCACCGTCCAAATCCGATGAGAAAGAGAATCCTATCCTCGTACAGGTACTGGCGGCGGTAAAGAGACTCGAGCTTGACCATGGGAGGCTGAGTCTCCTGTTGGACGCAATGAATGGGCGTATCGAGAACATATCCTTCAACAAGGATATCGTCAAAATGATGACAGAGGAGCAGTCACTCGATAGAGAATTCCCACCAGAATCAATACCTGCATCTGGCGTTGGGGAGGATGGGCGTCTGAGGTCTGCTGCTGAGGACACAACGGGTGTGCCCAGATCACCCACCGCAGTTAAATCTCCAAAGCGTGGCGGAACATCTCGCATAATTCTCACCACCTATCCAGGTCAATCAGGCATTGATCCTATCAAGATGGACTGGGGTAACATAGATCCAAAGGCTAGAGGGCCTGTTGTTGTCAGCAGACAGTATGATACTGTTCGAAGACGAAATGGTAAGGTGACACGTCACTCCTTGAACGTTTAAAGGTTCACCGCTAATAAGCCTCATTTATCCTGCAGCCATTGGGGCGCACGGAGGATCTTACTCCATCTACCATGCTCTCGCAGTCGCTAGCAACAATCTAGATACCGAACACAGACCGGATTTTACCAACACCGAACCCGCAACAAAGATTGGGCCTTTCCCGCAATGGGGCGACAAGAAAAAGATAGTTGCCATGGACCCGTGGGGTCATCTAGCCCCATGGCTCTTCGACGAATTGAGGACTGACCACCAGCTGGATATCCGCCCGACAATCGCCATCACTCGAGCGCACATGAAATTGCCGGAGCTTGCTGATAGTGTTCGTTCAGGTAGACTGGTTCCCGATGGAAAAATTTGTCTGAATGAGACGGGAGAGCTGGCTGTTACGAAGGTCGCTGTAGAACCAGTCTGGTACCTTCCCGGGGTGGCTGAACGGTTTGGCATAGGTTTGTCCTTGGGCTTCCGCTTATTCTTAGCTTGTGCTAACCGCTTTGGTTGTAGACGAGGGCACTTTGCGCCGTGCACTCTTTGAGGTCACTGGCGGATCGTTTCCAGAACTCATTACCCGAGGAGACATCAAAGTCTTCCTGCCGCCAATTGGAGGGTTGACGGTGTATATCTTCGGCGATCCCGCAAAAATGTCCGACCCGAATGTGAAGCTTGCTCTACGCATCCATGACGAATGCAATGGTAGCGATGTGTTCGGTTCCGACATTTGCACTTGCCGTCCCTACCTGATTTTTGGAGTCGAAGAAGCTGTGAAGGAAGCTCAGAGGGGTGGCAGTGGTGTGGTCATATATTTCCGAAAGGAAGGACGAGCACTTGGTGAAGTCACGAAATACTTGGTCTATAATGCCCGTAAGTTCACTCCGCTCATCTACCATTGAATTGCACGCTGACGAACGTCCATCAGGTAAACGAGGTTCTGATCGTATGTCTTTCAATTTCCAATTTCTCGAGCCTTACTAACCCTGTGGAAGGTGCAAGCGAGTACTTCAAGAGAACTGAGAATATTGCTGGGGTTAAGGTACATCCTGTGTCACTCATAGTCCAAATTGTGTGCTAACAAATGGTAGGATATGCGCTTCCAAGCTCTAATGCCAGATGTAAGTATTGAAATTGTCTCCAATAACGTTCCATCTAACCACGGCATAGATTCTGCATTGGTTGGGTATCACCAAGATTGATCGAATGCTCAGCATGTCCAAGTAAGTATCCCGCTGTCAAGACCGTAGTGCCCGAGTAGGATTAACCTTTACCCAGCATGAAACACGATGCAATTGTTGAACAAGGCATTCCAATCATTGAAAGGGTACCCATTCCAGATGAGTTGATACCAGAGGACAGCAGAGTCGAGATCGATGCAAAGATCCATGCTGGTTACTGTAAGTTTCTGCTCCACACATCTAAGCCATGCTCAGACTAATTTTAAATCCCCATAGTCACAAGCGGTAAAGTCATGAATTTGGAGGAGCTTTCGAATGTCCAAGGACGTCAGTGGGATGATGTTGATGTAAGTTATCCGGGAATGTTATATGGTATATAGCTTCGCCGTTCTAACATCCTATTAGCACTGATTGAGCAAGCCAGCACTTTCGACAGGCTGATTCCATCACTCGGGGTGACTCTTCCACTCTCAAATACTTCCTCTACGGTCTTATTTAGAAGGGCAGGGTCCGGTTGTTGCATCTTTGGACTTTTCTTGAGATACGAATTGTGCACTTTCTACATAGCGAGTTTTGAGTTCAGTAGATACAATTACATAATCAAATCTCATGACAAATTTCTTCACGTGTCTATATTCGGTTTAGCGCGAAACAGGTGCCGACGTCTTACATAAGCACACAATCGGAAATGGGCTAGCGCGCACAACTCGCTTAGTGGGAAGTTTGTGGGATTTTTTTGATTTCAATATCACAACGCCGACAACGTCCACCACGATTTGAACCCATCGACGCCCAACGGATTGTCTGTCTTTCGGAACTGCAAAAGATAGACCCGAATCGCAATCATGGCTGTTGGAAAGTGAGCACATCCTTCTATACAGCATGTTTACCGCCGCCAGGAAATTTCTCTAACCACCGCGGAAACCAGGAACAAGCGTCTGTCGAAGGGCAAGAAGGGCCTCAAGAAGAGAACCGTGGACCCTTTCACACGAAAGGACGAGTACCTCGTCAAGGTATGTGCTCTTCCCTTGATGTTTTTGACATCGCGATCTTGGTCGCACTGGAGTATGGATATTAACGAGTCAAAATAATTATAGGCCCCTACCACTTTCCAAGTCCGAGAGTATGACCCTCCATCTAGATGATTGAATAACCCTCTTCCTATCCGGAATTCAATGCAGAAGAACAAGCGAGCTGATTTTGATTTGTGTGTAAAGTGTTGGTAAAACCCTCGTCAACCGAACCACTGGTCTCAAGAACGCAAACGACTACTTGAAGGGCCGTGTCTTCGAGGTCTCTCTCGCCGATCTCCAGAAGGATGAAGCCCACTCCTTCCGCAAGGTCAAGCTACGTGTCGATGAAGTCCAGGGAAAGAACTGCTTGACCAACTTCCATGGATTGGACTTCACATCTGACAAGCTCCGATCTCTTGTCCGCAAATGGCAAACCCTCATTGAGGCCAACGTTACCGTCAAGACCACTGATGACTACCTCGTCCGCCTTTTCGCCATTGCCTTCACCAAGCGACGACCAAACCAGATCAAGAAGACCACCTATGCCCAGAGCTCCCAGATCCGTGCCATTCGTAAGAAGATGACCGAGATCATGCAGCGCCAGGCATCCAGCTGCACTCTTACCCAGCTTACCAAGCTCGTCCCCGAGGTTATTGGTCGCGAAATCGAGAAGTCCACTCAGGGCATCTACCCTCTCCAGAACGTGCGTTCAGCCCTCCTTTTCTGCCGAATCATACAAGACGGGATCTGTGCTGATATGCGATAAATAGGTTCACATCCGTAAGGTTAAGCTCCTCAAGTCACCCAAGTTCGATTTGGGTGCTCTTTTGGCTCTCCACGGCGAGTCCAGCACTGATGACAAGGGACAGAAGGTTAGTCAAGTCAATCAATCTCTCTATATACCACTTTCCTTTTTTTTCCCTCCACAGCCTCATTATTAACTCATCTGCAACAGGTCGAGCGAGAATTCAAGGAGAAGGTTTTGGACAGCGTCTAAGCATCTAAAATAATGTCTCTTTTACTACCACGGAAATAACAGCGGGAGGAGTCGTGGTCAGTGTTAGGTCATATTTGAGAGCTGGGAGGGAATTAAAAATTAATGAATTTAACGCCCATCCTCCCTTGTGTATGGTCTTGATATAAATGGCAGAGCTTATTTCTTTACTTCAAGGGGAAATAACAAAGAGCGCTGCTGTTTAACTGTTTTCTGTACCCTCTCCTCGGTGTTTTGACTATGTTAACCAAACCTCCTTTATGCCTCCTTATCCAAACAGTTCATGATTAAAAGTCAAGTATGGCCTGTATTTTCTAAATGTACCAACTCGTAGTTGTAGCCAACACCTCTTGTACCCACTATAATAAACCTGTAAAGGCAGCCAAGGTATCTAAGCCAAAAATGCTCTATGTCTATGATCTGGTTTCAATTCCTCTGATACAACTACACTAATGAACGTCACGGGGAGGAGTTCAGCTCTCAGTCAAGAGTTTTCATGAAATCCACGACGGCTATTTCAAGAGTTAGTAATAGATTGTCACAAAATCAATCAACACTGGGTTGACATGCCTGTTTTGAAAGCCTCAGGGTTTTCCGATATTAGCCAATGACCAGCATCAATGTCCATTAGCTTATAGTTCGGAAAGAAACGCCGGATGGTAGGAAAAGACTTGTCCGTGATATAACGGCTTCGAGTCCCACGAAGGAAGAGAGCTGGACCGCTGAATTGAACGGTATCCGATTGAGTAAATGGGAAGTCTCCTAGAAGTGGCAATGATTCACCGAGAATTGCCAACGGGATTCGGAACCGTAAAGCCTGTCCGCTTTGCTCCCTGGCAAGATTTGTAAGAAGGAATTGCCGAATAGGAAGTGACTAGCTACGTGTTAGCCAGGGTGCATGCATAGATGGATGGGGGCAGTTGATGGAAAGCACACCGGTTCAACACGCCGCAGAATCTCGTCCGCTTCACTCTGCTTGGTTACACCAGCATTTTCGATTTCTTGCATGGATTTGATATAGGCTGGAAATGTTTCACTTAGTTTAGTCTTGTTTGGCGAATTGTCCACGGATATGATTGCTGAGATCAGATCTGGGGCACGGAGAGCAAGATGCATTGCTGCTTTGGCTCCCCTAATGTAGTTATTAGCAGGTTTGTCTTCCCACTAGAGGCAATAATACAGTTGAGAACCAACATTGAATGACCCAGTAGTACTGGCTTCTCCAGGTTGCGGTTCTTTATGAAATTTTCAACATCATCCGCCATAACATCGTAGTTATGCTCCGGTACATGCGGGGAATCACCATGGTTTCGAAGGTCCTAAATTGGCCATGCACACAAGTCAATGTTGAGTTCTCATCTGAAATGCACGTCCAAATGGATATGCACGCTTCTCTCACAATAGCATAGACCGTAGTTCCCAGTTGGCTTGCCAAAACCCTGTACCAGGGACGGATTGCATCAGTATATAAGTGTAGTATGTCGATAATGGACAAGCGGTCTCTGCTTACTTACTCATACCCCTATTATTCTGCTTGGATCCAAAGAGGCCATGGATGAATATGATCGGCCTTCCCTTGGATTCGGCAGCTTGGGGATTTTGAAAGACGTGATGTGCCAAATCCAGAGAGGATCTGGCGGAAGCAGAGAAATGACGGACTGCTTTCAACGACGTCACTAGACGTCTCTGAGCGAACATGCTTGTGATATGAGGTATATCACTTATGAGTTCACCTGTTGGTATCTTTGAACTCCAGTTAGCAAGTTAGGTCGTTAACGGTTAAAATATTTCATGGAGTCCGAGCTCGGGCCGCGCCTAAAGTTATATTTCAGTGGAGTTAACTAGTTAACTAGTTATTTCCATCTCAACTACACAACCGCACTTAACAGCCAGCACAGTAACTATAGATGGCGCATAGTTAATGAGTCCCATCTCTCTACTGGGCTCATCATTCGCATATATATTAGCGGGTTCCCTCCCGCATCATGGTTTATAACGTGAATATGGCTTCCGAAGACCCATTACACCAGGTTGTGTAGCTACAAAAAGGAAAAACTACAGAATGCAGCCCATGAGGTAACGTATCTCTTCCAGATATGGGTGAATAACAGTGAGCTGATCACGAGCTAATGTTGATCGCTGGTTATACAGCCTCAAAAGATCGTGGTTATCTGCTGTTGTGGTCCACAAGATGCCCCCATGCGCCGCGATTCAGACCTGAGCAAACTGGCAAGAACAGTCAGTAAAAAGGGCTTGAAACGCCGGATCGGCCTCGGTATGCCGACTGCGAAGTTGCCTGAAGGAGCCTCCAAGTAAATTGCCCGTGTATCCGCCATCCGATGGCAGGCAACGGATGGGGGTTGACGGAGCAGAACCCATTGACAATCCGCTATTTTCCAGATTTCTCTTGCCTTGGCCTGAAACAATAATAAATATTCAGCATACGGAGTACTCCGTACTTAACAGCTAACTCTTCAGCTAACTAGTTAGTTAACTAGTGCGATTATTGGCGGATATTAACTAATAGATCTCGGATGTTGAGGCACAAGCTCAACCTCGATGCTCCAGGCTCCAGCCCAGAGGCCTGCAACAGCCATGAATGAATACCAAGCTCAACACGTTTTTTTTTCATTAACTAGAATCTGGGCCTTGCAGATACATCATATAACCATTAGTTTCCGGGAAATTGTTATGCATTGAGAGTGCTGCTGGCCTTCCTCGTGTTGCAGTCTTTTGGTTAGGCCAGGGAGCCAACAGAGACCGCTTACCTATCAGCTGGCCGGACGACCACGGGGTACGTAAACTGCTTTCGTCACCCTGAGGCTCGCATACTGTGCCAATAGCTATATATACTCTTCGCGGTATACACAGCGTGTTGGCGTCAATTCACTGGCCGCTCTACGCGACTGCCTTGTCCATGTGGATGCTTGCAGCTTCAACGCCGCTTCATCAAACTGGCTTCATTCAGCTGTGATAAACATGATCGTTTCGAGAGGTCAGATAAAAGCTTCCAAGCGGCCACACACCAAATCTCGTTTTGGCTGTTATAACTGCAAGTCACGTAAAATCAAGGTTCGTTAGGTTAGCTATTATCTCTCATAAATCCGATATTTTTAGCTGACCATAGCAAAACAGTGCTCAGAGACGAAACCCGAATGTGAAAATTGCGTCTCGAAGCAACTGAAATGCGAGTATCCGTCGCGTGGAGTACGGGGAATCAATTATAATAATGGGGTTACTGAAGTTATTCAATTTCAGCCTAATCCAACGCCTTTCTCGTACCGGGACATGGGGTTTTTCCACCATTATTTGCTGGTAGCTCATCCATACCTCCCATTCGGTAGTGATAGTGCTTGGGTAGCATCTATACCGCTCCTTGCCCATCAGGTAACTCCAGGCCTCCCCATAATTCAATTCATGGTTTCTCCATCCCACTAAATTAATCTCCAGCATGAGTTCGTTATGCATGCCATTCTTGGCCTAGGCGCATCACATCTTTCTGTCATTCGCCCGCATGGAGATTCAACCACTGATGCAAATGCAATTGAACACCGGGGACAGGCAATAAAGGGCCTTAACCAGCTTCTGACGAAACCGGATCCTAGCAGCGAGGAGCTGGACGCTATGCTCGCCGCCTGTTACGCTCTAACTATGCAATCCGGATATATGTTCGATGCACTTGTTGATTTTGTCGTATTCATCCGTGGTTGTTCTCTGATCACGACTAGAATAAAGCAGAAGGACGCTGGCAAAAGCGTATTCCCTGTGGAGCAGACTGCGGATCTCAATGAGTTTCTCCCAAAGATCACTAATAGCTTGGATATTAACCCGATTCTATTGACAAGTGGGATTGAGTCAGTGCAGTCACTAGTTTCCCTGCTGGAAGATGAAGTCCATACCTATTTCTGGAAATGTCTCCTCGATACCCTTTTTGCTGCTCAGAATTCCTCTGAAGATACCTTTCGGATATATGAGAAAAACTACTCCGCGTGGTACAACCTTAGTACAAGCCAGTTTTCGAAATTCATTTCAACCGAAAATACCCCCACCCTCATATTGTTCGCTCACCATATAGCAATTGAGACAATGATGGTTCCAATGTTATTATCTGTCATTCCTGCTCGCGCAAGGGTGCCTGAAGTGACATTATACCAGGTCCAATGGGTAGATGTCATTTATAGAAAATTGCCGTCTTACCTTAAGAAGTATGTGAGGTGGCCTATTGAGGCTATCGCCTATTGGGGAATGGAGTACAAGATCTTTTCTAACGAAGTAGGGAGCAAGTTACGGAAAACCTTTTTGGATCATGTTGAAAAATATAATGATGGGAGGATAACGCTATCGATACATGAATCAACGCAAGACACATCTCCCTAACCCGCTCCCAGATTTCTTCATCGATCAACAAAATTAAAATAAAGCTCGCTGCTTAGACCTTCAAAAAAAAGTAAAGGTGCTATGTGTGTCAAGAGGGATAAAGATGACTCTAAACGGCGCATGGCAATGCGGACATATAGGAGCTAAGAAATGAGCCCTCTTATGGAAACAAAAGAAAGGGAAAGACGTATCCCAATGACTTAATACCCGTTCCTGTTTTGCATCTCCTCAGTGTCTGTCTCGGAATTCAACGATTCGTTTGGCAACCACTTTCCAGGATGGAAGTATGCGAGTGCGAACATTGCAAATAACATGGGCAACCCTTCAAGAACATATAGCGGCCATTCGTGGCGGAAAGGATAACCATCGATACCCAGGATGAACTCTATGAGGCGGTAGACGCATCGAACCTATATGCAAAGTGTTAGAAGGACCGTCCAGCAGGGAAACCAGAGATTTCAAGGATGCGATGGTCCTTACCTCTATAAAAAATCCCGATATATACAGTCCCAGTAGCACCTTAAAAACGCCGCTGTCGACACCACCCTTAGCCACGGCATTGGCACGACTATGGAATCGAGCAACCAAAGCCAGGAACAGAGTGAAAGTGATCAGCTGTAAAGCTAAACCACCCTTCAGGACATTTTCACCGGTTGTTTTTGTGCTTCCCTCCCAGTTTCCGGATGCGGCGATTCCACTACCAGAGGCTTGCGTCAAGAAGCTTAGAATATCCGATGTGACGAATATACGCGGTAGCCACCAAGGATTAATGCCTAGAATTCGTTGCTGGTTTCCAGAAGATGGGAGGCCGGCTCTGACCAACCTGCCGACGAGGAGATAGAGACTCGCGCAAACTAGAACCGGTGCAACAACAATGAGGGAACTTGACACTGCGTAAAGTGCGATAACTCTGTCCATCTTGATGCTGATGCAGCGTACGATATACGCTAATACCTCCATAAGGCCGCCGATGCACAAGGGGATGAAGAACGAGGCATTGCGGTATTTGCCTGTCTTGGGGCCAATGATTGTGGTGTAGAAGAGGAAAGCTGCTGGGATAGCATTGAGCACCGCGAAGACTGCTGCTGCAGGCAACGAGGCCTTGTAAAAGTAGAGGCTTTGATCCGGCATTGCTGGGAGGATTTAGTTGGCGCAGAATATTGATGCTGAAGACCTGGGGAGCGCTAAGTGATAGTTACACCACAGAAGTCGAAAAAGGTGTGTATGAATAATTATGTTATAAAGATGACAACGGCACTGACTTGAGAGTTATATCAAAGCAGTGCTATGTTTTTCAAGGAATAAGGAACAAGTACAAGACAGAGAAACGCTTTATATACCCTTTTCATCCACACTCCAGCAGCCGTGGATAGTGCACGGAGCGAAACATTTCCTCTTTGGGAGAGGCTATGCAGGATTCCCTGGCTGAAGATGTACCAATCTCGCATTTGCTCGCATTTAAGCTTAAAGAAACAAAACGTCTGTCTAGCCCCACACGATGGTTATTTCTGAGAGATTCGTAATCCAAGATGAAGAATTGCATTGGCTTGTGCCTAGAACTCCATCGAAATGCAGTTGCCTAGCGAGCCACCAGACGACCCAAGAGTCAATAATAGAAACGAAAAATAGTGTCTGATCACAGGAATCGGTTAGTTCCAAATATGCACTTCTGTCACTCTCGCGGGTTGTAGAAGACGAAGTATATCCCCTGTACAATTCACCGCCCTATTGATCTCCTCCTGGTCGGCTAGCCGAGTTGCTTAACGTCTCGACGGAGCCTGGGAAATACGAGGTTGGACGCCGCCTTGCGGATTTGGCGCATTTTGAAGGGACTTGAGACAGTTTTGCGCGCTCGCGGTGTAGACGATGACGCCTCTGAAGTCGACACACGGGGTGCGACAATAATCATTGCCATAGTTACAACTACGGCGGCTATCCGTAGACGTTATCTCCTTTCAGTATTTCAGCATCCATCGTATAAATATCACCAAGAGTATGAAGTAAGGGTAGAGAGATGTCAATGTTGAACAATGGTCAGGCCTTTGCCAGGTAGTTTTTTAGTGAATATGTCGCCATGATGTGCGGCCAGCTGGCAGAGTAGACACTCCTTGGCCGCTGCGTCGCTTAGTTGGATTAGGAAGTACGTGCAAGCGTTGATGTTGTTGTAGTCAAAAGTTGCTTGAACCGCTCGATAGGAGTAACAACCCGCAACAAACTGCCGTTTCGGAAGAGCGGGCCGTCGCATGTGGATGCGATTGGTCAGTTAGTATGACTAAGCCGGGACCTTGCAGAGCTATTTTTATAACATTCAGCCTCTTCTCTCTGTGTTAGAGGAAGGGCATCAAAGTCATGGCTGATAGGGTAGTGTTATTGTCCGGATTGCGGATGTAATTCGTGGCTGATGTCTCTCCGGAGGCTGGCCATCAAAGGAGCATCTTGCTAGTTAACTACCGCACTAGGGAAAGAAAAAATTTGGTTCTAAAATATGTGTGCAAATTCAGAATTTCTAGTAGTAATTACGCGACTTGCGGTTGACGTATTCATGGCTGAACATCCTTGGGTGATGAAGCCAAAAACTGTGCGTACCAGGACAGGACCCTGGCGAAGAACTGCAAGAATTCAGGTTTGTACACAGCTAATTCAGCTAAGATTCTTTCGAACTTCCATGGATATCCTTACATAGAGGCTAGGAGGACTTCAGATGTACCCATGGGGTATCTCATCTCTGGTCGTTGGCGCATGCAGACATGTTAGTTTGTCTCTGGTGCACTTGACGCGGCTGCTGCTGCTGCTGCTGCGGCCTTCTGAGCTGCCATCTTCTGGTCGTATTCTCGCTTCTTTGCAGAGATCTGGTCAATTAGAGGCTTATTGTTCAAGGCATTGAGTGCGGCCTCATTGCCTGCCTCCGACTTGCTCAAACCGCTTCCGGACCCGAGGAGCTTCTTCTCATAACCCCATCCAGTGAGGTAAGCTCCAATAAACGAAGTAACCAATCCACCCTCGCGCTGGCGTGGTTTCTCCTCAAGATACTGCAGCTTTATCCCTCTGCTCATGACCGTGGCGGCAAGCTTGTCTTTGAAAGAAGCTTTGCTGCCCTGTGCTAGTGTCACTGATGCCAAAGGAACCTTCACCTCCGCAAGTTTTGGCAGCCATAGTTGAGTTAGCCAGCTTTCCACTGCCCGAAGCCCACCCTTGGGGTCAGCTATAATGGCTGCGGCAACATAGGCCTCAAAGACATCGCCCATTACTTTTGTCCATCGTTTTGGGACACTTTTTATATCTGAACTGGTCTTTAGTAGCTGATCAAAGCCATATGCTATTGCGTATTCGGCTAAAGTTTCGTTTTTCACCATGGTTTCTCGAGCTTGTGCTATTTTCCCAGCAGGCAAGGTAGGAAAATTTTCCCATATTAACCTAGTCGAGATGAGTTCGATGTATGCATCGCCTAGTACCTCCAGCCTGTCATATGTTTTCTCTGAGGTTTGAGTGGATACGGGTCCTCGCTCCATGATACCAGTGTGCGTAAATACAGCGGTTTTCAAGGATTCGTCCCCGATAGGAGGTAATCGAGGTAGTTTGCCATCGCCTTGTGTGCTTGCTAGCGACGGTAAGCCACTCGGTATAGGTGGGAGTGGGAGCTGTTTGGTATAATTTAATGACGTATTTTCCGAATGTTCGAACGCCTTATTTATGCGTTTTAACCCTTTTATGAGGTCCTTCGCATTCTCTTTTTCTGTACTTTCGATATTATCTGATTGAGCAAGTAAATCTTGGGTAAGTCTTTGAAGTTGTATAAGCTGAAAATGGATTGAAGGCTTGTTCGTAGGATGGTCGTTCGTTCTTGTTTCGCCGGATTTTTTCTCTTGAGGTCCTCTCTACAGATAATACCTATAAGTTATTCAAACCCGAAGAGGTGGTGGAGTTGGATAGCTACATACCCTTTCCTTTTTTATCCGTTTAGAATTCTGGGAACTGTTCTGAGAGCTCTCAGCTTCCGATGCCCGTTTAGTTCCCATCACCATAGAGTAAAAATACCAAAAATATCCTACTTAGTAGCGAGATAAAATTTGAACGATTCATGAATTTAGAGCTTTCAATTGCGATGCTGGTGTTAGAGGGCTCGGCAAGTCTAGCCGCGCGGATGCCAAGAATAGAAAGTTTAAACGCGGGCATCAAGATCGTTCAAAAACCATCAACGACACAATAGAAACCGCCCTTTTCGCTGCAACAAGTTCAAGCTAATTCCAACCCACGCAATTGACAGAATGGCGGCTCCTAGATCGCGAATGTTGGATCTGTTAAAGGTGTGTACTCGTTAGGACTCCAGCTAATGCTCAAATTTTACGCCTGTGCAAGGCAGTTTTGAAGACGATCTCAACTGATGCGTACGTTCTGACCAGGTCCAATGCCGCATTTTCTCCCATACATTTAATCCCGAAAACCTTCGGCTTGGAAATAAGATCCTGCGCCAAAGACTACGCGGAGCCGCTCTTGCTTCGTATTACCCAAGAAAGACCGTGACGTTCGAAGATCTTGAAAAGGCCTATCGACCTATGGGTCTCATTACTTTTGATCCATTGA
The DNA here is from genome assembly GCA_018357685.1 of Trichophyton schoenleinii. Lineage (NCBI taxonomy): Eukaryota > Fungi > Ascomycota > Eurotiomycetes > Onygenales > Arthrodermataceae > Trichophyton > Trichophyton schoenleinii. Next base: position 4,400,410 of record WOFF01000004.1, on the reverse strand, counting down.
GGTCACATCACGAGGAAATGAACCAAATGTACGACCTCTTAAACATATAATATACATATACCCTCTGGAAGTAATGCAGAGGTATCCTTTATGCTGGGACAAATGTTAACATATTTGACTACAGACGGAAACTCCGTGGAAAGGGGGCGCCAAAGAAGAAACGCACAGCAGCAGGTACGAACAAGCCTTACTCACCCAGAAGAATTTTGCATTATTGCATTGCACATCTATACACATTCATCCTCGATCAGGAACCTTTACCCCGTAACTCCCCGAGTTTACTGTCAAGAATTTTCCGCAAAAGCTAACAATATCAACTTATAGAGTCCAAGTCGGCGAAGAAAAAGAGATAGTCAATTTTGCAAGAGCTGTATTGGGTGTATATTTGTATTATAAATGGGTTTGTTTCACAGGGAATTTCTTTTACATTTAGCATCTGGTAAAGATAAGTACTTACCAGAGGTTATCCAGCGCACATGTTATATATTATCCAACTTTCCTACTACCTTACCCTTATAATGAACACCTCTTAGATGTGCTGGGTCAGCTTTTCCTCATACCCTAAGGAAATTGATCTATGCGAATAATGCCATTTTTATCACAGAAGAGACAGAAAAAATTCAATGTCACGTGATATAGTTCTTGAGCGCGCGCCATGGCTAGCCAGTTAGCTATTTAGGTACTACGAAATCCATCAATCTTTAGCAACACCTCTGCAGTCGCAAACCCCATTACACCAATAACACAGATACCGGATTCACAACATTACACCTCTCGCGTATATTGCAATTACGTTTACTGATCGGTTTTATCTCCCGCAAGCGCTCACTTGAGCTGTAATAGCAGCTACTTTTTTCGCCATGCCTGCAGTGGCCGCAAAGCTGTCGAAGAACCAGCAAAGGAGAGCGAAGAAGAAGGCGAAAAAGGCCGAGGTATTTTACTACAAGAATTGTCACGTCGATGTGTTGGAACTAACTTGTAATAAGGAACAATCAAAAAGTAACTCCGAGACACCAACGGCCCAAACCGAAGAGCCTGCAACCGTCACAAATCCTGTCAAAACAGAGAGCAAGGCCGAGGATTCAAAACAAAATGACGAACTCGACTATGCTTCTACCATGTTTGCGCCGGCTGAAGCCGACAATGAACTGTTTCAGTTATACCAGGACGTGATGGGGAAGTTCGACCAGAGTGAAGCAGAAGATTCGACTGTTAAAAAATCCGATAAACCAGAGATATACTTCGATGAAGATGACATTCCAGATGAAGAAGAAGAGGATAATGCTGAGACCAAAATATCGAAGAAAAAGCGCAAGCAGATGAATAAACTCTCCGTTGCTGAGTTGAAGGCCATGGTTCGAAAACCCGAGGCTGTGGAGTGGACAGACGCGGATGCCTCAGATCCAAAACTTTTAGTCCATATTAAAACTTATCGCAATGTCGTCCCTGTACCGGGTCATTGGTCGTTAAAACGTGAATACTTGTCTTCAAAGAGAGGAATCGAGAAGGCCGCGTTCCAACTCCCCAAATTTATCCAGGAGACCGGTATCGCTGAGATGAGAGATGCCGTTTTAGAAAAACAGGATCAGCAGACTCTTAAGCAAAAACAGCGTGAGAGGGTACAGCCTAAGATGGGGAAACTTGACATCGATTATCAGAAACTTTACGAAGCATTTTTCCGGTTTCAGACAAAACCAGAGTTGACAAGATATGGCGAGGTTTACTACGAAGGAAAAGAGTTTGAGACGAACTTGAAGCACCTACGGCCTGGAGAACTTAGTGACGAGTTGAAGGAGGCATTAAACATACCCCCAGGAGCTCCACCACCTTGGTTGATTAACCAACAACGATTCGGCCCTCCACCGTCATACCCTGCCATCAAAATACCTGGTCTCAACGCCCCGCCACCTCCAGGCGCAATGTGGGGTTATCATCCTGGTGGATATGGAAAACCTCCGGTCGATGAACACAACAGACCATTATATGGTGGTGATATATTTGGTGTGTTGCAGACTCAACAAAACGTACAACAAGGGGAGCCTGTCGAGAAGGATTTATGGGGAGAACTGCAGCCGCCAGAAGATGAGGAAGAAGAGGAAGAGAGCGAGGAGGAAGAGGACGAGGAAGAGGAAGATGAGGACGTTGGTGCAGGATTACAAACGCCAAGTGGTCTGGAGACACCAAGTGGCATGATTTCGTCAATACCCTCCGAGTACGGAGGCACACAGAGCATTGCCGGCGAATTTGATGTTCGGAAGCATCATAGAGGCACAGAAACCGAAGAGTCGACACAGCCACGATCGGCTTATCAAGTTATCCCCGAGCGTGAAACCCAAGTCAAAGGATTCTTTGGTGGTGACAGGGTCTATGATCTTAAAGGAACCACGGCCAATCTCCCAGTTCTTGGAGAAGAGGATGAGAACCGAAAGAGAAAGAGACTTGGTGATGTTGATGTGGCCGTGGACCCTGAAGCTTTAGAAGGCCAAGGGCTGGATAAGGAGAGCCTAAAGAATCTTTACAATTCTCAGAAAAAGCAGGAGGAGAATCCGAACTGGTTCCAGGAAGATCTCAGTGATATGATTGCCAACGAAAGTCGGAAACGATTAAAGAAAGACGAAGAGAGGCGAGCCAAGCGGTAAGGTAGGGATATCAAGTATGTACAGTATGGATAAGAGCTAGGGCATTTATAATATATGAAAACATAAGCGTTTAGACGAACGATACAGCAGCTATATACTCCGTACGATTCTTCCTCCGTCACTACGCAGGTACAATCTATCCTTGGCATCTCCATCTCTGACCGCATACATCTAGCCCAGGGGGTATTATCACGTGATGATAGATAAGCGCCAGTATCGACTATTCCTGATATGGATTAGCGGCTCGGCGGCAAATATCGCGTTTTTCTAATCCTTAGTATAGCTTAAGAGGACATCAGAGAGCCGCGAGATTCTCCAAGGCACGCTGTGACCTTGTTCCTTGTTGACCGTGGTTACGACACTCTCTAAGCTTGATTTACCCTATTTTCTTCCAAGCCGTCCCCCAGCTAGCCACAGCACCACAGACTCCCGAGCGCCTTGCGGATTCCAAGACCAAGCGCCAGCTCCAGGCCAGAAGGTGCGAATTGCTGGCAATGATGGATCGTGATAGAAGGTTCGCAAGAAAACCCAGATGGCTTGTCAATTACAGAACGACAGCCCGATAGAGTCCCTTGCATCTTGCATGCAGCTGTTTAGGCAATATTAATGAAACTAACACCTACATTAGATTTGATGAATCGCGCCGTGGAGGAGAGAGTTATCGTCCCCTGGAACGCAACTTCCGCCGCTCCCCTCGTCCTGATAACCGGTCATTTCGCTCTCCACCTCGCAACCGGTCGCCGATGAGGCCCTCTGCAGATACATGGGCACCCCCAAGCAGGCCTAGGCCACGGAGCCGCTCCCCGGATAACTTCAGGCCCCGCTCAAGGAGTCCCCCATTCAGAGGCCGTGAGAGAGGTCCCAATTTTGGAAACAGGCCTCGTTCCCCTCCCAGACGGCCATCTCCCGGTCGTGATAGGCCTCCACGATTCAATAGAAGGTCGCGATCACCTCCGCCATTTGATAGGAATCGGAGCCCAGGTTTGAAGCGCGGCCGCGACCCCTCCCCTTCGACCATCAACGCACCTCGTGCACCAAAGAGAGAACGAAATAACTCGCCTCCACGAAATCGATTCGACCGACCACGGTCACCTCCTTTCAACGAGATCATGCAACAGCGAGATTCAAGAATGAATGGCCGCAGGCGGTCAAGAAGTACTGATAGGCGAAGCTCACGAGGCGATCCAACAGGCACAAGAGGACCGCCGCCACCTCCGCGATCGCCGTCTATCACAGAGCGTTCTGGTCCGAACTCTGCGCATGGCTCGGCAGCTACATCTCGAAGATCCTCACCTCCTGTTCCAGAAAGAATAAATCGCAATTACTCAGTTTCATCGGGGCACGGCCCAACTCACACTATGTCACGACCGCAATATGATAGTCCTCACACTTACACGAATGCATCTCGTTTCCCTGAGGGAAACCGGAGACCTTCCAGCCGACCTCCGTCGCCCTCTAGACGGCCCCCAAGCAATCATCGTCTGCAATCACCTCGCTCAAACGAACCGCCAAGATCATTTGTCGATAACGATTATGATCGTGGTCAAAGCACAGTCAAGCCCCCGATGGATTCTCGGAGCGAAAGCAATACATCAATTCAATCCCAAGGTGTAAATGCCCCTGAAGGGAGATCTCCACCTCTTGGCCCTTCTGCGGCTTCAAGATCGATGAGACAGTCCGCACGTGGAGGGCATATGGCTCTATTGTCAGCTCCTACACGGCCAAAAGGTGCATCTGGACCGGCTTTCAACAGAGACGGCCCGCCTACTGGGCCTCGTGAAAGTGGAAGGCCGGGTCCTGGCTTGGGTGCTAGCATGGTACGACGTAGCAGTTCCCATACGTCCGCCGCCCAGCATCATGGGCCCCCTCCCTCTGGTCCTCGCGGTGCAGGAGGGAGCCCTGCCCCTGGAACAGCCCATGATTCTAGGCCACGACCACCCTATAGACACGGGAGTGGAGTGTCCTCAAATTATCCACGGCCACCGAGAGTTACTAATCATCTAGCTAGCCTTCCTACTATCGTTCCAGGGGGAAGGCTATTGCCTTCCGGCCTAGATCCCATAACAGAGAAGCGACTGGCCCAGCTAGAAGCCGATAAGGAAAAGCTTTTGGAACAAATTTCCGAAAAACAGAGGGTGAAGCGGGCATGTCTTCGAGAATGGGAGAAGCTATGCAGAGAAAGCGAGACTGCCGCCTTAAGAACAGATCTAGCGGACGGTCATCTCCAGAGAATGTCCGAAACGGAAGGCATTGGAGGCGGTGTTGCCTTTTAATCTCTCTTGTACACTTTTCGTTGTCTTCAGGAAATGCCATTCCCAAGTGTTAGTTGGAGGCTTACCACGTAAATGGGTTTAGCGGCTGTGGCATTAGTTATCTGGTCTGGTTTGGTTTCGGCGCCGTTCTACTCTGCGATCTTCCGTAATATCACGCGCTCCACCTAGCTTCTTTTGTTGTATTCTCTAATAAATCAATAACTAGCGTAAAATCAATGCGCGGATTCAATTCTTTCAAAAACTTCCGGCAGCATGGCCTCGCCGACGCCCACGCGTTGAACAATACGCAGAATCGAAGTTCCGCCCATACAATTTCTCTGTTGACGTCGGGAATTGCCCAAACGGGGATAGGTCATGTGACTGACAGCTAGCTCAGGCTCCATCCCAGCTGTAACTGCCCGACACCGACCCAACTGGTCGAATATCTTCCTATATCCCCTTTGGCCCTCCAGGTTGTCTTCCACTTGCAGCCCTCCATTGTAGACTGGCTGTAGGATAAAGAGTACTGGGTGCAATGTAGTATGTTTTGTTATTGCGTGTCATATAGAACCGCGTGGCTGCTGTAGTTAGGCCAACATCTAACTAGGTAACGGTAACAAAGCCCTCCATGCCCCAATTTCAACACAATCTGTGCCCGGCGAGCCCTCTGCATCGTCGGCTTATCAGCTTCCATCGTAATAACCATTAGTTACTGTGTCTCTCTTAAGTTCTCTACTACCGAGTCTGTCACACTTGAATGCTGCGTCATTGATCCTGATAAATCACATGACCCCGTCTGACCAGTCGAAATTAAAGCTGATTAAGGAAGTCAAAAAGCCGCATCTTGTGGCCTTCGTGTCAACATCAACAACTTCTTTATCACCTCTCAAATTTCAACATCCACAGAGTCTCTACAAGTCGGAGGAACTGGAAATTACGCTATCCTATCAGATGCAACCTTACTGGTTGCATGGAGAAGAGACTTCTACCTCAAATTAAGCTACAATCCCTCGATTCATAGGCCCAAATCCACCACCATTAGATCCCATCCCCCCTGATCGCGGAATCGCATTCTATCTATACACCCCTGGAAAGCGAGGCTAGCTAGGCGCAACCGTCAAGATGAATATTTTCCGGCTTCTCGGTATGCCTATGAAGCAACTTCGGCCCTATAACCCTAGTTGGTGTCAATTTTTCTGCAAAACAAACAGGCTAATCAAGCGGCTTTACTAGCGGACATCTCCCACCTCCTCTCTATCTTTATTCTCCTGCAGAAAATGAAGTCATCGAGTGTATGCGCATGCTTCGAACCTATATCTTCACTCCAATTTCAAACTAACGTTGGTGCAGAGTTGTTCGGGGATATCATTCAAGTCACAATCGCTTTACCTGATAGTCTACGTCACTCGATATCTTGGTATTTAACTTTCCAGACCCCTTACACGCGACCATATACGCTCCCCGGCAGGGGAAAATTTATGCGCAACATACTGACCGTGTCTCTACATTCGTTAGACCTGTTCTGGAACTTCACCGGCTCGCCTTACAACACCATCTTCAAAATTCTCTTCATCTCTTCTTCCGCATATACCATTTATTTGATGCTCAACGATTATAAACCAACTAATGACCCAAACATCGATACTTTCAAAGTTGTATATCTTCTGGGAGCGAGTGCCGTTCTGGGAGCTTTGTTCCCCTACAAATATACAGCTTCAGAGGTGAGTGAACTCCTGAGTTCTTCGGTCAACGAAGAAGATTGAGATTTCAGAGTCTAACAAGATCAATTCCTCGAGTTTAGATTCTCTGGGCCTTTTCGATCTGGTTAGAGTCCGTTGCCATATTACCGCAACTATTCATGCTCCAGCGAACCGGTGAAGCTGAGACCATAACAACCCATTATCTCTTTGCACTGGGCATATACCGTGCTCTGTATATCCCCAACTGGATCTACCGATACTTCTCCGACGGATACTTTGATCCAATTGCTGTGGTTGCTGGTATCATCCAGACCATTCTTTACGCCGACTTCTTCTGGATCTATTTCCAAAAGTTAGTATCTCTAAGCTTAATGGCTCAGCCTATACACAATGTCTAATGATACGTCTTGCGATAGGGTTCTCAAGGGCCAGAAATTCTCCCTGCCAGTATAACTTATCAAACCACGTTTCAGGGGAACGTTAGGTTAAACGCCAATCTGCCTTCCATCCTTGATGATAATAACCATTACGAAGAAGGGTTACCTATTAATCTTTTTATACTCATTCACCAATCGAAGTCACGGAAGGAGGCACAGGCGGTATGAGGTTTTCTCTCTCTCTCTTCGTTTCTTTTCTTTCTTTTCTTTTTTTTTTTTTTTTACTATTTTCCCGTCCTAAAAAAAATCGACAAGACACGTTGTAATAAATACAGTGTCTGGAATACCGTCCCCAGGTATCTGTAACACAATTTGATTCCTCTGTTTATGGATGAGGCTAGGCTAATGTCAAGACATGCTCTCTGTTTTAGAAGGAATATGACTATTGATTTTCCACTTATATTTGGTATCACATTTCTGCATTTTTTTCCTGTTTATTAGCTTTCTCTTGGGATTAACTGTCATCAGTATTGGTTGCTAAGACAAAAAAAACGATGTATTATTACTTTTATTCAAAAAGCCCGGATTTATCCCCTATCCCGACATTAGGTTCTATGGTATAGACTCGAAGCAACAATAAGAAAAACTGCCTAGCGCATAAACCAGCTAGAACAATAAGTTTCGAGTCCGTAACATCAAGGTTTCCTGCAGCCACCTGCTGTATCACGTATAAAACGGGTAGTTACTTGGTGCAAGACAACTCTGATGGGAATAAAAGTGATACATTTAAATCGCCCCTTAATTGACGTGAGAGTCAGCCTAATATGACAAAGCTGTAGCCCTCTTCATACGGATTCCTGCGAAAAGCAAGAAATAGCAAGAATAAACCTAAAGTGAAAGTAGGAAAAGCAAAAGATGAAATAAAGTAGGAAAACCAAGAAAAGGAGCAGTCAAGGAGAAAAGCTTAAAAAAGTTGTGAAGATGTTCCCAAAGTGTTTCCCTGTCCTTCCATGCGATAACGTTGAAAAATTGCTTCCATATCCAGTTTAACACCCTGCATTTCCCATAATCAAACGATTGAAAGTATCATATAGTTATGTTGTGGGTAACTTTTGCGCTCCTGGGTTTCCGTGGGTTTCCGTCATTAGTATTGATATATTAGAGAATGATTTTCCTTCTTGTAGTTTCCTCAATGGATATTTTTCATCATAATAAAAGACCAAGGTGAATACGTGCCTATGGCCTTTCTTTGTGGTGGGAAGGATTTAAATAGAAAAGGGGAAAAAGTCGAGAAAGGGACACAGCCAGAGATAAGACGAAATAGAGAAAAACGTTTCGCACAATATACTGCACCACGTTGGAGCATCTGCGGAATGGTCATGCTTGATTTTAAGGATCCCATCCTAATTCATTGACCATTGGAACAGGTTGTTATCCAAAGGTCATTCCTCGAATATCATGGTTTCCTAGTAAGGATGGGGTTCCGGGAGATGTTGGGCCTCATCATAGGTAGACTGATAATCCAAATGGCCTGAAGGCATGGACAATGTCGTCGCTAATCCATGGGTGCCTCCTCCAGTACCATTTGTTTCACTGCCCGATGTCAGTGTTCGAGGGAGTGAAGCCCAGCTACTAGCTGTCGAAGGGAGAGGATGCATATGTGAATTATGGTATTGACTCGACAGGCTTGTGTGGTGCGGGGTTGGAGGCCAGGTTAGTGCAGATGGAATATTGGATTGGTTAGCGTGCGGAGCTTCTGCTCGTGCAGGATATGGAACCCCTGGCCGGCTGATAATGGACTCCCGGCGAGAATCTGGCGGTGATAAGAGATACGGGGAGGGGCCTAGTGCATGATCAGGTTTAGGAGAACTTCTGCATGAAGTTGGAGGTGTTAATCGAGATCCTCCTCTCCGGACCTGACATGTTGGACATATTTTAACAAAGCGAGATATCAATTCTTTTGGGACCCTAGAAGAGGTGGCGTGTCACTAAGGTTGCCTTTTCTGATATGCTAAGGACAGCGTTTAATAGACACTGATTCCTGGCTCACAAACGGTGTGGCTTACCATGAATATATTCTCCGAACTTGGGCCGAAGTCTTATCACGACCTCCGTGTTGGCATTGCTGGTGTGCTCGAGTCAGGATTTTGAAGAGTTTTTCGCGAATTGCTACTGGTTTCCCTTCGTGACATATCATTTTTCTCGACTGCGATTAAAAAAACAGGTTTATCAGCAAATGATCATCCATTTAGAAAGATTCAGATGCAAAATCGGAAAGGCATCACAAACCATTGGAATATTGTTGTCTTTAGGCACAAGTGTGAACATTTTCTTCACCCAAAACCTAAATAAACAGCATTAGACAACGGGACACGCTGAGAGATTGATGTATTCACGGTTTAGGGTATCCAAAAATAGTCTCCGTTCTGTGACACTGTTTAAGGCCTTAAGGACATACCTAAATTGGGCAGACTCAATTGCAGTGTCCTTGGGGTCAGTAAGCACAATTTTGATGTTTCGTGCTCTCCTTGAGTGAATCAAAGCTTTATCTTGTTTTTTGACGGAGAGGTCATCAACGTAACTGTTCAACCCAATTAGCTTCCATGGAGTTGAACTGAATGAATTTAGGATCCTAAATAAGAGGTATTTACCTCTTCATGAGCTGGTCAAATTCTCGGACATCTGGGAAACCTTCCAGAGCTGGGATAACAGGTTCTGATAAAACCGTTTGTTCGTTGCAAGATTCCTGGGCTTCAATCTCCACCTCCCAAAACGGTTCATGCATTGGGAATAGACGATGTGGTGCTGGAAACCTGGGTTGTGACATATATTGAGGATGGCATTGATACCCCGTAGACGACGAATGGGTGACTAGAGAGGAGTGTTGCGGAGCTTGCGTATATATTGTTTGCTGTGAGGAGTAGGATGGGGCAATGGAGGCCGTCTCTGTGGAATGATGATTGTATGGTGCTAGAACCTGATGGTTTGAATACGACTGGTTGAAGGAAGGTTGCGAAAAGCTGTATTGATTGTTTCTGCCGTATGTGTACTCTTGGTCCTCGTCATGATGCTGATAATGATGTGACATGACTGCTGAACCAGCTGGCGGGCCAATTGCGGGCCTTTGGCTATGACTCTGGTTTTGATGCTTCCTGTGATCCTCCAAAATAGAGCTGTCAGGAGCGAGCAACCTCAACGCAAGGGTAGAAGATGGGTCGGTAATGTCATGAGCTCGGGAGGAGATCGTGTCTGCACTGAAGGGGGCAGGGGGGAAATGAGGATTGTGGGAAGCGGTATTGACACAAGAACGAGAGACTGTGTCGCATGCCATTGAAGATGGAAAGCAAAAATAGTAGTTTATTTTGGCCTTTGCTTCCCAATGTCTCTGTGGAATTTCTTATAGCCTCTGGGCCGGTGGAGGAATAATGAGGTTCTTCTGAAGCAGCACGAGGGGCCGAGGATGGAGAATAAGAAGAATACCACTGACAGGTGAGATGTTTCCACAGTATCCTCAACACCCACCTGTTTGGCGTTCGAGAATGCAGATGCCGAATAAATAAAGAGTGGAACTAGACCAGATACCCGCGACTAACAGAAGCGCCAGCACGGACAGAGATGTTTTATAACAAGAACAGATCTGAGGATTAGCGTCATGTGAACCGGGGATAGCCTCGATGGACTGGATGATCAACGAGCGGGAGCGCGGGTACAGGATTCAATTAATAGTCAATCAGGCAGGAATGGGATTTTGGCTCTAGAGTGTTGTCCCAGAACAAAAATGAGAAGTGTCCAGAGGCCCTGATAAGCAATCGGGTTGCAAATGGCTTGAGTTGAGTGACAAAAAGTCAGGAGATAAAGTACAACCTAGCAAGAGGCGGGCCGAGCTCTGGAATGCTCGGAAAGGGACTTTCCTGGCACCTCAACAGGAACACGGAGAGGGCGGGCAACGATCAAATATCAGAGGGAAGTATTAATATGATTTGGAGAAACGTTGCAGCTCTGGTTGTCGTTTTTGAATGGATATTTACCTTTCCACTCGTTGACCAGGTACTCTCTAGCACCTTGCAAGGTACAACCGATTTGCATAGTAGTCAGCATTGTTTTTAAGGGGACCCAAGAGGGAATGACTGGCTGATGCAGAGAGGTGCATGGATTCTGACCAGTAGAAAGATTTGACGCCGGCCATATTGATTTTTCAGGCTGCAAAGGGGAGGGATTGGAGATGTGGTGGTGGCTGAAGGGATGTCGGAAAAGAAAACATGCCAATTTTTTCGTTCTTTCCTTCTCCCCACCTTTCCAGTGTAAGTAAAGACGAAGAAAACTGAAAGTTTTCAAAGTACTGAAATAGGATTTGTCAGGGTTAGTCGATCGACCCAAGACCACATGGATCAAGGGCATACGGAGTGGCAGAAATAACCCTTTTTCAAGAAAGAAAAGCTGATCCCGCTGTCCTAGTATGGAGTACTCCAGAGTTACTAGGCCTCTCTGAGAAGTACACTGAACCGTGCTTCTTTTGGAGAGAGGTCACTTCAAAAGTAAGGCTGTTAGCCTGTCGGAAGGGTCTAGACATGCCAAAACTCAGGCATAGAGGAGCCAGGGCGGCACTAACTCATCACTAATGAGGCCCGCTTTGGCTGCTGACCTTTTTCCTTTTCACCCCCTGCACTCTGAATGGGTAGAGTACTTTGTGATTCTTTGCTTTTTCCGCTTCTCTCTCTTGGTGTTTGTCACAGAAAAAAATCTTCGGCGTTATCATTCCCAACTCACGGTCAAAAAGTGAGAAGGGAGGTTAACTAGATGACCTATATGATGGATCCGTACTAGCGAAGAAACAGTTTCATCCGTGGGTTGCTGACAAGAAACACTATTATTCCTTTGAAGACGTGTCTCTGTTTATAAAATATTAAAGGTCCAGTTGTACAGAGTACTGGACGCCCGGAGCTGACAACGAATGAGGGACAGCCTACGGAGTATTATAAGGTAGCGGGCAGTCGGGAGAAGTCGAAGTATTAAAAAGAAAGGAAGAAGCAGAACAAGATCTGGCTTCCGAGAAGCCGCGTCCAAACTGCTCTTGGCTTCAGCCCCCCTTTTTATTGCGAGAGATATAATTCCGGAGAAGAGCTTGATAAATCTCTGAAGCCTGAATATGAATGCTTTTTCTTCTCTGGTCGACTGAGTTTTAAGCAGCCCGCTGTGGTCCAATGGAGGCATCCTGATAGAGTTCCGTGGCGTCAAAATGGAGTGACTGTCGGTCAAACCGATATACAGCATATGTAACTCTGAAGTAAGCAGCCTGCTGGTTCCCGCTGAGAGCTTCCTCCGTTTTGTTTGTATGTAGGGAGTGTCTGCGTGTATATGTGTGCGTGTAAATGTCGATGGAGTTCCTTTTTTGGTTTTCCCTCCCATCCCTCTTGCTTGCTTTTTCTTCTCTTCTCAGCAGCAGGAAAGCCACCAAGGGAACAATCTCGAGCTTGAAAAACGCTGGTGATTAGCTCGTCCCCTCCCGCCAAGTTATTTCGCATGCTCCTGACGAAACCCAGAGCTGGCTCGCCCGGCGGGGGGGGGGGGGGGGGGGGGGGGGGCGCCATGAGTTCGTGGCGCCCAGCGTACGAATAAGGCGACTGGACTGAATTTTTGGTGATACGAAAGGAGAGAGAAGTCAGGAGTACTCCGTGTGCTCGAGTGTGTCTGTCTGCCTGTCTGCCTTTGCTAGAGAAGTGTGCATCTGCGTGTTCTGCGTGTGTTGGCGTCGCGTTGGAAGAGAGGAGGTTGAGAGGATGACGTTGAAAGAAGAGTAGCTTAAAACGGAACCGCCCCTTCGGCAGCAACCTTCTTCGCTCGACTTCTCACAACTCCATCCTCAACTCAACGAACATCACTTTATAAAATATAACTCACACCACAGAAGACTTCCCACGCTACGACAGTTGCTATCTGAACTAATATTATTACTAAGCTGTCCTTGGATCGATCTCGAGAAAGAAGCAAAAAAGTAAGCAGTGTCAAAAAGAAAAGTTGGTTCGGTTCGGGAGGACGATCCACAGATGTGGGAATCCATCGAGCAAGCAAAAAAAAAAAAAAGGCGAGAGCTGACTGCTACTATATTTAATAGTTAATCTGGCTCATTAGTCTCTTAGTTACTCCATATATTACCTCGCTATTGCTGTATCAGGTGCGTGGGTAATCCGGGAGGCGTATTTACCGTCCCGTCGTGGGTATCCCAGCGTGCCCCGGCTGGCGGGTGTATATATACACACAGGTCAGTAGCTGGGTATACATATGGCCGAATGGCGCTGGCGTCTCTCCCCTGGATTCGTGCAAGACAAACGAACCTGTCAGACCAGCCTCACGTACTCATGTACTACTGTAGGGGACAAATGTGTGCATGTACTGTATGCGAATACCTCACATCCTCGCCATGCACCCAAACACAAGTCACACTACTGGCTACGGGGCCTTCGTTATGCACTCCATTCGTCCTGAATCTGATGCTTACCTCCCTCATCCCTGTCCGGAAATGGCGCTCTCCCCTCCCTCCCTTTTTGTTACTTGGACGCCTTCGCCTGGAGATGCCGCCGCATTGCATTGCAGGTTATTATTTATGGTTTTTCTGTGCCTGTGCTCTCCTGCTTGGGGGACGGGCTAGACGAAGGTGTACAGAGTTCATCATAACTGCGTATACGATAAACCTGGACCCCAATGGTCGGATATATATTAACACCAATTTTACGTGCCCCTTTCGTCCGGTTCAACTACCTTTGATAGTTGACATGGGGAAAGCCCACTCTCTCTCACGGCCACATATCTTTCGGATAAGAGCATGCTTAAACCCAGTTAAAGAAAGGGCTGCAAAAGTTGACAATTAAAGTTGTAATATATAACGGGTATATGCAACTTGCGTGTCCGCATCAGGAATGCCCGTAAGTTAAAAATTAAAAGAAAAGACATGCACAACGCACTGTTGCATACGCATCATATTTTGCCCTTCCCACCCATACCGGTCCGCCTCAATAAACCGCCGAAACTGCTCGAGTCTCAAGTCGGGGTTGCCTTTCTGTGGGTGGCCTTTCTTTTTATTTATTTATTTTTATTCTTATTTTTTACACTTCCATTGCCTACAGCAGCGATTCGTAGGTACGTACCACGGCCACTCCATTGTCCCCCCACAGGATCTTTTTTGTACCCTCTGGTACGGAGTACTCCGCCCCAAAAGCAGACGCTCTACCGTTTCCACTTTTTTTTTTTCGCTCGAGTTGCTTGTAGTTATTTCATCTCATTTCTTTTTGTGAGGAAAAAACGAGCGAACCTCTCCCATCGCAGACATGTACCCTTCCGCCGTCGTAAGGGCCTTCCAAGGTCCGGAAAAACAAGCTTGTTGTGACGGAATAAAGGACGGCATTCGCATGGGAGTGGATGGTGGAAGAAAATCGTCGATCTATCAATAGTCAAGAATACGACAAGCGACCTTGAAGAGGCCTACCTGGGCTGCTGAGTGACCCAACAAGGGTATGCCACAGTAAGCTGTACTCCGTGAACAGAGGAAACATGTAGCTGACATCTAGAACATAGGTGACACCTGGCAGCATCCAGCATAATACCCCAAACTATCAAGATGTGATGCGCGGGATAAGTACTAGGGGTAAATATGCCACCAGAAGCGTTGAGCAGCACCCTTAGATACAGCTAATGGCAGAGAGAGTCAAGGGAGAAATGTATCCCTGGGTTTGCATAAATCAAACGGGATAAATAAGTACGCACACGTAGTGACCCAGGGAGAGAGACAGGGGATTCCGGAATTTAAATGCGCCCAGTTCACCTTCAACCCCCACTCGCGGATTCTTCTCACGCTAAAGGGTAATCTATGCTTCCTGCTTGCATTTTCTTAAGGATTCCTCCCGTATTTTCCTTATCTCCTAGGGTGGGTGCTATAGCCGATGGCTGCAATGACATGGCCTCCCTTGATTGCAGAGGTTTCGGGCGTCAAAGCTCACCTGTAGTTTTAACCTTTCTTAATCCTCGTTGGACGGACGGGATTTTCGGGAATGCTGGAACTGAAAGGCATTTCACCTTTGTGTACGGAGTATCGCTGTCAATAATAATAGGTTATCTTCTTCGCTGTTGCCTTTTCAATTACCATCCTTGGTTTTTTTTTTTTTTTTTCCCCCTCCTTTTCCTGCACCCTTTTTCCCTCGCAACTAGTCAACAGTTTGCCCTAGGAGTGACGGCGTCGTTTGTCACAATATCAACAAGTAACTATTCAATCAGAACGCGAGAAATCACAGGGAGAGATACACAGCATAGCTGACCAACAAAATCGCCGCTGGTCTCGTCACGGCGCCCGCTTGCATTCGCCGGGGAGAGCAACAGAGGCATCCGTGCGCCTAGCTCTGCATATTCTGAGACTGATTAGGTATCCGGCACTGTCTATCTGCCGGGTTGTGTGGACAGATCAACTTTTTGCGGGATTTCAAGGGAGTGGCAGAGGGATGCATGTCATTGAGATAAACCTCGTGTACTGCTGCAGCCGCTCAGACAGGATAGAAACCAAGGGAGTAGCTAAATTCCCACGAATAAGGTCCAATGAAAGTCAAACAAAGTTTCCCAGGAAATTCGACTGGCTGAGAATCCATGGTAGATGCCAGAGTGGAGGAGGTACCAACGGGAAGAATATGTTTGGCCAGAACCGCCCCTTTCACCCTGGCCTCGCTTTGCCCTACTTTCACATTCAATAGTCAATCAGTGTACAGACTAGTCAACACGGAACAGCGTTCCCCGTTGAACCAGCGAGGATGAGCAGCAGGAGGATAGCAAAGAGGTAACGAGGGGCGCGGAGTACGGAGTACGGAGTATATATATGGTGGTTATTTAAAAACAATATATCTCCGTCTGCTGACGAACGGGTTGACATCCCGCCAGCCACTCTCCCTTGACAAACGGATCGAGGGAGAGAGGAGGGGGGAAACAAGGGACGGGGACGACGGGAAGTGCCCTTACCTGCAGTGCTAGCGCTTGCCCACACCTATGGTTCCTGCGCATGTAAGGTGCTCTCGTATATACGAGCTCACGGCTCCCGATTCAGGGTCGAATAATAACTTGCAAGTTCGTGGAATCACCAAAACATCCCGATGCAAGTGGTTAATCAGAGAGCCCTCTCGACCCTAGGATCAGCCTGAACCAGAGGGCTAGGCGGCAAGCCAGGGAAAGAGAAATGACGATTTCGCAGTTGGAAAAAATAAAACATGGCCGTGAACGATGCAAGACCAAGTCATAAGTGCAGATCCTGCCGCTGGGGGTGGGAGGCTTGACTTACTTCCCCCCTCCAGGAAGCACAGCGGTGCGCAGGCGAGCTTCTCTTTAAAAGAAGACATTCGTATTTTTATGTGGTTAACTGACTTGGCATGACCGCAACTGCATATAACGGCAAGATGGGATGTAGTTACGTGTACGGAGTACCTACACCATGATTTCTGGGGTTTCAGGGAGGGATAAGGCCAATGGATATGCATTCCCAGTACTCCAGACAATGGATATCTCCTTGGGCAATGACCCGTCTAGACGCACACCCCGAGCCTAAGGATGAAAGAGAAGCGCGTCCAGGGTTCAGAGTCGGGATCATCGTTATTCTGATCCATGAACATTGGCTGCATGTCCAGCAGCGCCTCTTATGTCAGAAATCATGGCCACGGTCAACAACTGCAACCACCACGACCACGAC
This sequence comes from Trichophyton schoenleinii, assembly GCA_018357685.1. NCBI lineage: Eukaryota > Fungi > Ascomycota > Eurotiomycetes > Onygenales > Arthrodermataceae > Trichophyton > Trichophyton schoenleinii. The sequence continues at coordinate 4,383,727 of WOFF01000004.1, read as the reverse complement.
CATGGCCCTGGCCATCAACGACCACAAGCTTATATAGACCTAATGGCATGACGTCAGTAGATTCATTAACTTCATTAACCGGGAAGCTCATGTATGAGTAGGCTTACAGATCACCTTCGACTGCTGGGTGTACCACATATATACAAGTTGTATACACCTGTAGTTGCGTGTCGCGGTGAAAGCTGTTGGTGATATCTCGCAGCATCGAGGCTGCAAAGTAACCGCTGAAAAGCAGGAAACCTGGAGATCCGTGGAACTAGGCGGACAAGGTAAGGACGAAACATACGAGTAATAATAGCCGGAGTCTGCCTCATCCGTGTATATATCGCGCGTTCGCTGGTTCTTAATTCCCTTCCCCCGTTCTCGACGCCTCGAAGGATGGAGTTGGGTTTTAGGGACAAGCGGGCGGCAGCATGTGCATATAGTCGACGCAAGCCCATACTCGTGCTATATAGGCTGGGAAGGTCTAAACGATAGTCATTTATTTGAGGGATTGAAATAGCCGGACTATTATTCAGTGCACGCCAATTCAGTTCGGTTGCCTTGTACCCTCTTGTCCGCAGCTGGGTAGTTGTGTCCTATACGGAGCACTCTAACAAGATATAACGACTAAAAGCACAGCAGAAGCATGAGAAACCAAATTGAGCGGTGTTAACATATGAATGAAAATAGCCTCCGCCCTTAGTGGCACTGTTAATGAGCTGCTAATACCCGGCCGAGTAATAAACTTCGCTCATACAAGATGGGTGAATGGATAGGGTATACCTCGCTTTGTAGCGCATAGCCGACCAAGAATAAGAACTCAGAAAATGCTATCATTAATTAAACTCCTACTAATTAATATATGTCGTCAAGTCATTAACGGGGGTTAACATGACGGAGATGAACGGATAATAATCCCCTTCTATCTTGTCCGTATATAACCCCCACCCAAATGGAGATGTTCGTGATAAATCGTCATAAAAATAGCAAACCAGTCAAAAAGGATTCAACAGAGAAGCAAACAACAAGACCAAAAGACCAAAAAGTTTGGAAACCAAAGCCGCATCCACCCTCCACCCGAAGTTGGCTGGTCTGTATCGCAGCCATGCGCCGGATAACATGTTGCAACCAAATGCATATGTATACCTGGAAATGAGAGGTATAGTAGGATGGAAAAACAACACAACATAAAACGTCGCTTCGCAATTCTATCGTGGGTATTGGGTAATGTGAAGCATCGAAGCAGCCTTCGCCTCCAAAATATAACATGATATATGATAAAAGGGTATGTGAATAGAGCAGGATATAACAGATTGGGCCAGTCGTTTCATCCAACTTTGCCCTTGCAGACTAGGTTACGAATGGCCCAGCGCCATTCATCCCCCAGGTTGGCTCGGTCTTCATTTATCCACTTGCCAACTTTCCGCCTCCACTTTTCTTCTTCAGCACGCTGTCGCCTGATGAACTCAGGCCCAACATCAAACTCTTCTGTGATCGCCCATTCGTCTGATGACTCACCTCCACTTTTGTCATCCAGGTTGGCGGCGTCTGCCTCGACACAACTGGGGGAGGATGGGGCGCTGGAGACAGCTGTAATTGACTTTCGTGGATGATCCTCCAGATCATCAAGGCCAGCAAAGACGTCTTCCTCTTCATCAACGGAAAGGGAAGGCCCAGACTTGCTGCTTGGTCTGGAGCTCGGAGCTTTAAGCCAGCACATTCGTTGGGGATCAAATACCATTCCACCAACCATCTGGGACCCTGAAATCCCTCCAACATTGGAGATTAGAGCAGGGGACGGCTTCAAAGGCGCAGGCATAGATGGCGTCTCGAATGCGGCCGTGGCATTCTCATTGCCTTCCCATTTGTAGAGTGCAGGATTATATTGCATGCCTTTGACATCTGGAATTCAAGTCAGTAACTGAAGGGTAAGAAATCTAACGTGCATAGGAAGACTGACTTTTAGCATCGTGGACCCCATTGCCCATGGGCTTGATGAGATGGGGCCGGCTGAGGGAATGTTTATGACCGTGACGGCTCCGCGGGAGAGAAGGGCTCGCTAGAGGCCGAGTGGCAGGCTGGGTTTTCCAGTTGACGTTCACAGAAGTGAGTTGATGCAGGTTGCTACCCATTGACGTTATGCGTTGCTCACGTGCATTCCTGGATGCATTTGTGTCTCGTGCAAATCGAGGCGTTGAGTCTTGCACTGGCGGGCTTGTGGGCCCTGTAGATGGGACTGGGGTATCTGTCCTTGGTGCAATTATGTGTGACTGGCTTAACTTGCTTCGTAGAGAGCGGGGGGCACCTCGTTTGATGGGAGCTTTCATGAATCTGCTTTCCAGGGATGCAGAAGTTGGAAGGTCATCGAAAATATCTAATTCCGTGCCGTCGCCAAAGTTCTTCCGACGGGTTGGTTTTGTGATAGTTTGCTTTGCGGTAGCAGAAATAGTATCTCCAGAATAGCTGACAGGGCGACCAGAGCTGTCATACCGTGTCCGCTTTGAAGACCTGGATGTTGACCTTGGGTTCATAAGCATATCCCCCGAACTTTCTGAGTCAGTTCGACGGAAATGTCTACTAGATTTAACACTGACATGGTGGGATTGGCTAGGAGATACACCTGCAGGGAGAAAGGGAACCTGAGGTCGACGTTGGGAATGGAGACGAGTCTCGGTTGCGTGACGCTCAACTGGTGTTTTGGGTCGGGATGTTGGCACTGGTTTACTATAGCTTGCCTGTCTGGACGGTGAAATTTGTGTTTGAGAAGCAGTGGTACTCCCTGACGATGGGCGCATGACAGGAGTTGAACGTTTGGATTTGAGTAGTTGGGTGTTGGTATTCGCAAGGTCACTTCGCAAAACCTCTTTGGGGGGTCTGGCCGCAACTACTCGTCGACTTGGCGGTGAAAGGCTCGACGCTAAGGAGTTCGATAAGGGGATATTCGTTAATGATGAATGGGTTGCATGCCCACTTAAGCGGGAGTGAGGACGCCTTGGTGTTTGGGAAACAGGGGCACCGCTTTCGGAAACAGGTTCCAGGTAGGTGGAATGCGGCCTTTCATGGGTAGAGAGTCGGGGTATTCGAGTCCCAGTGGCAGGGGCCTTGTTGGTAAACGTAATGCTTGTTGCTCCTCGTCGAGGAGGAGTTGATGGTGGTTCAATTCTTCGTTTGACATTCCGGTTAAGGGTTAGCTTTCCAGCGTCAAAGGCTTCGCCATCCCCTATTTCGATTCCAGAAAAGAAATCATCGTTTGTTGGTTCCACATGTTTAGGACTTTTATTGCTGGGAGTAACTTGTTGTTCGGTGGGTGTCTCTGGAATGCTAGGGGGTGGTGACTGTAGCTTAGCTCGTTTCTGAAGTGATTTTTCAAGGTCCAGCGGGCCATCAGGAAGTATTAAACCATCAATACCATCATCTTCACTTTCGATAGTCAGACAACTGGACATGCTCGGGCTGAGTGCTCCAACAGAAGAGCTGCGATTGGAGCGACCGTCTCTTCGAGTGCCCCCGAACCGGACGCCAATACTGCCTTCTGCCCATTCAGTGTCAAAATCGTCAGCTAGGAAATCAGAAGTTAAGGACATGTCTCGACGCTGGGAGAGGCGTAGGGGTGTGCCATCCTCCGGCAAGACTAGCTCGGATTCAAAATCGTCATCCTTTTCTCGCGAATCTAGCCGCGATGGTGGCCCTGTAGGCTGGTTGGATCGAGTCTTGGTAATTTTAATGGTGGAAACGTCGCCAAACAACATGTCCTCCTCTGTGTCACGGAATTTGACAAGGTCATGAAGAACAAATGGATGGGTATCTATTTGTTTGTCAAAACTGGGAGCAGGTAAAGAGTCCAGATGAAGTAGTGAGTCAGGTGCTGTAGTTTCGTGATATAATTTGACCTTGGGCCTTGCTTCAAAAGCTGAAAGGTCAAGATCCTCTAACCAGTCGTCTCCCACGATGGCTCGCTGTTTCCGGCCACCCAGCCTCTTTATTGACCCTCCCAGTAATGCAGAAGTTGGTATGTCTGACGGAATGGGTATCCCGGCGTTTTTTGCCGACACGATTGCGTCCTGGTTAGGCGAATCATCGCTCGGATTGAGCAATAACTGCCAGCTTTCATCGTCACCCAAGTTGGAATCACGGTCTGACCTCCAAGAACGGCGAGACGGGATCGAGTCACGGTGGCCTGACGGGCGAACGGAAGACCCTGTAACCGACGTGGTGGCAGAGACTGTGCGTAACTGAAGGCCGTCACCACAGTGTAAGTCCTCATCATCGTCCCAACATTCAACCTCTGTTTCTTTCGGTTTGTGCATGATTAAAGCGTCCATACTGGACTCCATGACCACCGAATTTTCCGGTAAGATGTTGGAGGCTTCATGAAGAACTCGCGAAGAGTTTCCCGCGGAAGGGGCTCCCTCTCGTTCAATTGTGGCCTCTGAAAAATATTATATGTGTCGGAAACCGTAAATGACAGGAGAGGTGGACGTAGAGTTATGGGTCAACGGTATCGTGGTTGCGTTCGCAAAAGGGCGCGGCAAGGAAGAGGAAAAGGAAGAAGAAAAAGCAGGAAACAAGGTCCACACGCGATGGTTGTCCCCCAGGTTTGACCAGTGGCGAGAGCGTCAATGATTGAGTAAAAGGGGGAGGGGCCCTTTGGAACGAGCGAAAGGAGTTGAAATATCAGGGGCTGGAGGGTAGGGTGTCTCAGACAAGATTGCGGTCGTGTCTGATACAGACCCTTGGGCGAGAAGGAGAGGAAGAAGGGAGGTTGGGGGCCCAGAAGGCGCCTAAGCTGGTTCTGGACAGCTAAGCGATGCGGCTAAGGAGGCCGCGCTTTTGCGACGCGCTCAGCTGACTCAGCCGCCGACAACAGACGACAGCAACACTTGGCTCCAGGGGAGCGCAGCGGCGGCGCTGGAGCTTGCAGTAGCGGTTAATCCTTGAGCTGGGGAGTCGATGGGAAGGCCGAATCACAGGGAAGATGCTAAATACGTAGCACAGCTCACTGGCTGATTTTTCCTTGGGCCTTGTTGGGCAGGGGTGGTGCTGGCCAGCGATTAAAAGTGTCAGCGTTGTCCGCAGGCAATTGGGCGGCTTGGGTGTCCCTGCGAAGCTCTCACCGAATGTACGCTGGCTTGTACCCAAATAAAACCCAATATATGCACTCTAGACTTGTCGTCTGCTCCCCTGGCGCGTCTGTGGCTTCTTTCTGCCTTCCTTTTGGCTTCTGTCGAGCTCTCTCATCGCCTCGTCATTTCTTAGGCGTCGTCGGCGGGCCGCTCCAGCTGGTGATATCAGTCATGTGACCGTCCTTATCGCAACTCTAGGCAGCAGCTACAACGACTTTATAAACGAACGACTTCATCTGACACCTTTATTCTTTTCTTAAGTTTGGGGTTAGCACTCCAATTTCCCTTGGTTTATTGATCGGGTAGCTTGTGTTGCACTGCGTTGGTGATTTTCGCAGTCTGTTAGCAATGTCTCAGGATAGTATCCTTCGTATTGCTCGAAGTGATAGTTCTGGCGACTATGCTTTGATCAAGGTATCAAAATCTGGAGCTTCTGACTTGGACTTGCAGCTTGTTGGGACCGAGGGAGAGACCCCATATGTTGGATCCCGTGGGTTTTGTCCCCCCTCCTTCTCTTTGGCATGGTAAATTGCTTTTACAATGCGGCAACGTTGTCTCACACAATATGAATATTAGTGACCTCGAGTGGAATCAAGAAACTACGAATGAAAAACTACCGGGGTGATGACGATGAGTGGGTTGGAATCCTCTCCTATTTCTTTGATCGGATACCGGAATCCAGTGCAAACGCAGAATGGATCTCCGGGCTAGAAGCCCTGGCGGCAGTACAAGGCGATGGCGATGAAGAAAACAAGGAACTACATATCACCTTGAGAAAACGGATTGATTCAATCACGGTATGCCCTGATAAACGGCTTAACTGACTCCTACGCCTGCTACTAACAACAGGCCGGTGTGTTAGCAAAAACTAGGAACCGTGGTCTTGAAACAGGACGATGAGCAAGCAATTGAACTGTATGAATGGACCGGAATGGCCGTATCCAAGGCGAAGGCATTAGAACAGCAAGTTTCTAACCTGCAATCAAAATATCGCGAAGCAGAAGACACAATCAATAAGTTGAAAGCTCAGTTGGAAGATTTCATTGAAACCAAGAACCGACACGACGAACAGTTAATCGGGAAGTTTGTGGGCCTTCTCAATGAGAAAAAGTCCAAGATTAGAAGCCAACAGCGTCTATTGACAAAGGCCAAAGAGAACCCAGATACAGGTTGGTTTACAATACCTGTTATACTACTTGTGCGGGTATTCAAACGCTAACGAGATGTAACTGTGCAACTAGCACACGAAGCGGCAACAACGGAAGCACCACAGAAGGCAACCGGCAAATCGGCCACGAGCAGACGATCCAAACGAAAAGCAGACGAACCTCCGCCCGAAGAATCGGAAAGCGATGACGGTTTTGATGCAATGGATATAGACAAGAAAGATGTGACTGCTACCTTAGACGAGGGAAGTACCACGGATGAAAGACAGGACACACCAGAGCCTCTCGAGGATGAGACGGCATCGGAAATAGATGATGAGGTGCCTCCTCGTCCTCCCGCCCCAAAGAAGGGAGTAAGGGCCGAAGCAATTCCTAGGATGACGAAAGCTGCTGTCGCTCAGGATGTTAAGCGGACGCGGAACACGCCTGAACTGTCCACAAAACCCGAAATCTCAGAGCCGCCTCCTCCACGAGAATTGCCGTTCAGTAAGAAACGAGCTGCTCAAAAACCAGTTATTGAAAGAAATGAAGGTGATGCAACCGATTCAGAGGACGATGAACTCTAACGTCATTCGTTTTGGTATTTACCTTACACCTTGCCTGAGAGAAGGCTGGATCTCAACATGGAACATCTATTATTATGAATTGATGGAGTAAATAGGAGCTATTTCGCCTTGCTTTTCCTCTTGTACAGGGTTATCTCTAGATTAATTGGTCCAACTTGTATAAAAAACAAGCCCCTTCCGCATCGGCTACCGTAGCCCATTCCCTCTCCTTTGCCACACAAAACAATAGCCACTTTTCTATCCACATCGATAAGCACAAAAGATGGCAAGGTAGGACATATATGTGGGTGATGCTACAGGTCACAAAGACGGGATAAAAAAAAGGATAGAACGATGTAAAAAGGAAGTAGAATATGTATATAAACATAAAAAGAAATTCGGGGACAAAGGAGAATGAAACGCCTAGAACCGCAAGAAAGTACATGGAATCAGGTTGTTTTGGCATGGCATGGGAATATTTGGAGGGGACAGACAGGTGAAGATGGAGACGGGGACATGTAAATAGGTCTTATATTAGCCCTGGACAGCTTGGGCTGTGGCCGAGCTCTCTCCAGGAGCCATGAAATTCGTTTCTGGGTTTCCGGTTTCTTTGGCAGCAGAACATCTAGCCATGGTTGTTGAACTGGGAAGCGGAAGTTAGTGGTATAGAACGAGAACAGCATAAGAAATGGGAAGATCGGCTAATGACATACCTTCTGGAAATAACATCTGTGAAGTAGAAGTTTTCAATCGGCTTCTTGAGGGGAGTACCGGTCACTTTGCTACCTCTGTTCTGGTCTACCAATTGAATCTTGCTCAATGAGCCTAGAGAGGATGGTTCAACGATGTCGTATCTTCGAAGGGCAGGGCTGATTTCTTCCATACGGTCTCGGAGCATCTCAACATCGTCATATGGCAATGGAGCACCGAGGAACTCGCTGACTGCCCGGATGATCTTCCAATCTTCTCTAGCGGCTCCAGCAAGAGAGGTGGCGGCGCGGGTCATTTGGACGCGGCCTTCAGTGTTAACATAAGTCCCGCTTTTTTCGGTGTAGGCGGCACCCGGCAGTACAACATCCGCGAGCTGTGCTCCACGATCACCATGGTGGCCCTGGTAGACGACAAATGCACCCTTGGGGATATCGGCTTCGCTGATCTCGTCAGCTCCGAGTAGCCATACCATCTTGGGAGTGGTATTGGCTACTTCGGCAGATGGGGTGGTGAAACCAACTTCGTAAGCTCCGCCTCGAGATGCAACACGCTGTAAAACGTTGTATCCCTGCCATTCTGGAGTAATGAACGTAGCGGCATTCTTATCAATGAAAGATCCAATTGTTTCGAATATAGCCTTGGCATCGGGGTGTTCTGCTACCGCACTTCCAACAATTATCATGGGCCTCTTTGCAGCAGCGAGTTTCTTTCCGAATGCTCCAGCAAGAGTAGACTTCAAGGCAGCAGCATCGGTTCCGAGATGTTCAAATTCAAAGGTACTCTCAAAGGACTCGCCCACTAGGCCAATTTCGAGGTCAGAACGGAGGAATTGTTTGCGGATGCGAGCATTGAGAACGGCAGCTTCATGGCGAGGGTTAGTTCCGACAAGGAGCATGGTATCAGCTTCTTCGATTCCAAAGATCTTGGAGTTGAAGAGGTAGTTAGATCTAACATCGACTCCGTGGGCGATTGGCTGGCTGCCACCGGCTTGGTCAAGCGCAAGGTTTTCGGATCCAAGCTTGTTGGCGAGATCTTTCATGGCCACGAGAGATTCAGTCTCAATTAAGTGACCAGCAACGGCTTTGAATTCGTTGCCCTTGGGGGCTAGAGTCTTATGTGCATTCCCAATTTCAGTCAAGGCCTGTTCCCAGGTCGCAGGAACGAACTTATTATCCCGGCGGATGAGAGGAGTCGTGAGCCTCTGGGTCTTGAGACCGTCGCATGCGAATCTAGTCTTGTCGTTGATCCATTCCTCATTTACGTCATCATTTAGCCTGGGCTGAACACGCATAACTTCCATTCCCCGTGTATCGATTGTGATATTGGAACCAAGGGCATCGAGAACGTCAATACTCTCAGTATGCTTAAGCTCCCAAGGACGAGCGCGGAAGGCATATGGCTTGGAAGTCAATGCACCGACTGGACACAGATCGATAACGTTGGCAGACAATTCAGAGTCCAAGTTCTTCTCGAGATAGGTCCCGATCTGCATGTCGTTTCCACGTCCAGTAGTTCCCAATTCAGGCGCACCAGCCACGTCATTGGCGAAACGAACGCATCGCGTGCAGTGGATACATCTGTTCATGGAAGTTTTAATCAGAGGACCGATATTTTTATCCTCTACAGCACGCTTTCCTCCAACTTCATGGAATCTTCCTCGGTCAGCACCATATCTCATTGACTGGTCCTGGAGGTCACATTCTCCTCCTTGGTCACAAATGGGACAATCGAGTGGGTGGTTGGCGAGTAGGAATTCCATAACACCTTCTCTGGCTTTGTGTACTAGAGGGGAATTCGTCTTAACCACCATTCCAGGCTGAACGGGCCACGCACATGAAGCGACTGGCTTGGGGGCTCGTTCGACTTCAACAAGACACATTCGGCCTAAACAGATAACTGTAAGCTAAAAAAAACCATGGTGTATCCGAGAATTGGGTTATCGTACAATTTCCTGCAATCAATAGTTTCCTTTTCGAGAAATGTTTCAGCGGTGTTCCATTTCGTGGCAATGCGTTGATTGAATATAACTTACTCATGGTAACAATATCTACAATGATAAATTAGCAATCTGGATATAATAATACACTATCGATATAACGTACCTAGGGACTGTCGAACCAGCCTTCTCACAGGCCTGGATGAGTGCAGAACCAGCTGAATGGTCTAGTCAGTATGCCGTTGGGAAGAACCGTGGGGGTAAGCGCAATACCTTCTATCGATACCTTCTTGCCATCTAAAAGCATCAATAACGAGTTAGTAAAGTATCCAGTAATTCAACGATATTAGCTACCGACCAATTGTGACTTCGACTTCCGCCTGCCTAGCACCCGTCGTGCTGAATGGACGGGAGGAATTGAGGGCCGCCCATCTCCTCGATCGTGCGGCAACACGGAACAATTGTGGCCGCATAGCTGGCAAGATAGAGAAAGCGACAGCCTAATCAGAAACAGGACACCGATATGAAAAGGAGGTCGAGGACCGTGAAGGCTTGCGTGACGGAGCGACTGCGGCGAGCGATGCAATGAAGACTTCGACGTCCGTCTTGCTTCGACTTTATTTGTTGCTTCTTTTGCTTCGTAGGTCTCTGGCTTCATTCAAATCCTCTGCACCTGATTGGCTGAAGTTGACGGAGCGGAATAACATTATCCCGTTCATTGGCTCCGCCCGGGCGAACATAAATTGAAAACTGCGTCTATTCTCGCTTTCATTTCTTCTTTTTCCCTCTCTTTTTTTCTTCAACTCATTTTAAACGGACATAGATTATTGTAGGTGGAGGGTATGCTCTCTCAGGAGACGCTACCAGCCCTTCCTCCTCTACAGTGTGATCCGAGAGCAGATCCTGCACCGTAGCTGGAGCTCCCTAGGGTTACTTGTTAACCTTGTTATGGAGCAGTTCCTTACCGACGGATGCTACACATATCAAGTAACAAACCAGACAGAGATGAAAGTATAGACAAATGATATTCATTCATTTTTCACTCACAAAAAACGGAGTTGTAAGGTATATAAATTCTATCCAATCCTCCGAATTACCAAAACGGCGGAGAAGTCATTGGGTTTCGCCGCCTGTAGGACGCCGTATAGTGCAATTAAAAAAGGAATAAAGTATTAACAAGAATGAGTAAAGGGGGTGAAAAACCGTATGTCCCGAATCCCTTCTAAACTCCACGAACCTTTCGGAGGAAGAGAAATGAAAAACAATGAGAAAAAAAAAAAAAAAAAAAAATGATAGGTAGCATGAGCATATATTACTTCTGGGACGTGGAGGATGCATCACCAGGTTGCCATGTAGACTCTTGCTTAGTCCCTGGTGGTAACCAGGGGCGAGCCATACTGCTCCTCCTCGAGACACCGTTCGTTTTGTCATCTTCCTTTTTGCCATTGACGTCCATAGGATGGATACCTAAGCCACCAACGGAGGGGGGAGGGAAGGTATATCCATTGGAGTTCCAGACTTTGGCTGAGCCGTTGGAAGCAGTGTTGAGAGGCAGGATGGTATTATTCTTGTGGAAGTGGTCCGCATTGGCCCGTCGATCTGCTGCATCGTCCTGCTTGTTCCTATCATACAGATATAGGCCGAGGAAAGTGAGCGCGATACCGAACGCCTGTATCGGCGTCGTGGCATTGCCGAACCAGACAATGGCAACAACAACGACGAAAACTCGTTTGATTAATGAAGCAACTGAATATGACACTGGTGAGATCATGGACAGTAGAACGAATGCCATGATGTTCTGTGCAAAATGGAAAACACCGTTGAAGATAAATTCCAACATCAACGGGCCGTGGTCAAGGGCACCTTTCTTGTTTGATAAGCTGATAGAACCAGAGGACAGGAAGTCGATCATTAGCGGATAACCTTCGGAAAGGAACCAAATTGGTAGGGTCAAGATGAACGCGAGGCCAGAACAATAACATAAAAGGTTGAGCTTATCTAGCTTTGCGTCTCCTGGTGATTGGCCATCTGCCTCCGCACGCGCAGCCTCATTAAAAAGTTTCTTTGAGAAGATATTCTGTGCAACGAAAACAAGAGCTGCTGCAAGGGCACAGATAATCCCAAAGAGGTTTGTTGAGAACCCAGCTGAACAGGCAAGCATGACTCCCAAGGTGAGGGGGATGAGAGAGAGGTACGTAGCTCTAGCATATCGAATGCGGAAGAAGATACGATATGCGAGGACGGTGAAAAGCGGAGAAAGCCCCTTGATTGTATGAACGAGGGATACGGGTATTTGCGAGGTCGACATAGAGCTGAGTATGTGGCCCAGTAATTGGAATCCAGCCAATGGTAGCGCTGTCGAGATGATGGCATATGAGGGATAACGGATCTTGTTTTTGAGGACGGGAACAGCAGTTTTTAGCATCGGAAAGACGGACGCGAGGTATGCAAGAAACAGACACCATGTTGATACAAATGCAAATTGAACAATCGTAAGCGTAATAGGTTTTGGAAGTGCCATGAGTATAGATTTCGATGAGGTATTTGTGAGGGCTGATGTCATGTACCAGACTAAGCAAAGACCCTGGAGACAAGTCAGTCAGTTAGCAACAGAGCGTCACCATAGCTTCCCCCACAGGTTCATCAGGCCATACTCACAATAAGTTTATAAGAGATTGGTGCCTTTAACGATTCTGCCAGCTCCTGGGCATTGACGCTGACGCTTGTACCCCGAGTCCTGAATGACCCCAGAGCCTCACTGATACTTTTCCGGGGACGATGCGAACGCTCGACCGGCTGTGGCCCCCGTGAGTAGGCCCTGCTCTTCCGTGGCTGCCATAATGATTCTCCCGCGTACTTGATCGTGGATGGCAAGAAAGCGCTCTCTCCCTTCTGTTCAATCAGTGCGTCGTCATCGCCCAGGGTAGGGAATTTCTCGGTCGTAGAGGTGTCGGCGGTCATTTGAGGTGGCCAGGAGGATGGCAGGCCTGAGGACTTCTGCTGCCGTGTATCGACAAGCGTTGTAACGCTCATTATCAGCTTGGTTGATTTAGTGCTGCGCTGTGGTTGGACATATCACCACTTGTTCGCTGCTTGCTCTGCTTGAAAAAGTTATGGGATGAGAGGAATGCGTGTACAAGGCAGATCAAGCGGCAGCCTTGATTGGCCAGGACAACACGTGTTTTTGCAGGGCTCACGGACGAGCGGATGAGTCAGCAGATATCGATGAATACAATGACGCGAGGTATGGAATAAAGATAACGCAAAAGATCTGATGCGAGAAGAACATGATAAAAAGTTCTAGATGGGGATACACACGAAAGATGCGGAGAAAGATAAATACGAGAACATGCAAAGATAAACCCAGACATGTCTCAAGTTGCTCTCACCAGCCTCCATGGGAATGGATTTCCCCGGCCTCCAGACTATCACGTGAAAACTCATACGATAAGATAATTTGTTATCTAGCTGGGGAGTGCCGGCCCAGGACGCCTAGCTTCTCTTGTTCATCTCGTTGACGTCTGCCCATACTACAGCTTGATGTGGCTCCGTCCTACTTTTCCACCCTTGCTGCCCGGCGCCTCTGTGTCCTCTGATAGCCGCCCTTGCTATTTATAGCCGCCGCAATGAGTATTAATTACATAAGCGGCGGCTGTATTTCACGTGATGTGCGGCCTTCGGCCATCCAACCCAAAAACCAAGTTTTGAGCCTCCATTGGATCTTGAACTTGGGGGCAAAAACCACCCGAGGTCGCAACACTTCATCCCTCCACCTCATACCGCCACTACTAACTATGTTCGGTTTACCAAAACTAACTTCATGCGGGAAGTCTCGCCAGACAAAGCCAGCCATTCTCGCTTTCTCACTCGTCCGGACACCCGAAGAATGTTCTCCATGGGAGCGAAGAATGACCTCTGTCTTGTTCAACCTGACAGGGGGCCAATGATAGCTCCTTGGACATGAGATATGCAGCCATGAAATAGTCTCCTACTAAGAAGGCTGGCGGAGTGTCGGTGAACCCCGCAAGGAAAGCATCACCAAGTTAACTAGGAAACAATTTGGGAAGTGGTGTTATACCCCATAGTTGTCGGCTTCTACGCCACCAGCCTGGAACGCAAGACTACCAAAATTTGATACTGTGTACAGTACCACCGAGTCATGACTGGGCTATCTACGGATTCTCCCTGTTTGAGAAACTGGTCTGGAAATTCAGGAGTTAGGATCTCATACGGCGATCGCTACAGCTTGGCTGACTTTCAGTGAAGGGCTTGGTCCTCCAACAGAAGCTGACGACTTTTCCTATCTGGACACTTGACGTTGAACGAAGCTATTTCAGCGAAAAAGGCTAACCTTCGGCTTTATCTGCGAGTCCTCCAGCGCTTCATCCAGCTGACCACCCAACCTCGCCGTCATAATGAGGGGAAGTGCTTCGAGCCAAGGCGAATCGAGGCTTGAACTGTTGTCCGGCTCAAAATATTATCACAAAAGTCTTGAGGAAGTTCCCAATATTTTGACCAGGCAGTGATACCTGGCGTCATTTAGGCAGCCCGAGTCGAAATTATCAAAAAGCAGACGATACTAACTTGCGGGGTGAAAATGCATATAATACCATCATTTGTCCTCTGGACATTCCACCTGTGCTCTCAGTGGCTCCAAGGTCTTACTGATCTATTACCTCACATTCCAGATACTGAACCAGTCAACAATTTCGCAAGTCAAACAGTATTATTGCATTCGGGAGGTATGAAGTACTCCCAGATAGCCCCCTGGGTCTGCATCCCACTGTTGACATGCCGCGGTGTCGATGCAACCAACTCGGAGGACGGTGGCTCCGATCTACAGCTTAATGAGAGTCCGTTTTCTGAGAAATGGCAGGTTCTTGGGCCGTTTGAAATAGGAACGAGGGGTACGTAATTTAACTCTCTGCCCAAGAATTATCGCTAACGTTGTTTCTTAGAATCATCTTGGGGTGCTGACCCACTGGAAGCATATGGTGGCTTCCAAGCGCTGCAATATGACCCAAAGGCCAGCTTTGACAGCTCTCTGGCACTTAACGGTCTTGCAAATTGGTCAATGGCTTCGACACATGTCAATACAACTGCCAACCCTCCGGAGACTATCCTCGATATCAATTTATCCCCGGATAACTTGACATCGCTTCAAGAAGTCTACGGTTGGGATGCAAAGCAGTACCAAGCCTGGGCGCGTGGAACATTGACTGTTTCTAAACCCAACTCCGTGGTCGCTTTGTATACGGATAGGATCTGGGAATATCGAATTGACAACAAATCATACTTTGGTGGAGACTTTTTTGGTTTTCGCAGAGCACCACTTCTTCTGGACTTGGCCCCTGGAAATCACACTGTTGATCTTCGTGTGGTCCGCGATGTCAGGGCTCTTGGAGCCGTTGGCGAACCGTATATCAATGTTACACTTATTGCACAGGAGTTGTCTAAAACACTAATCGTGGACGAAAAGAGCATTCTCATTGCGGATGTTGTTGAAAATCGTTTGATTAGCCCATATGCTTCCGTTACTCTCCATAATACTATGAGTAATTCTGTTGATGTGGTTGGCATCAAGGAAAATAGCACCCAGGTTAGGATCATCCATTCTATACTCTTATCACACAGCTAACCGCTTATAGGCCACCGGCTTTTCCTTGAAAATGTTAAACAACCATGTGAAGCTTGAGGGAGCACAATCTCGCGCCATTGGCTTTACAATTGAGGCGAAAGATCAAACCAATGTTCCATCCTCGGTGTCTTTGTACTTCGAGTATATGACCCCTGGTAACTCCAGCGTTCAGAGGACGCAGGCCATGACCGTCACTTTTACAAGGCGAAAACTGCCAGAAGTTCAGCAAAATACTTTCAGACTGCCAGGAGGAGTAGTCTCTTATGCTACTATGCGACCTCCGACATCCTCGGAATGCAACCAAAACAAAGGCACAAAACTTCCAGTATTATTAGGCCTCCATGGAGCGGGACAGGCTGCAAGTGATGAGATAATTCGCACTATGCTTGATGGTGTATCTGACATATGTGCATGGACCTTATTTCCCAGTGGTGTGACACCTTGGAGTGGAGACGATTGGCGTAGGTTTCGATCCCTCAGTTGTTGAATTCCTAGCTAACAGATTACGCTCAGATACTTGGGGATTTGCCGACTTACAGCACTCAGTCCGAGCACTTAACGACTACATTAAGTATAGTGGTTGGACAGGAGTCGGGGTTATTGACGGTGATTGGATTATAGCCGGACATTCAAACGGCGGTAAGTACGGACTACCATGTTGGTTTATTATTGGAATCTAACTAGAAACAGGCCAGGGGACTTGGTATACCATCTCACATTACCCCGATAAAATCATTGCTGCTGCACCTGTTGCAGGTTATACCTCGATAGAAAGTATGTATCCTCCCCCTTTCAAATTGGGCCATGACTAATTGTACCTTTTCAATAGACTATGTCCCATACTCCATGTGGCATAACACAGACTCGTTGCTGGCATCTATATTTTATCGGGCGCGCCAGGACTTTAAGCATGAGATTCTAGTTGATAACTTTGCTGGAATTCCGGTCTATCAACAGCATGGTGCTTCTGACGATAATGTGGTGGTATACCATTCTCGTCTGATGCATAGGTTGTTGCAAGAGAGTGGTTCACCCTCAAAGTATCATGAAGTGCCAGGTAAAAACCACTGGTACACCGGAATTATGACTTCTGAATTCCTTAAGGATTTCTATCGTACCTATGTTCAGCGCCAAAATGCTACTAACCTTCTTCCTCAAAGATTTTCGGTCACTCTCCCACCTGCAGGTCATATGGGTACCAGAGGTGGTATATATGTTGATCAATCACATACCCCTGACCGAGTTGGCTCCATCGAGGTTGAGCGAAGCATGACCAAGGATGGCGGCTGGAAGTTAAAGACACGAAATATTCGTCGTTTCCACCTCGAGACCAGTGCAATCAGATCACAAGTTCCACTGTATATCCAGATAGATGGCTCCGCACAATTCACAGTCACTCCGAGCAACTCTACGACAACATGGTACACACAAGATGACACTGGGAAGTGGACATCCGGTGGTGACTCGTGGCGTACTATTTCACAGAGATACGGCAGACAGGCTGGTGTGAATGCTTTCCTCCGCACAGAAGCGCTCTTTACTGTGACTGCTACTGCTCAGAATACTCGAGATATTGCCCTGCAAACCTGCCGGAATTTATTCCAGTACTTGTCGGCCGATTGCATCATTTCGTATGCAGTGCCCACTGCCGACTCCACAACTGCGGCTAACCCGGCAGGCAACAACGTCACCATCTTGCTTGGTGCTCAGCCAAATGGATACACGGCAGGTGATTCTGCTATATCAATTTCAGCACATTCACTGGATATCAAGACTTCCAAGGGAACAACAACAAGCTATCCATTTGAGCCGGGCCTCGGTGCTATCTTCATACGCCCCTTGGTAAATGAACGTCTAGAGCTAGTTATTTGGGGATCCGACATGGCCGGCCTCCAACAGGCTGCTCGCCTGGTACCTGTCCTCACAGGAGTCGGCCAGCCTGACTTCGTGGTTGTCAACAAGGGGACCCCATTGAAGGGACAAGGCTCTCTCTATGCTGCTGGCTTTTTCGATTCTGAGTGGAACGTCTCTGCGGCCTCTTATGTCTCTTGAGTTTGAGTAGATAGGCCTGCTGCCTATATGGCATACAAACCAAGTAGAGTGTAAGGTTCCTAACATATCCAATAGACAGCCCTTAAACAATGATATAGCAATATGTGTGCCTCTTGTCCACTAAATGCAGACTCTGCTATGCCCACTACTCCTGTGATACCCTTATACCATTATACATCTCTATACCCCCTTGTAGTTATTTCTGTTTGCATACTATATCCATGCTCTCCATATAGGGACTTGCCGGCGCTGCGTGGCCTTGTTTTCCTTCTGCCACCGCCCTTCCCCCTTTTGGCCTCCCACAACTTCATGACTTCAACTTCAATTTCTCGGCTGCTGCAACAACGACAACAACAAACATCAACATCGCGCTCGCTTCAACCTCAACCTCGCCTTCTGCTGCTCGCCAGTCGGACTTTCTCGCTCTCTTTGTTATTTTTGTTCCATGTATCTTGATCTCAACTCATACTTTCTCTTTTAGTCGGCTCTTTCTGTTTTATCTTCACCTCCAGATCTTCCTCTGTCTTCCTCTTCGTTTTCTTTTCAACCTGAACTTATTGCATCTACGCACAGCATACTTGTTTGGTTTCTCTTCATCTACTGTGCCTCTACAGCTTCGTTCGATTCTCTGCTGCGTTGATTACAGTCTCTCACACGCGTCGAGGTGCCAGTTTCCTGTGATATCAGAGCTTGGTGGGTGGCTTTTTCTCGGTTCTTTGCATATTATCCTGCCCCTCCCAACGCATCTGAGCTGCTGGACTTGGATCACTTCCTCGTGGATCTCATTCTATCTACTGATTTCTTTACTTATTACCCTTACTTTTGTCTGGAAAGCGTGTTGAAGTGGTCATTATCATGTCTTACAAAGTCATGAGCTCTTCTAACGCGTCTCAAAAGCCATCTACTCAGTGCAGAGCTCAAGTTGACCCTACAGGTAACATTGCATTACACGGGCGTCTAGGCTCGGTAAGTATCTTCTAACTGCCACCTTTGTTTTGTATAGACTCACGCCATCGATATAGAAGGAGATTTCTAACCTTGACAATAGGGAACGATGAATTTGAGCTCGATTACCACTGGAACCAACCCCCTTGTCTCGTCTAAACTGGGGAACATTCAAAACACGCCTTCGGTCGGGGATGACAAGGTGAATGAATAATGGCTTATAACGTACACACGGCATGATTTCAAAATTTGTAGCTAACTTTCTTAGAAAATGAAGGCTGATCAGCCCGGTTCTTCCGTTCCCCAGTCCGTCATGGACCAAATTCTTGCAAAGCTGTCTCCAAAAGATGGCAAATCGAGTGGTTCAGCCGGTGACCCGGCCACCAAACCCCTGGATACCCAGCCCCGTTTGGCAAGACAGCCATCTGGAGAAAATGGCACTTCTCATTTAAACCATGCGGAGTTGGCTCCTGCAATTGAAGGCCACATCCCGCTTGCCCCTAATAGTCAGCCGAACTTAACCGTTTGGCAAAATACTGTGAACACCGGAAAAGTGGTGGACACCCAGGAGATGCTTCGCTTACAGCAAGAATTGGAAGCAGCGAATTCTCGCATTGCTCTACAAGAGCAAGAGCTTGCTCAGACCCGTGTTATCAAACAAACCCTGGATCAAGCTATGGGACCTCCTTCCGAAGTTGACTTTGGCGGGCGTGAGATTACCGAGCAGACAATCAGCAGCCTGCAGAACGCCTTCAATGCGTCCACCCGCCAGTTCAATCAACGTCAAGAACAATGGGCCATGCAAGATGATGCTCACTCTGACATCTCAGAGGCTGTCTCTGCAGGAGGCTATAATAGAGCTCGTGGCATATGGAATGCTCAATCTCAACCACCCGTGAATCACTTTGGCAATGCTGACAAGATCGGCCGCGACTTCATGTTGCATGATTCGAGTATTAGCGGTGATACTGCTCGCAGTTGGGGAACTCGCCCTAGTCAGCCGGGATATAACCCCTCTACTGGGTTTTCTATTAACCAACGTATGTTTCCAGGACATGCAAGCCCACCATATGGGTTTGATAACCGCTATTCAGAAACAGCGCCTCAAATACAAGGACATGGTGGCCGACGGGCCACTCAAGTTAGTCGTGGATCCTCATGCTTCCCTCCACAGACCTCGCCATGGGGCACTTTTTCCCCATCCTTGACCCCTGCCAATTCTATACCTAGGCCAGCTTGCCAGCAACAGGCTGCAAATTTTCAGCCTCAGACTACCTATCCGGCTGTAAACACATATCAGCCCCGCCCAATTGGAACGCCGCTATCTCCAATGGCAGCTGAGTTCACTGCTTACCCAGCTACCCCTGCATCCTGGGCACCTTCTGTAAGCACTGAAAATACCGTTATGAACTTCAACATTAGAGCTGACCTTGCTTTTAGGCCGCTTCGGGAGCTGCTTCCACTTATGTTTCTCCACTTGAACCATTGAACTATCGTCGTCTTCTAGACAAAAGTGTTTCATGCGATTGGAAGTATATCGTGGACAAGATTGTTTGCAACAACGATCAACAGGCGTCCATTTTCCTCCAGCAAAAGCTCAAGGTTGGCACATCCGAACAAAAGTATGAAATTATTGAGGCAATTGCCAACCAAGCATACCCATTGATGATCAATCGATTTGGCAACTTCCTTGTTCAACGTTGCTTTGAGCACGGTACCCCCGAACAAGTTATTTCTATTGCTAATGCTATTCGTGGCAATACATTGAGTCTAAGCATGGATCCCTTCGGTTGCCATGTTATTCAGAAAGCATTCGATTGTGTACCAGAAGAGCACAAAGCAGTTATGGTCCATGAGCTACTTCGCCGTATTCCTGAGACTGTGATTCATAGATATGCCTGTCATGTGTGGCAGAAACTTTTTGAACTTCGTTGGAGTGGTGAACCGCCACAGATTATGGCTAAAGTTAACGAAGCACTTAGGGGAATGTGGCATGAGGTTGCCTTGGGTGAGACCGGGAGCCTCGTTGTCCAAAATATTTTTGAAAATTGTGTCGAGGATGAGAAGGTATGACAATAGAACATGAATATTTATGTACTATGCTAACTGTTTCAAAGCGTCAAGCAATCGAGGAAGTTCTCGCAAAAATCGACCTCCTTGCACATGGTCAATTTGGCAACTGGTGCATTCAACACATCTGTGAGCATGGTGCACCGCCCGACAAGAGCCGTGCGATTGAGCACATTCTGGTTTGGGCCACCGATTACAGCATGGACCAGTTTGCCTCCAAAGTTGTGGAAAAATGCTTGAAGATTGGTGGAACTGAGTTCCTTGATAGATATCTCACCAGAGTCTGCACTGGTCGTCCGGACCGTCCCCGCATGCCCCTGATTGATAGTACGTCAGATCTTAGACAACTCTTCATCTTTACTTTCAGTACTAATCAGGAGACCAGTTGCCGGAGATCAGTACGGAAACTACTTGATTCAATGGATCCTTCTCAATGCCGGCAACCAACACCGTGAGCTAGTTGCGGGTCATATTCGGTTTGTGTATCCACAACCCTTCATCTATTGATTTTCACTAACATAAGCGAATTAGCAAACACATGGTCTCTCTCCGAGGTTCCAAGTTTGGGTCGCGTGTGGCCATGCTTTGCTGTAACCCTAACCATGTTACTCGCCCCGGACCCGGTGCAGGTATTCAAATTAACCGATTTAATTCTCCTTCTGAAGATCGCGGCCCTAGCTCTATGAATGGTGCTAGGTACAACCGCAGTTCTCAGTGGAGCAGCAACTACCCTCCGTTCCGCTAAATCAGATTTTCATTCATTTGCTAATAGCATATTGCATGACACAAACTTTCAATGCTCGGCTATAGCGAATAACGAAGTGAAACTCATATCGGAGTCCAATTTACAGCTATCTTCCTTCTTTCTAGGATTCTCGGGTGCGAGGATGTCGTGCTTGGTTCAAAGCCCTAACACCTCGCATCTGCACGTTGGTTTGTTGAAGATCCCTTGACAAACATCCGATCTGATTCCTCTTTTTCTTCTCTTTTTTTATCCATCTCTGCTTTTCTTGCCTTTTCCAATTGCTTCTTCCCCTGTCTGGGTCTACCTTACTTCCTTATTTCATTCTCTTAAATTGTCATATCTGCTGTGAAGATGAACTTATCCAAATAGGCATGGGTAGCTACCTGTTGCTTTGGTTTACCTCAAAGGTTCAGTTTCCAACATGTTGTATTCGGCGGAATTACAGGGTGCTATTTCTATCTGTTTCACAGACACGCTCTCTTATCGTCATGGAGCCTCTCCTCCCTTACCTTTTTTTCGCCATTTATCTTTTCTAGTTCCGCTGGGAGCCTGCCCAAGAAAAAAACTTCCATGGGATTGCGGGTTTGTGGAGGTTAAGGAGTTATTTGGTCATTGATACGCTATGTTTGTATTCGATAAGTTCATGTATGATAGCCTTGAGAGCAGCTAGTCGCGAAAATTCCAAAGGAAACGTTTTATTATCATTAACATTAGAAACACTGAAACTGCCGTCTAACCGCGCTGTAATTAAATGATGCTCGTATATAAGACAGGCCTTTATATCCGCTAAATCCCCAAAATACGTTCGTCAGTTAGCAGTTGCTGCGTCTGTTGAACACCTGGGCTGTGGCTGAGAGGATCATAACAGTTATTCCTTCTCTCATAATAGTGACCCATCAGAAACTGTATCCAGGACTTCAGGATCTGTTTGGTCCAGTGGAAGGTCAAGCATCACCATCATCCTTAAAGGCGTTATCACTCGATATCCCATCTTCAATATAATTCTCATCTTTCTTCCCACCCTCTCTCTGGCTACATTCTTGAATTTGTTCTCCTTCATCCTTTTCCCATGGTTTCCGCCTCCGTTGGGCCGTACTAGCCGTCTCCTGACCTGTCAACACAGTATCGGGTATCTGCTGGATTCCCGGTATTGGCTGCCCTGTGGTTATAAGCTCCACAATCCGTGCAAACGATGACGGATATGCAGGCTGTCCCTCTTCCGACTTACTCTCCCCTGATGCTGTACATACAGAGACTGACTCCGATCGCGCTGCTTCATTACCGTTGTTGTTATCTGATGTTGAAGAAATGGGTATATTTTCGTTTCGTGACTGTGGTTGAAGCCAACGCTGATATGAAGCGTGGTCAATTGGGGGCTGAATTCCATATTTCCTAATATAATTAGCATATGTTAGTATAACCCATTATCTGGTCAGTTCCGTGAGACATACTTTGAGAAGTAGAAGCATTTTGCTTTCGTAACAAGCTCGTCTGTCCTATTGACTTGTTCGTTTGTTGCGGGAGTTCCTGGCTGGCCAAGGATAACTGCTAAGCCAAGCTTGAACTCTGGATCCTCAGTAAAAGAGTAAGATGAGAGCCTTTGATATATATCTGTAGAGTCAGACGTTGAGCTCGTCGGAGCTGGATCTGCTGATGCGATTGCGGGGGAAGCCATCGCAGAGTAAGCTTTATATACTGTGGGCTCGGCTATCAACTTATAAAAGCGTTTATAAAGCTGGCTGATGTTGTGACCGCCCTGAAAACAATATGTGTTTTCTCCTGCGAGGACTGAGGTAGATACTGAATGTTGAATCTAGTGAATTGGTTATTGATTGAACAGGAGAATGACGTTTGAATGAAGGGCCGAGGCTCGAATAGCTGTATGAGATGTTACAGTAATATTACAGATATTTTACCGGGAGCGGATAATTTAGCGCCGTTATCAAGCTCCCGCCGTCAGGACCTGAACCTTCTTTATATCGGAACTCACTGGCAAAGGGGCAGGGATGGGAAGTCGACGATTATATAGAAAGAATATAATGGCAAGGGAAAATAGGAGGATCATCAATGGTAGAGAACATGGCAGCCTTTAGCTGCGAGGTACCCTGTATGATGATATGGGCAAGCTGTGCGAGTCATCTCCGGGCTCCTGACATACGGAGGATATAAGAGATACAGGGCTGAAGTTAACTCTGCACAACAAAAATATGCAGTTAATATATTCAAATCAATAATGGCTAAATTAGAAGTTGGTATTGATATGCCGTTAGACAGGTGCAATAGGCCAACCGAGCCGGAAACGCCAATAACATTCCTTTTGAATGAGTTTGCTTTTGCAGAGCAAGATGCTTGTTTTCGAAAATGATGGCAGGAGCAAGGTATAATATACAGGTGAATCAGGTCGTTGCATCGTTGACAGGAGTAAATAGTGAAATACACAAAAGGTCCGTTTAACCGGTATCCATTGCGTCACCATTGTCAGAAGGCTGCGGGTGTGAATGTCCGTTTGTATGAGGCTGGGGTTTTGCTGCTGAGTTCGAGCTAGAGTCCACGTCCAGAGGTTTGCCGCTCTGGCAGCCAGGACAGTTGTGCACAACTTCGTGAGCAAAGACGTCGCAGTCAATGCAGAAGTGGTGATGGCAAACTGTACACTCATATCTGCTGCTGACGGACATACCCTTGATGGACCTATCTCGCATGTCCCATTTATCCCGTGGAGGCACGGCAGGGAAAGGATTGCCACAAGCAAAGCAACTGACACTTCTTGAGGCCCTTTTCCACGGAACCTCAACCCAATTTATCAAGGGGAAAAGATGGTGGTATGATCGCGCCAAGTGAGTGGAGAGGATGAGCGTGAGGTTGCATGTTGGGCATTCGGCGGGTAAAGAGCACACTTTACTGCCGCACCGCGAACACATATAGCCGCCTCTAACGGGTTTGGAGTGGCATGCACAAAGAGAAGGGAAGGGCTCTACGGTGCGAGAAGGGAAACCCATCATGAGCAAGGAGTTCGAGGAGTAGCGCTGCGAGTACGTTACAGGTGGAGTGGTGACGTCTAGCAGGAGGTCCCATAGATGCTTCTCATCTATAGCCACGCCATAACTGGAGTCATTGCCATCGTTTGTTTTGGCACATATTTCACGGCATATGGCTACGTCGGCGGCTAGACCAATTATGCCTACCCGTACCTTGTCTGCCACCAAAGAAGTGATCGTTTGGTGAATATCACCCGGATCCGATGAGAGGAGGGCTCCAAGAATAATAATAACTTCCCGAGTGCCGTGGGATGGGGTATGGCTTGTTTGAATGTTAGCTTTCGTGTGTTATCAATGGTGAAAAAAAAAAAAAAAAAAAAAAAGAAAGAAAGAAAGAAAGAAAGAAAGAAACGTAGCACGCACTATAGAGATCCTCGGGCCATCTCGAGAGCGTTTTGCAAACTTGGTAGGCCCTTTGGGTCTTCTGCCCGTAAGGCATGGAGAGCCAAAATATGCTCGGTTGGGTTGCCGCTCATTTCGCTGATCTGCACGGCTATACCATCCTTCATGCCCATGATGCCCAGCTGCGAAATGGGATTCTGCTCGAAGAACTCTTGCACAAACTTTTGCGCATATCTGAGGGTGAGAAGGTATCTGGTCGGACGCAGGTCCTTCTCCGCCATGGCAAAGGAGAGGTCGAGGACGAGTATCATATGCCGTATGATACCTCGCTGCAGCGGTGTAGTATCCTTGAGCAACCTGCAAATTATCAGCATCCTGTCCTCTGACGTCGAAGCAGCCGATGTCTCCCCAGCGTAGAGAAGTAGAAACACACCTCTTCCTCTTGTCGGCTTCGAGAAGGCCGTCGACAGTCGCAGTGATGGTCCCATCCGCACCCTCAACCAGCGTCTCCCACGTCCTTGCTACCTCCCACTCCGCGCCTCCATGCTGCTTCCTCTTCTTCTTCTTCCTGGTCTTGCCGCCTCGGTCTCGATCCCTCCGTCGACTGCTGGCCGTTCGCGAGTCGACGATGTCATCTTCATCCTCGTCTTCCTCCTCGAGGTTCTCGTCCAGGTCGTCGACCGACGCTGCGTCGCTGTACTCTTCATCCGAGCGTGCCATCTGAGAAGCCTCTCTTGGGGATGACTGTTTCGAGACGCTGCCGCGCTAGAGAGCAACTCTTCTCGCGTGAAGTCGATCTCCTTCTGGCGCCTTGGCTGCAGCAAGTCGCGGCTGCAGGGTTAGGCGAAATTATTATTTTATTTTTTATTTTTATTTTTTTTTTATTCCCTTCGTATCTTCAACTTTTTTGGGGACGCCCGAAGCTTGAAGACTTTTTATAATAACCACGCAGTCGCTCCTTTTCTTCTTTCTTTCTTCTTATTCTTGTCTTACTATATCAATTGTTAGCATAGCTATATAATTACAGGGAATAGAGACACATCGCCAGCGACCAACGGGCCAAGATAGCCGGCGAGCCTAGCTTACCGAAGCTTGTCCTTCAGTCTCCCCTGCGGGCCTATACAGCTCCTTTATATCCCATCTGCTGTCGCGCTGCCCAGTCGGCCTGCTATACTCCGTAGGTCGCGTGCCTCTCCTGCGCTCGCCCGTCCGGCGGTGGTGATGGTGATGGCGGTCGCGCTGGCGCTGCGCTGCGGTGGGCGCGCGGGAAGAAGCGTCGCTGCGGCTAAACATGGAGTGCGACGTCATGCCGCCCGCCCTGCGAGTTACTCCTTCTCGTCCGCCGCGCTGCCCCTCTCTTGTGCCTCCTCCCTGTCCCCGCGGCCCCTCTTGACCTCGTCTTCTTCTTCTTCTTTTTCTGTTTCTTCTTCTTCTTCCTTTTCAACAGCATCTTCGCCCTCTTCTTCTGCTCGTTCACTAGCATCGTTATCCACTGTCAGGCCGGCTGCTGCTCGTAAGCCTGCCGGGTTAGCTATTCCACTCCAGAAAAGATCCTGCTCTGCTGAATTCCGCACGATGAACCCGAGCGACAGGGAGACGCTGCCAGACGTGTGAGTTGGACGGACCCCATTAAGCCAGAAGATCATTGCTGATGCCAGATACAGGGCTAAGCCATCTCACTACCATGTCTCGCTGTACGATCTCACCATCGGCGGGAACTGGGGATACAAGGGA
Source organism: Trichophyton schoenleinii (assembly GCA_018357685.1). Lineage (NCBI taxonomy): Eukaryota > Fungi > Ascomycota > Eurotiomycetes > Onygenales > Arthrodermataceae > Trichophyton > Trichophyton schoenleinii. Next base: position 4,357,703 of record WOFF01000004.1, on the reverse strand, counting down.
ACTGTCAAGATAGACACCAAGATAACACGCCCTACCAAGGAGATTGTTGTCAATGTCAAGGCAATTGACGTCCAGCTGGCTGAGATCTCTGCCAAAGATGGTATATCTCCTCAGATCCGCGCGTGTCATTGGGTGGTGTGCTGACTGCCACATAGGAAGTGCTGCCTGCAAGGCCACCGACATCTCATACGACCGCAAGTCAGAGCGTGCCATCTTCAAGTTTGACAGCGAGATACAGCCGGCAGATATGCTGCTGACCATCTCCTTCACCGGAACTATCAACAACTACATGGCTGGTTTCTGCCGTGCTGGTTACAAGTCGGCAGCTACTCCAGGACCGGCCACGCCCAAGGTCGGAGAGCAGCACTACATGCTTAGCACCCAATTCGAATCCTGTGATGCCAGACAGGCATTCCCTTGCTTCGATGAGCCCAATCTGAAGGCCTCCTTTGATTTTGAGATCGAAATTCCTAAGGGCTTGACGGCTCTCAGCAACATGCCTGTTAAGAGCAGGCGTGAGGGTAGCAAGCCTGAGCTTGAGTTTGTCTCTTTTGACAGGACTCCCATTATGAGCACCTACGTAAGGATTTGCATATTTTCCTGGAAAAAAAAAAAAAAACGGGTTAACTTGCTAATAATGTTGTGTTATAGCTCCTTGCCTGGGCTGTAGGTGACTTCGAGTACGTCGAGACAATGACCAAGCGCAAGTACAACGGCGCCAGCATCCCAGTCCGTGTTTATACCACCAGAGGCCTCAAGGAGCAGGCTCAGTTTGCCCTGGAGTGTGCTTCCCAAACCTTGGACTACTTCTCCGACGTCTTTGAGATCGACTACCCTCTTCCCAAGTCTGACTTGCTGGCCGTTCACGAATTTGTAAGTGCAGCCCCTTCATTTATCCATTGCCACGGGTGGTAAATTAACTCAATGACTAGGCCATGGGCGCCATGGAGAACTGGGGTCTCGTTACCTATCGAACGACCGCTGTCCTTTTCGAGGAAGGAAAGTCTGATGAGAAGTACAGAAACCGTGTTGCCTACGTTGTTGCCCACGGTATGTTTTCCACCCTCGTTTCCCCATACCCATATCCACACCTTACTAATCAAAGTATAGAATTGGCTCATCAATGGTTCGGTAACCTCGTTACCATGGACTGGTGGAACGAGCTCTGGCTTAACGAAGGTTTCGCTACCTGGGTCGGGTGGCTCGCCGTAGATCACTTCCACCCAGGTGAGTTTACCCCCAAGTACACCTAGTAGGAAATATAACCAAAGCTGACAATCATTAGAATGGAATGTCTGGTCACAGTTTGTCGTACGTCACCGTAGAGGTACCTTGAATTTTGATAACTCCCATATTAACGATTTTACAGACTGAGAGTGTTCAACAAGCCATGAAACTTGACTCCCTCCGCGCATCCCATGCCATCGAAGTTCCAGTGCGAAACGCCCTTGAAGTTGACCAGATCTTTGACCACATCAGTTACTTGAAGGGAAGCTCCGTCATTCGTATGTTGAGCAGCCATCTTGGCCAGGAGGTCTTCCTCAAGGGTGTTGCCAAGTACCTCAAGGCCCATAAATATGGTAACAAACAAACCTCAAGTCCCCCCATTACTGGAGTAGTGAATGCTGACTGTCTTTCAAGGCAATGCTACCACCAATGACCTCTGGTCTGCGCTTAGCGAAGTGTCTGGAAAGGATGTTACTTCTTTCATGGTTCGTCCTATAGTGCCGCGCTGATTATTTGAAAACGCATACTAAGACATATTAGGACCCATGGATCCGCAAGATTGGTTTCCCCGTTGTCAACGTCACTGAAAAGACCAACGAGATCAATGTTGACCAGCGACGATTCCTTGCATCTGGCGATGTCAAGCCAGAGGAGGATGAAACCATGTGGTGGATCCCACTCGGCATCAAATCTGGCCCCAAGGCAGAGAGTGCCAACGTCCGCAATTTGACCAAGAAGTCTGACTCGGTTGCTGACATCAACTGTAGCGAGTTCTACAAGGTCAACAAGGACCAGTGCGGCTTCTACCACACTAACTACCCACAAGACCGACTCGTCAAGTTCGGTGACAGCAGAAACCTCCTCAGCTCTGAGGACAGAATCGGTTTGATTGGTGATGCTGCCTCTTTGGCCGTCTCTGGCGAGGGAAGCACCGTCTCCTTGCTCGCTCTTGTCGAGAAGTTCCAGGATGAGGCTGACTGCCTGTATGATAAACCCCTCTGTCTTATTGTGCGCCCTTACTAACTTCTCCCAGTGTCTGGGCTCAAATTATGACCTCCATTGGCAACTTGCGATCTATCTTTGGAACCCACGAGGCTATCTCGAAAGGCTTGAAGGCTTATACCTGCAAGCTTGTCACCCCTGCTGCCGAAAAGATCGGCTGGGAATTCAAGGACAGTGACGACTTCTTAACCAAGCAGCTCCGACAGATCCTCATTACTGCCGCCGGACGTTCTGGCCACGAAGGGTAAGCCGGCCTCTTCACTCATGTTAAGCTACATACCAATATTCTAACTTGTATAATACAGCACCGTTGCCGAAGCCAAGCGCCGTTTCAAGGCCTGGGCCGATGGTGATAAGTCTGCCATTCACACCAACCTCCGATCTGCTGTCTTCTCCATCAACATGGGAGAGGGCGGTCGCCATGAGTATGATCTGCTAGTCAAGGAGTACGAGACCAACACCACTATCGATGGAAAGGAGATTTGCCTTGGTGCTCTCTCCCGTGCCACTGACCCTGAGCTCATCAAGGAGTTCCTGGAGTTCCTCTTCTCGTCCAAGGTCTCTGGACAGGACGTCCACACCGGTGGGTCAGGCTTGGCCGCTAACCCTAAGGGCCGCTACCTCATGTGGGACTTTATCAAAGCCAACTGGAACCGTGTTGAGGAGAAGTTGGGCGCCAATAAGGTCCTGCTTCAACGCTTCCTGCGCCTCAGCTTGATCAAGTACGCCGATAAAGAAGTTGAAAAGGACATCACCAAGTTCTTCTCCGACAAGGACCAGGAAGGATACGACCGTGCCCTTGTCATCGCAGCGGACACCATCAGGTCCAACGCCAGCTACCGCGAGAGAGAGGAGAAGGCTATCCTTGAGTGGCTCACTCAGCGTGGCTACGCATGAACAGCCATCCCCATCACATGGTCCGGCCGGCTTTGTAAATACGCATAACCGCCTATGATATTTCCTTCGTTTTCCTTCGTGCCACCCGGCGGGCGCTGACTGAGCACATGAGCAGCTCCAAAAACCAAATCTCTATGTATCTTAACGTCATAATATACATGTAATGTGTATCTACCGTTGCCTTGTGCTGTCAAGTGTTGCTGTAGCCTCAGACATCGTACTGCTGTGTATCTGGCAGCGTAAAAATGTATGTGAAGATACTTCTGGATACATCTGCCGTAGTCTTCCCAAAACAGCCTAGCGCCGCCATGGATCGCAGCGTATCACGTTGTTTCAACCTTCACCTCGCTCTCTTCTTCTTCTTTCCGCCTCTCAAGCCAGCAAGCAGAGCAAAGCAAGCAACGGCAGCATCATCGATCAGCAGCAAACTCGCATCTCCAGCACTCTGCTTGACGACCGCATCCCCAGCCCGCCAGCCTGATACCGCGCCCGTCTCGACCTCGACACGCTCCAGCCGACCAGCAGCCAGCTATCTGACGTCGCCTTTTGCCTCTTTCCCCCCTCTCTCTATCCCATCACCACCTTGTCGCCTTCATAATGACTCCTGAGTAGTAAGTGCCCGTATTTCGACCAGCAGCATCCCGTCTTCCCGCGGAGCCCTAGGCTATGCCCTATCCGATGGAAATATAACTGAGCTAACCGCCGGATGACTATTATAGAGCTTCCTCCCACGGCTGACGACACCCAAGTCTCCCTTTACAAAATACAATAAGACAAAACACATAAATACCCGCTTCAAGATTGCAGTCGCCACCATGCATATATGCAGTTGATTTTATACTGATTTGCTTGATCGCGGTTAGATACGATTACTTGTTCAAACTCCTCCTCATCGGTGACTCCGGTGTCGGAAAGTCTTGTTTGCTTCTCAGATTCGCAGATGATACCTATACGGAAAGCTACATTTCTACTATCGGTGTTGACTTCGTATGTGGGAACTTGACCCGATAGCGGAATAGATGAGTATTCTAACGAAGAGTAGAAAATCCGAACAATCGAACTCGATGGAAAGACCGTCAAACTCCAGATCGTACGTTGCCTGCTGCCTGCTGCCTGCTGCCTTTCACCGACTAATGCCACCCGTATTTTGTCACTAACTTTCTATTGCTTTACAGTGGGATACAGCTGGCCAAGAACGATTCCGAACCATCACATCCTCCTACTACCGAGGCGCTCATGGAATCTGCGTAGTTTACGACGTGACGGATATGGACTCTTTCAACAACGTCAAACAGTGGCTGCAAGAAATCGACCGCTACGCCACACAGGGCGTCAACAAGCTGCTTGTAGGCAACAAGAGCGATATGGAAGACAAGAAGGTCGTTGAATACACTGTTGCAAAGGTTCGTATTACCATCTCCCCGTCATATCTGCGAACCGTTAAACGCTCTACTAATGCATTCTACTACAGGAATTCGCTGATAGTCTCGGCATTCCATTTTTGGAAACTTCCGCCAAGAATGCCTCGAACGTCGAGCAAGCCTTCTTGACCATGGCCAGACAGATCAAGGAACGAATGGGCACCGCAACCGTCAACAACAAGCCCACCGTCCAGGTTGGCCAGGGCCAAGGTGTTCAGTCGAATTCTGGCAGCTCATGCTGCTAAATTACCTTCCATTTTTTACTCCTTACACCTCGACCGGTGCCGTGGTTATGCTATGCCTTGCTTCCCTTCCCACGCTACAATCTGTCCTAATGTTTCTCCTTTGGCGTGAAATTTGGCATCATGAAAGCAGTGTTTCAACCGGAATTGGGTGGGGTGGGGTTTAATTTAATGTCGTTCTAAATGGGTTGTTTACACTTGGTTTTTCATTTCCTTCTTCTATCTCTTCCTCTCCCCCCCCCTTATCTTTGTCTCTTTGTTCCCTTCATTTCTGCAATCCAGCCCGGATCTGTCTTACATACATAACCTATCCAGCTACATTCCTACCTTCCTACCTACCGATGTGCCACCATGCGTACCATACCATGACGAATTTGATTCCTCAACCCCCTCAAATAGCACCAGCCCCGTTCCCGCACCCGCCCCGTGCCACGGCTCATTGACCATCACGGGAATGCCAGGCACCTATCCGTCTTATGACAAAAAAAAAAAAAAAAAAGAAACCTAATGTCGCGTCCCCCGTACTTCTGGCTTTGTGTGTGTGTGTATGTATGTGTGTGTGTTTATTTCGTTATCCCCCTGTCTCTTTTCTTTTATAAATTCTCCGTCCCTGCTTGCTTCAGACATCTAATCGGGCCCTACCACCACAGCTGATTAGGAATGAAGCGTCTCTTCCCGTTATTTCTTTTCTTCCCTTTTACTCCGTATACATGTTCCATTCTCTTCCCTTCTCTTACCTACATATATTCTGTACTCCGTAAACGTCCAGGCTATCTTTAGAACTATGTTTTTCATTAGTTTCATGCGCTCCCCGCTTTTCCCTCCTGCATATCTTCCCGTAGTGCAGCCATCTTTACAGAGTAACCAGTAGACGAAGAACTGCTTCTTTGTCCACCTGTATCTGCTGCCTTCAATCGTCTATCGTTCTTCCTTCTTCCTTACCCCTTTTTTTTAGGCGTCAATCGGCGCTTAGTAATTACCTGAATCGGGAAGGGTCACGTGTCGATATTTCTCCGTGCCGAGGCTGCGTCCAATTAAGGTAAGGCAAGGTCCACTCCTTTTCTTTATATTCGCGACTTCAACCTCACCTCACGACAACGAATAATGCCTGGGTGGTGGTGGTGATGATATACAATTAAAATTAAGACTTAGTGATGGAAGCGCTTAATATATCCCGCAGGGGAGCACTCTATATAATCTTTGTGGGCAGGGGCCTTTCTCAGGACGGCACCTCGAGGAACTGATCATATTTTAATCGGCAAGGTTGAAGAAACTTAAGAATAGGAGACAGAAAAAGCAGAGGGCGCGTGTAAAGCAGCCGGGCTAGAGCTCCGGCTTGAAGGTTTCAACCCGATGTCCCTGCTTGGTCCACAGTGAGGATGGTCCTCGGTCTGAGTGCTGATGAACTAGTCCGCCGGCCCCTCGATATCCGCAGAGGTTATCTTTATCTCTTCTCAGACCGAAAAAGCAATACGGATATCACTAGCCAGGCATTTCGCCGTAATTTCGACCGTTCGACACCTTTGCTCACTCCGAAACAAGATGGCTAAGGTCTCCTGAGCCCAAGCCCTCGCTACGGAGCCCTGATCCTTCACCTAACCCAGGCGGAGGCGTTGATCTCCAGATGTACCGATACGTCTAACTAGCGAGCGTTTGGGCCTCGCGCCGATGCTTTCACCATTTTCTTTTTTTTAGGGGCTTTGAGCTTTCGCACGGCGCCATGGCGGCAAAGGATATTGAGGACGACCCGGTTTGACAGGGCAAGTACTCTGTAGGAAGCAGCTTCTCATTATTCCTTCGGGGGTTAACCTGGAACCAGCATCAACTTGCCTGTCAAGTCATCTTAGCTTCGTTTCTGATGTCCGCGATCTCATCATCCAAGAAATGAACACGAGCGATTGACATGCTTCTCCTTCCAAGAATTGAGACTTTGGCGAGCTGAACTCCTCCACTCTTCTACAGATCTTCTCGAAGACTGGGGAGAGAAATTATGTTACGTCGTGTAAATATATGTCCCGGCATATATGCATGGATAAGACCTCCCGACATCCAGGGCTTGGGAGACGCGGCAGGCACGACATATATAAGAGATCGATTCGATTCTTCTTGCTGCAGAGTCAGACTGGGATCGACCTTTAAAAATATGCAAAGTCCAGGATAGCGTAACGCCAAGTGTATACAGGTCAACACTTTGGCTTACCATTCCATGACATAGCACGCCCATAACCAAGCGCCACAGCGTCTCTCCTCAGCCCGCCCCAATATATGCCCCTTGTTCCCTCCCAGTTTCAAAGCTTCGGACTAAAACGCGGCTCCAGTTCAAGACGGGGACGGCCGGGCGGAGCATAAGCATGCATAGTTGGCAGCCACGGCCATCTTAACTGGCCCGAAGGTGTGGCAAGTCGAGGAACTCCCAAGAGCGGGAGTTCCGGTATCCAATCGCCGTCAACTATCACAAAAATGAAGGCGTTCGCAAGCTTTCATGATTTCAACCTTATGCATCCATGTCAAGGTCTGCATGGTGGTGATGGTGTTGTCGATTTCAACTTGCTTTTCCTGTGTCATGGGAAGGCTTGATTATTAGAGGCGTTCCTCTGACATATATGACTACCAAGCTGCCGACCTCGCCGAGAGAAAAGGCTAGAAGCATTTTACGCCATGCAAGTTGTTTGCCCCGGAACGGTTAACTGTTCCCAGACCGTTTTATTATTGAAACGAGCACTATCCATACCCTCCTGTGTTCACTAATTCCACCTCATTCAATTCCTCCTTTGATTACAACTGATGGGAACCTAATAAAGCCTCTCGAATCGAGATCCGCTGGGCGAGATTTTCCCGACTAACCAGCCGGATAATCACAACAGCTAAACAAGGAGATTTGTTGGGGAGCATGGAGTCAAGTTGGGATATCGGCCAAGGGTCATCCAGTGATGATAAAGGACCTATGGTCCTCGGGGCCGCATGGCTTTCCTTCGTTATAGCGACGTTGGTGGTTGCAGTGCGGGTTTGGTTGCGCACTTGCCTTACAAAACTTTTCGGATGGGACGATGCCTTTATGTTCCCGGCACTGGTACGATTCTGTCTTCTTTTTATTGGTATTAACTCGAAGCAGGGTCTAACTCATTACTGCCAGATTTTTGGATGCGCGCATTCAGCCCTCGTCAACGCCTCCGTTGATAACGGACTGGGCACTCACCAGGCTGACCTCACGGAGAGCCAAGTTATACAACTGACCAAATATTTCTGGCTTTCAGGGCCTATGCATGATTTGGCGGTGAACTGGGGAAAGGTGTCTGCTGCGTTGTTACTCTTGCGTGTCGTGGACAAAGCAAAAAGTCACGCCATTTACTTCTACTTCGGGATAGTTTTTCTCACGCTTGTCAACACCGTGGACGTATTCATTATCTCAGGCCAGTGCAGGCCCACAGAAGCAGCATGGAATCCAAATGTTCGAGGGAAATGCTGGGGAAAGAACGTGGTGAAGACCTCAGCCTACTTTCAAAGCGGTTAGATGGACCTTCTCCTTCCGAGGCTGGACTTTGTGCTAACTACTTGGCCCTTTGTAGCATGTTGTTGTTTATCTGATCTTCTCCTGGCGGGATATCCTGTAATTGTGATATCCAAACTCCGAATGCCTCTTCGCACTAAGATCACACTTTCGATAATACTGTCGCTGAGTTTAATGTATGTGCCTGGCACCCTTTTCCTATTGAAATCGTCCTATTGGAAGTGCTAATTTTCTTAAATCTACAAAGTGCCTTTGTTGCACCTGTTATGAAGGCTTATTATATCTCCCGCATTGGTAGTGGCTCAGACTATTCCTGGAAGATGGCCGACCTGGCTATGTGGGGATCCTTAAAGCACTACCTGGTCATAGTTACGGCCTCGATACCCGCCCTCGGACCTCTAGGCAAACACCTCACACGCATGGCATCCTCAAATGGGTTCAGATGGTTCTCATACGGAGAAGATTCTCACTCATCGTCATATGCAACGAAGACAAAATCGCTAACGACAGTCACCGTCAGCTCTGGTCCTAGCAAGAAATTCTTTAGTGAGGATTACAGCGTATCAACTATAACTGGTGACGACAGCTACCCGATGTCTAAATACAGCAACGCATCCAAACATAGCGCCGGCCGCAAAAAACACAAACATAAACGAAAACAACAAAGTGAAGTAGCGAGCAGTCAGGAGGCCATCGTCCAGCCCCCTGAACAGAACACAGACGAAATCACAAAAGTGACGGAAGTCTGTATACAGACGGAGTCAAAGGAAAATATTGCAGAGTACTGGGAACAGAGGATCAAGCCTTGGGAGGCCAGGTCCCCTGTTTAATGATTTTTCTTTTCTTCTACGGTGGCAGTTTATCTATTTTTCAGGCACTAAGTTACGGAGCATTGGGAGGTTCACAAATGGTTGTCATCGCCGGCGTCTGGCCGGTGCTGACTTTTTTCTCGTTCAATTCAGCTCATAGCGAAACATCTATGTATTTATTTGTCTCTATATTCATTTTAATGTATTAACAGGAACTCCGTAATTGATGGAGCGAAGAAAACTGATGGTGTCCATATCGGGAAAGAGCCGAGGCAAATCGACCGCGGCTAAACGTCATATGATGAACACCCGGAGATTCTTCGTCCCAGGGATGAGAAAAATCACAAGGAGACGCAGAACACAGCACGATCGGTTCTTTGCCGGGTTTCGACCGCCCTTTGGCACTTTCGATCTTCTAGTTATATAACGGCGTCTCCCTTTTCGCTCTTTTCCTGTTTTCTTTGCCGTTTTCGCTGTTGATCGGTTACTTTTTTCTTTTGCGCCTACTACCCTTCTCCCCCCCTGCAGAGCACCTGTCCTAATCAATTAGACGGTATACCATATATTCCATATACAAGATGTCTCAGTCTCAAGCAGCTGCTACTTCTGTAGCTCAGAAACCGAAGCCTGCGCCTACCATTGCTGCGCAACAGGGGGACAATATTGCGCATGCTTTGGCTGGCGCTGGTGGTGGAATTTTGTCCATGATCTTGACGTGCGATTCCCCCAACTCTCATCTCATTAACCCGTCATTACTAGATGAATGCGCTAACCAAAGCCCTTTACGGTCATAGTTATCCGCTGATCACACTCTCTACCCGTGCGCAGGTCGAGTCGAAGCGTGCTGATTCTTCGACGATCGAGGCCATCCGCCATATCATCAAGCGAGAAGGTATCCGGGGGCTGTACTCTGGCCTGGAGTCCGCCGTCTTCGGCATCAGCGTTACCAACTTCGTCTATTACTATTGGTACGAATGGACTCGTGCTGCATTCGAGAAAGCTGCTGCAAGAGCCGGCCGGGCTTCGAAGAAGCTTACAACTGCGGAATCGATGATTGCTGGCGCACTGGCTGGCAGCGCTACCGTGATGATTACCAACCCTATTTGGGTAGTAAATACCCGTATGACGGCTCAGCGATCGTCCACCGAAGGCGGTGACAAGAAGGCGAAGACGACTATCGAGACGCTGAAGGACCTCTTGCGTCAGGAGGGCCCGGCGGCGCTCTTCGCTGGTGTTCTACCAGCCCTTATCTTGGTCATCAACCCCATTCTGCAGTACACTTTCTTCGAGCAGCTGAAGAACATTGTTGAGCGCCGGAGAAAGATGACTGCCACAGATGCTTTCTATCTGGGTGCCCTCGGAAAGCTCCTAGCTACCTCCATCACCTACCCATACATCACCGTCAAGAGCCGGATGCATGTTGCCAACAAGGAGGGGCCAAAGGAGAGCCTGAACGATAAGTTCAAGAAGATCATCAAGGAGGAAGGATGGGCGGGTCTGTATAAAGGTGCGTTCAAAGTCATGTATCCTGGTCCGATCCAGCGGGCAATGTTAACCCCATGGTTGCTTATAGGAATCGGCCCCAAAGTCAGCCAGAGTGTTCTCACTGCTGCCTTCCTGTTTGCCTTTAAGGACGTCCTCTACGACAGCATGGTTGCTCTCCGCCGACGAACTGTCCGGAAGTAAAGGCATTTTTGCGTCATTTCTTGATACCTAAGCTCCGTACGAGAGGAGCCGGAGCGCTAAGGGGCGAGACGTGGTCCCATTGTACAAATACACAAGTTCCTCTAATGTAGCTAGACAAAATATTCAACACCTAACACCCGTTCCCCTTTCCTCCAGTGGACGTCTTCCTCGTATAAAGAACGACAATTACCAGTTAGCCTCCTATATAAGCATGGACCCCGTACTGTCAAAGTTAAAGCTGGACCTGTGGCTCAATGGTAGAGTATCTGAGTCCGGATCAGGAGGCTGCAGGTTCGAGTCCTGCCAGGTTCGATTTTTTTATTCTTCTTATTATTTTTTTATTTTCTCTCTTTCACTCAACTGTTCTTTTTTTTTTTTTCTCCCTATGGCAGGAATGATATCTATTTTACATACTCTCTCCTCTTTACTTGTTTCTACAGAGTTACGTTCTGTACTCGAGCAAACCGTAAACGCGAAATGCGAGTCGGTAGTTATTATTACGTAATAAGTAACAAATTGTTTGAGGATCGAAAATCGCGACGCCTCAACCTCAATCTTTGCACCAACGCGACTCCACACGACACAACCGTGATACTCACTACGCTTGAGCCGCTGGCAGAAGTCAAATCTCTATATAGCGGGATTTTCCGTGTTGATTCATAAGGCCTGATTACTTGGATTCTGAGGCACACACTATATCCTTGTATACCCTACTATTACTCTCCCGGAAAGTCTTCGACTAGGGAAAGCTTGTCGTATTGGCTGGGAATAGTATTTCCAGTTACTTGATATCCCATTTTCATTTGAGCTCGGAAAACTCCGTTTATCAATCCAAGATCATCCCCTTATTCACTTGCTACTACATCTATGCAAGACTTTTGATGTTAAATCTCAGACGTATCCAAACCGATATATATATAATACATATGTCTATGTATACGTATATGGATGGTAAGGTTCCTTGATTTTTGTATTGGGACTTTTTTTTTAGTATTCAATGACTGATTAAATCTAGTAGATTGAGAAGAGAGGCGCATCCTGCATAGCTTAGCCTATGGAGCTTGGTAATACATCTCTGCCTCGCAGAAGCAAACGGATTCCCCAGGCCCTAGAAACCGATTCCGATGATGACGAAAGTGATGTTGACCCCGAGCCGGAATTACGGCGACTGCTTGAACAATTCCTATCTCGTGGGCATTCATCTTCGACTCCAAGAGAGCCAAATCCGTTAAAAAGAAAGGCTGAATGCCTAACTGATAGACAGAACCTTCCTTTTGAAGTGGCTACATCAGCTCCATCGATATCTGCGGACGATGCTAAGAATATTTCCAGAGGAAGCTCCCCTGAAAGGAGCAGTGCATCTATCAAAGGGATTGCCTTGGATGAGAGGAATATCCTGGAAAATGAGCCTCCCGATATAATCGAGAACGATAGCTCAGCAAATTACAACTATAAACGGTCAGGAGAGGCTAATAATGCTGATAATGTGTTCCACACAACTTCAGATGGCACTAGTGGAACGGGGGCTTTGTTGCCCGAAGCAACGCAGGAAGATAATAACAATAACATAGACCCGGGATCTTCCAATGTTGATTCCTCACACTCTCCCGGCTCACGCCACACCTCATGGACTGTTGCTTCATCCGTCTCTCTTCGCTCTCGTTCATCAGACTCGCCTGGTAATGCACAAATCCATCCTACTATTCCTCCTAAACGACCACGAGGAAGGCCACCAGGTTCACTAATCATGTCGAGGAGGGATAACAATTCAACTCCACAGCGGCGGTCCCGACGTGAAAGACAACAGCCAGCCAATTACTATGACCTACCCCCCGGCTTTGTCGAAGCCGAAGATGGCTATGAACCGGTGGCCCCTGAAGAACCTGTTGAAATCAAACGCTCGCCACAGGTCCCAAGTTTGGCTAGGAAGCGAATTGACATTATACCTCCTCGGTGTTTATATCGATCGAGACGTCTATGCATCTTGAGAGAATTGATTTCTCCTCCGTGCCCCAACGAAGAGGATCCACTGGTTCAATTCCCATATATCTTAGCGGATCAACGAATGAACCGCTCAAGGTTACTTCTGCCCAACAATCAATATCACAGCTTCATTTACCACGTAGACTTCTCTACAAGTGAGATGAAAACAATCTATACCCTTGTTTGTGGGCATCAGATGCCAGAGGACGAGACTCCTATTCAGGATCATCTCTTTAATGCTGTTCAATTTCGTGACATTGAACTGATTACCAAAAGGATCCGAAGGTTAAAAGATTTGCTTACCCTTCTACCCCCTAGTTTCGACCCAGCGCATCTATTCCTATCCCACGTGGAGATTCCCAAGGAGCATCAAAAAATACTCAAGCAAATTGAGAAAATACTTAGAGATAATCATCAGTCAGAAGAGTGTAGAAATTTAGCTGACAAAATTTGTCGTGCTAGTATTAATTCTATACTCCAAGAATGCGATATTGTCAAGAGATTGCAGCGCAGGAAAGCTGACTCTATCTTGCGGTTCCTTTCCGATGCACAATCAAAGTCTCTCTCCACCACTCCCTCCAACTTGGTTGTATACTCGTCTCTAACTCCACCACAAACACCTTTAGCCAGCTCAGATAATAGGTTGCCATCCGCCCTGATGCGGTCCCGGCAACTCGGTCTCACAACCCATCGGGGACGGGACCCGGTCAAAGCCAGTCTACGAACCCTGCAGTCCAGGAAATGGGAATTATGGAAAACTTGGAAAGGCGCCTCACACGACGTCTTGGTGCTGTCATGGGCTCCAGATGGGACACAATTCATTGCGGGCACCAGCACGCATTGTGAGGAGAACAACATGCAGTATAACCGCAATAACAACCTGCTGTTGGGAGATTTAGTTATGGACTCTATAAGAGAGCTGCCTGACCATAGAATACCCCGTCCTCTCATCTCCGGGGGAGAGTTTACCAACCAGACCTCGTACAACAACCTTGACCCGGATCTTTACATGACAATCAGCGCAGTGCAGTGGTCTGAAAAATACCTATATACGGCGAGCTACGATAAAACCGTAAGGGTTTGGGATACACAACCGGAAGTGGGTTGCGTCCAGCAACTATTTCACCCTGAGAAGCTTGACGTTATGGCTGTTTCTGATTGCCAGTACGGCCTTGTAGGTACTGGCTGTCAAGATACAAACCCAGTCAGGATCTGGTCTCCAATGTCAAACGGCACACATACTTGTGTTGAATTAGAAAAATATCCAGGTTATGTGCCGTCGTCGTTAGCATGGGGCGCGAATACTTCTTGCCGTGGGTTTTTAGCTGCAGGCATGTCGCGAAAGCTCGTTCGGTTAAACTTAGCCGCCTCGAAGTATGGATCAATTGTCCTCTGGCAAGTTGAAGCACCCGAAGTCCACAAGTTTGCAGAGTGGGAAATGTCACTTCATATCTCGGACATCAAATGGCACCGGAATCAACCACTGTTTATTGCGGGGTGTTCGACACCCCAGGAACTTGCTACTTCCAATTTGACCGATGTGCGTTCAACAGTTTATCTCTATGATCCGCTGAGGGCACGGTACGAAGTCAGCTCCTTCCAGTGCCCGGCCTTGGATATTAATGAAGTTACGTTCTGTCCGAGCAATGATAATTATGTCACGGCCAGCTGTACTGATAATCTGACTTACGTTTATGACCGCCGTAACCCGTCCAGCGTGCTGCATAAGCTTGGGCATGGGAAGCCCATTCATCAATTGGATACATCTGTTACACAAGAAGAGGATGATACCGGCGTTTGTTTGGCAACATGGAGTGGTTCTACATTCTTTACAGGAGGTTCGGATGGAGTTGTTAAAACATGGGACATAAGACGGTCCGCAGACGATCTAATTTTTGAGGACATTGCCACTTTCAATCATGGAGTTATGTCCGGTGCTTTATCTCCAGATCACACGAACTTACTGATTGGCGATAGTGGTGGATCTATCCATATCCTCTCGACAGCGCCTTTTAGCCGGGAGAACGGCTTGGAACTATCCTACCGTGCCGCTGAAGTAAATACCCAAACCAATAACAACAGTGAAGAATCTATGGTTGGTATCTTGGAGTCGAAGAGACTGGTGGCCTCTGGGAAGCTCACTCGTCATCCCATCTTTGGATTTGGTAAAGGTCCTCTATATGAAGGGCCTTACGCCACCTGGGCTCGGCCACCAGGGACATCTCCTAATGAGATGCCATACACCCCATTGGATCCAGCCATTCAAGCTGAGCAATTAGATGGCCCACCAATATCTCAAAGACAGTTTCTGGATCAAGATGGCCGACATCGTGTTCATCGGCATATCTCACTGGCTCTAGCTCGAAATCGGCAAGCCAGACCAGGTAGATCTCCTCGCAAAGCCCGCCGTCTGGACGAGCAGGTAGCACCATCGGCCTCTCAGCCTCCTCAAATTGCTTCAAGAGAAATAACTGAGATCAGTAGTGAGGAAAGCGACGTTGTCCCCAGAAGGAAGCGCCGTAGGTATCCATTACGATCCCCGCGCAAAACCAAGAAGCAATCTCTGCGGCCGAAAAAGACTATATGCATTGACTTAACTGGAGACACATCGGAAGATGAGCGTGGAAGCTCACCTTCCATCTCTTCACTCGCTACTTGCGCGTATAGACAGCCAGCATGTAAAGTGGAGGACCTAGAGGAAGATAATTGGTGGCCTACGAGTGAAGATGTTACAGGTCTTGGGTTATAGAATCGAGTAGTATAATTAGAGTAATGAAAATACGACTTTTACCCTTCCGTGCATTTTTATCTTCTATTTGCAAGATTCAGTATGGCACTCGTCTACTGGTGGGAAGATTGCATTAGCTATCAATAATAATCTCAGTTTCATCTTTTTTTTTTTTCCCGTAACATCGGTGTAGAGATGCTATTCATGGGGTACGAATCTAGAACGACATTTAGAACTGCGTCGGTGAAGTTTAGTAAACAGTGGACTATGTGTCTATCTATATAGAACTTATTATCTTATGTCTGACGTGTGGTGATATTGAGAGCTGGATAGTTAGTTGACTCGTTAGTAAACTAGTTAATTAGTTCGCTAAGTTAGTTAAAAGCCTGGGATGACGTCGTTCCTGGCGTGGAACAATTTAGTTTCTAACTCGATAACTACCAATTTTACATTGCTTTCCAACAACCAGAGACAAGACATGAGTTTACCAGTTGGACACGATCGATAGACATTTACAGACAGCTCTCTTGGTGTTGCATTTAGTGGTGGGATATTTAAATATCCTCTCATCAAACGGCTGTGTTGCCAACATCGACATAATTGACTGACTGCGGGGATAACAATTTCGCAAGCACTCATTCCATGGATAGTGAAGGGCGGATAATTGAGAATGAAGACCTGGCCGAAGAGATCGATGCTGTCAATGCCATATACGACCCGTCTACGATAACGGTTACATCCTCGTCTCCGCACGCCGAGTTGGCGGTAAAGCACACGATAATACTCACGATACCCAACCACGAGACTGTCTCGTTTCTGCTAGGATTTGATTCCAACTATCCTACAACTCCACCGCGTGTTCTTGGGCCTGCATCCAGCGGAGCGAGAGGCGAAGGGAAGAAATATGCGGACATATTAGCAGACTCCGTTCAAAGAGTATGGGCGGAGGGGTCTGTTTGCCTTTACGATTTGATCGTCGATGCAGAGGAGCGGTTCAATGAAATGAAATTGGCACAGAATGAGAAAGAAAAGAACGACAATACTCCGCCAACAGATGAACCGTCTACGTCTACGCTTGAAGAGAAGGATATGCATTCCTTTGGCCTGGCTACCCCGCCGCCGTGGGTGATATCGGATCCGATTACAGAGAAGAAATCTGTGTTTGTGGCGCGAGCAGCGACAGTAGAATCCAAGGAGCAGGCAGAGAAATACCTTGACCATCTCCTCGCCACAGAAAAAAAGGTCGCGTCTGCAACCCACAATATCACTGCATGGCGCATCCGACAAGTCCAGCAATCTTCAAACGACCAGCAACAACAGCCAGGTCGCGACACTGTTGTTCAGGATTTTGATGACGATGGCGAAACGGCAGCAGGCGGAAGACTGCTACATCTCATGCAGTTGATGGATGTCTGGGACGTGGTGGTTGTTGTGACAAGATGGTACGGCGGAGTAAAACTTGGGCCTGATCGTTTTCGAATTATCAACGCTGCTGCCAGGGATGCGTTGGTCAAGGGAGGGTTCGAAAAAGTTCAATCGACGGAGAAAGGGAAGAAGAAAGGGAAAAAATAAACAGCACCAGATTCAGAGCGCGCTTTGCCATGGCAGTCAGTCAACGTGTATGTAGTCGAAAGGGAAGACGTGGTGTTCTTTTCCTTTGAGGCGGAAATGACTCCTCATTCCCTGCCTCATGAGAGAGGTGGGCTTGAGGGTCCGTGGCAGCCCTCTGGAGCCATCTCCTGGGCCAGAACATTCACTTGAAACGGGGCACAACACCCCAAGTCACGTCAATTCTGGGGGAGATATGTTTCAAGTTGACGAGAACCAAAAGGCTTCTCCCACGATGTATGGCTTCCCGCCAGACTTTGGTGGAAATGGGGATTTCAGCATATCACGGAAGAAATCTCTTTCATCACTGGTAGAGCCAGAACTCAGACGCTATTTGGCTATGAAATGAAACACGTCATAAATTGTTGGACAAGAATAAAGACTGTTTAGGTAGATGCGAGTATCCGGAATCGTCAAAACGAAGCACGGAACTTTTCACAAGTTGATATATTTCAAAGTCTTTCATTTACTCCTGAATACTGTTCCTGTCGTTCTATACATAGAACTTAACAGCCCACGACTGGTTATTTCAACGCAACTGTAGCATACCTACTGGGTACTCCGTAGCGAGATGCCTGATATGAGAAAGCGAGCCGTTTGGGCTTCATGTGCGAGCCTTACGTTGACTCAGACAAGGGAAGTGACAGCCCGTCTGCTTGTCTGTTTTAACTAGCGCCTTATGCATGTACCGTACCTACAAAGTCCTCGGGAGATCACTTCAGGGCAACCCACCGGTAACTAAAGGACATGTACACTTGGGCAGATATTTCAAATGCCACCATGAAATGTATGCATGTGCTTATGTAGATATTCATAAATTGTGTCAGGGGTTGACCCTGTAAAAGCAGCATTGATCATTGTCTTACCACCGAGTCATGGTCCAGGGTGGTCATAATTTTAGAACATGTAGACACAAATCGAACAGCGTGCCTCAGCGCACGATTCCCATTCTTCAAATTTTAACTGAAATGAGATTTCATCATGTTTTTCCCGAAATGGATGGGGCAGAATAGTTAGCTACGTCAGAGGCTTGTGAGCCATCGACAGAACCATCGAAAGGAAGACACGGGTCAGATGGCCGGTTGTCGGTCGCTTTTGTGGGTGTTGCCGTACCTGTGGGTTTGGCTGTGGTCAGACTTGCCTCTGAGCCACGGATCAACCATTTTTCGGTCTAACGCAAACGTCGATCTTGCCATCCCACATAAGCAAAACCCAGGGATGGGCAACCTCTGGAGGGTTCCATGTAGAATGTGAAAATTCTGTCTAGGATCGCTTCAAAGTCGGCGGCTAGGCCTGAATAATAGCAGTGCAGAATACCCCGGTTCCCAAGGCTCACACCGTTATAACTGTGTCTCCTCTGTAGACGTTCGGATAAATGCTGGTGTGCAGGGGGTACCCGTTTGAGCGCTAACCACGGAGGCTGTTTCAGGTTTTCATTCCAGATGCATCTGAGTGGTTGTACACCCCTGAACGGGCTTGGATCTCTCACAAGCCACTTAAATACATAAACCAATGAGAAATTCGCCCTGGCATACGCCTTCAATGAGGGTGGATCTCATGCAAAGATCGGAAAAGAGCGAGCGGCCAGTCGAAGATCTGGCAAGGGCCTCTGCTGGGATCATCCACCAATCCATGTGGCGGATTGCACTTTTATCAAGGGCAGCAACCATGCCCAGCTGCCAGGAGCGGGGAATCCTAGCCGTCATTCGTTGCTGGCGGTTAGGAGACATCCGAATTCGCCTGAGATCATCAAGTTGGTTGCTCGTTTGCAGTGTGGGTTGCAGGTAATATGGGCCATCTGCGAGGCCAGACACCATCCATGTGTTGGATGATGATGCTTCCACAGGCGAAAGATGATAGGGGCTCCTGCTGGCAAGATTAAGCCGTTCGCCCTGGCATATACACGCAACACAGCAGCGGCAAGAAAATGGCCCTTCCTCACCGAACAAGCGAATGAGAGAGCGATGCCCAACACCACCACATGCAAGCTTTTGCACTTTTCACTCACTTAACGTTTCTGCCCCTGGACAAGACTGGCAAGTCCCTGGGGCCGCTGGATCGCTCAATAATGTGTGGCGCGAAAGAAATTACTTTTCTTTCCTTTTTGTTCATCACGATGAATTTCATCCCGGCAACTAAAAAAATATACGGAATCTACCGACTCAGCCGGCGAGGAAGAGTGAACAATAATAGTGATCCCGCGGTGCTGGGCCACACTCGTCAGCTGTTGTGTGACATATTTTGCCATCATCGGCTTGGTGCCGCAGCTCGTCGTGGGGCTCTTCGTGGTTTCTTTTTCGGAGCAAGCCTAGCGTGTGGCTGCGTGGGGACAGGAAAGGGCCAATCCCGCTGTATATCCCCAGGAAACAAGAATTCAGGGCGCCAAAACTCCTCCTCCAGATGCCCCTCTTGGGCGTTTCAAGTGTAGGTTCCTCGTGTGCATGCCGTGGCCTGTCTTCATGTACCTACTTACGTCTTGGATTGGCGAGTGGAAGGCCAGTCGGATGGCTCATCGTACAGGTCAGCTTGAGCATCCCAAGGCACCAGGGGCTTGTGGAACAGGCAGACTTCGGCAGTTGGACGGATTTGCGATGGGCTTGCATATACACTGGCAGGCGGAGCCAAAAAAACTATTAAAGGCTGTCACTCCTCCTCTGTCTTTCCGGCTTTCTCTTCTTCTTTTCTTCATCACGCTGGAACGTTTCGACTCGATCTACTCTTGTTCATTAGATTCTCTCCTTTAGGGCCAGTTCCCTTTTTCTTTTCATACACACTCCTTACCTGCTTGCCTGTGGCACTGCAGAAGAACACCACATTCCTTTCCAATAAAAAAACATTTGCATCTTTGCGTCCAAATCGTATAGTTCGGGTTCTCCCAGCTGAATTATATCTTCGAGGTGAGACATAATTGTTGTTGTTTCTGTTGCTATTGTCACTATTGATATGTGTCGGAGTGTGTTGCTGGTGTTGCTCGTTGGTGATGATGTCGGGAATTTCCTCTTCGGGAGATTTCTACTTCATCCACCTTCTTCCACCAAAACGAACTTCACTTCTAGCAAAGTTGAGTGACATCTACGCGGAGCTGGCACTGACTGTTCGATCAATTAGCAATCTGCAACTGTCGACAAAGTTCCGTCAGAGCTGCTATCTTTCTTTACATTGACATCGTCTGGTACGAAGTGATTGAAAGAAGGATATATAAAGCCTCATCGTCAACTTTGGTCACCTTCATTCCTTAACAACTTCAAAGTCTTATCGTGTCGAACGTTTCCATACCACTCTTTTCAAGAAGACCAATAACCAACAACAACATCAACAAACACCGCAGCCATGGTTTACTCTAAAGCACTCGTTGCCGCTGCTGCCACCTTCATGGGCCTCGCCAACGCCCATATGGTCATGGAGAGCCCAATCCCCTTCAACCCTGAGAACCTCGATAACGGCCCCCTGCTTAGAAGCGGAGCTGACTACCCTTGCAAGTTCACCGCGTCTAAGGAGACTGGTGGCAGCTATCTCCCTGGAAAGTTCGACTCCAGCAAAAACGTCTTCGCTATTGGCGAGAAGATCCCCCTGACCTTCAAGGGCTCTGCTGTCCACGGAGGCGGATCTTGCCAGGTCAGTCTCACCACTGACAAGGAGCCAACCAAGAACTCTGAGTTCAAGGTCATCCACTCTATCCTTGGAGGCTGCCCTGCCAACGTCGATGGCAACCTTCCAGAAGACCCCAACGGACACGGAGCATCCAAGTTTGAGTTCCAGATCCCACCTAGCATTGCCCCTGGCGAGTACACTCTTGCCTGGACCTGGTTCAACCGCATCGGAAACCGTGAGATGTACATGAACTGTGCCCCCATCAAAGTCACTGGAGGCTCCAAGAAGCGCTGGGAGCCCACCCCCAAGCGTGACCCTCGCAGCTTTACCCCCCTCGCCAAGCGCGCTGACATGCCGAACATCTTTATCGCCAACGTCGAGCTCGATAGTCAGCCCTACTGTGAAACTGCTGAGGGTATGGATGTTATGTTCCCAGCCAGCGGTGACTCTGTCGAGAAGGCCGGTATGCCCAACCGTCTCCAAAAGGAGGGCGACTCTGTCTGTGCCAACATGGGAGGAAGCTCCCCCAAGGCCGGATCTGGAGGCAGCGGAAATGGTGGCAACGGTGGTGACAAGGGAGGCTCTCCAGCTCCATCTTCAACCTATGCCCCAACTGTCCCATCTCCAACCGAAACTCCAACCTACGCTCCTGGTCCCACTGCAACTGCTCCAGCCAACGAAGACTCTGGCCCTGGAAACGGCGGTGTTTTCCTTCCAGCTCCAACTGCCAACCCAACTGCTCCCACTGCACCTGTCCCAGTCCCAACCGGTACTGGCATGCCAACCCCACCCGGCAACGGCACTGCCCATGCTGGACCATGCACTGAGGAGGGCAAGTGGAGCTGCTCTGGCACCCAGTACCAGCGCTGTGCTAGCGGCCAGTGGACTGTCCCCATGAACCTCCCTGCTGGAGTAACTTGCGAGTCTCTTCCAGGCAAGCGTTCCCCCATGCACCGTCGCCGCGGACACTACCTCCCACTCCGTGTCTAAAAGAACAAGCTACGTGACACAAAGTGATCCGATGTTCGGTTTCCATTTACTTGACAAGCTGAACTTTAGCCAACAGTTTTTTGACAAGGCATTTTGTTTCTCAGTTTCCCTTCTTTTCCCCCTTGCTGATCTTTCTGTTTCTTCGATGTTTCCTTTTACATGGCAAGGAGCGGGCAATGGGATACTTCCACCTAGCATCGTTTGACACGCTTGCTTTGGGGGGGGGGGGGGGGTTTGTTTCAAATTGAACATATTTTCTCAAGTTCGCCCAATGGTCGGGTTCTCACATATGACGGGAAAAATGGTTTCTTGGCGGTGGTGTTTTTGTTGTTTTTACCTTCTCCAGCACAATCATCTTGTGCATGACTTATGAAATTTAGAAATACCTCCAGAATATGTATCAAAATCATATCCAGCGATTTTTATGGAGCAATTGGTCTTCTCGCAGACATATAAGTATCCAATTCTACAGTAATATTCAGTGGAGATAAGTATCAAGCCTTTCACTTGGATATTACACTTGGGAGTTCTGCTGTTACTTTTCAACGTGATTTGGAAGGTCAACCGATGTTATATTTAAGGACGTCTGACCTTCCTCTTTGAGAACTGAAAGTTATGTGCCTGATTAAATTACATAATCCGAATTATGCCAGTATTTGTGGAGCCAAAACCCTGATTATGACCTAATTAAGATTAGCGGCAAATAGAGTTGGAGATAGCATAACTCTACTGAGACATCAAGCATATGTACAACGCGCAGGACGTGATGTGAAATATAGGTATCCAGGTAGTATATACGCGTAGTAACACTGGTTATTACGATCAGAAACAACCACTAATTTGAAGTAACTGCTCCGTACATTCAATTCTCAACATATCTTGTTTTTCTACTCAAATATGGAGTAGCAGCTAAATAGTTATGGATGTCTCTCAACTCCCAGATATCAGCAGTCAGCTGGTCACGCCGGACAACCCAGCCCGAGACCCAGCAGAAGGGATGAATGTTGACCGCTGCGTTGCTTTACACAACTACCTGGTTCGTTATTCCTGGCTGGCCCAGGGCCGCTCGCTGGATGCTCTGCGCCGAAACAGCTATACATATTTTGCTGTCTATGGTGCTGCTGCAGAGGCTCTTCGTCCTAGACTTCATCGGTCTCTCACAGCTTTCCTGGACGCAGCTATCCTGCCTCTTTACCACTACTATCCCTCTGGAGACCTGTTTTTCTATGCTCACTTCTTCAATCATCCTGCATACCTCTTTGACAACTGCACGACCGATCTTAAGGATATGCCAGCAGATAGCCTGGTGAGCCTCTATGGTGGTGGAATGAATATGGAATCTGGTGGCGGTTTGTTTTATCATCAAGATTCACATCGTGCTGTTGTTTTTATGCATATGGACGCCTATGACCAAGCATTGCCCATTGAGGAGTATAAGGAGCTCTGGCACCCACTTGAGACGGTGCTTTCTAACTGGATTAACCTAATTATTATTGGCAAAGTAGTAGCCTCACATCCTGATGAGCCAGGCTTATTTGACTGCGAGAAGTTCGGGTGTTGGGAGTGGCGGCCCTACAGTGATACCCAGGTTGATACTTGTGTTGCCGCGTGGGACCGGTTATGTGAGGCCATCGAGGCACGTATATTGCGCAGTACAACTGCCAGTGTGGTTGATACTAACAATAATAATAAAAATCATGATTCAAAGCCGCCGCTGGTACCACCGGCCGTCCTGGACGCTGCTTCAGTACCTGAACCTGGCTTTGCGCGTGCCTTTCTGACTCGTGCACGTCGGCCTTTATTCCGCCACATCGCTCCAGGGCTTGTCTTACCCGCGATGGATAAGGCTGGGTTTGTAGCGGAGCAACCATACACCTGCCTACCTCGCTCCTCACCTTACTCAATACCACCTGTATGTCTTTTCCCCGCCGCTGGGGAGCATCCGGTTCATTTAATGAGCACGACGTGCGCATTTACTCACGACTTTAGTGCATCATATACCCATTCAAACATTCCACCCCGAGTGAATGCCGGTGTCTATAGCGAGTCTGTTATGCGGAATAGCTCTGACAACGCGGAGGAAGGATTTCGGCTATTACTTCCGTTCAACTTCATGGGGCGTGATTGGGAAGAAACTGGCCTAGGCGCACGGAAAAGCGACGGGTCTCTTGTAGGAAATATGGGAAGCCTCTTTCAACATGGATACAAGCCTTTTGGCGGCGATGACTGGCGGCCCCAGCGGTTGGAACGTTTATTCATTTGTTGGCGCAAGCTCATTGACGAGGACGTTTGGTCTGTTGGGCCGAACGGGGTGAATGGCACGCTTGATACATTTAGAGAGGCCGACGGAGAGCGCTGGAGGCACTATTATATCTCTCCATCATGGTGATGCAACCTTAATACTCTATAGTAACAAATTTTATGGTTCCATAAGATTGGGTTAGCTACTCTATAGGAAGACATATTGCTAGACTCTTACCGTTGATACATTTTATAACGGCACGGAGTATACTGAATAAATCTGAAGTGTGAGATTCAGCCTAAAAGAAGTAGTCTGTGTTGTACACTGACCTAACTAACCTTAATATCAAGACCAACTACCTGTTAGCTAGATATCTAGTCCCAGAAGTGAAATATTACGAGATAAATGGAACTCTCAGCCGCAAAGCAGCTGTAGATATTTCATGGTACCAAGGCATCAGCTGTTGGCAGTTGCTATCTTCTAATGCATAGTGTCATCGTAGCTCACCCACTGATTCGTATTGCAGGTTAGCCAATGAACATCTGAAGTTTTATGAAGATCAATAAATGGTGAATGTAGCCCTCATTTTGCTAGTGACACAACCTGCACCGGTATTCAGTTTAGAAATTGTTGTCATACCTAGGTGTCGTAGCAGTATGAGCGCCTATTGCTCCGCCTACAATTGCGATAGCACCACCTGGACCATATTGACTGGTTTTATTTATAAGGCGATTGACCTAGTCCATATTTTCAGTATATAAGGGCCAATGTTTATGTCATAGTCAATCAACTTCCATACATGACATATCGAGTAATATCTCCTAAAAATTGTCCCAACACCAAGCCTAGCCATCCATCGACAACTTGATATGTTGTCGTAGATGTTGGTTTTCACGCCCCAGTTGCTTGTGTAACTATCTTCATCATCTCCTCAATACATTCTCGTCCGTGGATGCTAAAATGAATGTGCACAAAGTTCCTAGGACTGCCTCTATCTCAACTGTTCTCCCACGCCGATTTGCAAGTTTGGCTCTTCCTTGTTTCTATCGTAGCTTGGTTGAATTTTACGCAGGAAGAAATTATAGCTAAAAGGAATATCCCATGAAACGACCAATACAATATGTCATGAGGAGCGGAAGATGTAGAAATGCACATCAACGCCGCATAAATACTTTGTTGAAGTCTTATTTTCCTCTTTGGGAAATGGGAGAATGAGTAGTCACGTGAAATAATATTTGGTACCTATTATATAAGCAAAGTAACTTTATGCCAAGAAAAGTTCAAGCTTACACAGTTAGGGCTTAGGGCTTGAACTCTGTTTTGTGCTTGCCCACATCGAGTGAAGCGAAAAAAAGCGACTTCGCGACGAACTTTGAACATCTTCAAACGCCGACAGTTCTTGAAGACGTCCGACTAACCAAGCAGCATCACGTCGACGACAATGGCCTCTCGCCCAACTGTGTCCGTCATCTCGGCGGAGGGTAAGCCCAGCGGCTCTACCCACCCGCTCCCTACCGTTTTCCTGGCGCCCATCCGCCCCGATATTGTCCAGTACGAGATATACACCCTTTGATGCGGAAGATATTGAGAGATGGGACGTATATACTAACTGCTTGACCAGGTCCGTACACACTGGTATCGCAAAGAACAAGAGACAGCCATATGCCGTGAGCGAGAAGGCCGGTGAACAGACTTCCGCCGAGTCTTGGGGTACCGGTACGTGAACTGAGGTTTTCATATTTGATACCGATGCGAATGGGGTTGAAGGAAATAAATATGGACGAATTGGATGCTGATTGAATGCTTTTGGGCTTCAGGTCGTGCCGTTGCACGTATTCCCCGTGTCTCTGGCGGTGGTACTCACCGTGCTGGTCAGGCTGCTTTCGGTAACATGTGTCGATCTGGACGAATGTTTGCTCCCACCAAGGTCTGGCGCAAGTGGCATCAGAAGGTCAACGTTGGCCAACGACGATTTGCTACTGCCTCCGCCCTCGCTGCCTCTTCCGTCCCAGCTCTTCTCTTCGCTCGTGGTCACCGTGTTGAGAACGTCCCCGAGGTTCCACTTGTTGTCGACTCCAAGTGCTTCCAGGGTGACGCTCTCACCAAGACCAAGGCTGCCGTTGCCCTTCTCCAGGCCGTCGGTGCTGGCGCTGACCTCGTCAAGGTCAAGGAGTCCCGCAAAGTCCGTGCTGGTAAGGGTAAGCTGAGAGGCCGCCGATACCGCCAGCGCCGTGGACCCCTCGTCATCTACAACCCAGAGGTCGATGGCAAGGAGCTTGTTAGAGCTTTCCGCAACATTCCTGGTGTTGAGACCTCCTCCGTTTTCTCTCTCAACCTCCTTCAGCTCGCCCCAGGCGGCCACCTTGGACGTTTCATTGTCTGGTCCTCTGCTGCTTTCAGCGCTCTTGACGAGATCTATGGCACTACCACCACCGCCTCCGCCCTCAAGAAAGACTTCCTCCTCCCCTCCAACATTGTCTCCAACTCCGATGTCACCCGCCTTATCAACTCCTCTGAAATCCAGTCCGTTCTCAGAGAGCCCAAGGGCGAGGCCAAGACCAAGAGAGGATGTGTCCAGAAGAAGAACCCACTCAGAAACAAGCAGGCTCTTCTCAGACTCAACCCATACGCTGCTGCTTTCTCGAAGCAGAAGCTGGGTCAAGCTGGCATCGAGACCAATAAGGCACCTGAGCGTGCTCCTGAAAGCTTCCATGAGCTCCTGAACGAGGCATAGATGCGTGATCTTGTTCTTTTGAGTACCATACCAAAACTGTTAAATTCAATGCTTTCAAATGGGTTCTGATGCTGGGTCTGCGTCTTTTCTATTGTCAAATATGAGGTAGTTGTCATGACATAAAATGAACGCTCTACCATAATGAACTAGTATATGATATCACAGTATTTTTGTAATAATATCAATTGCCCTGTCTAGCACTCCTCTACAGGCCAATCCTCCATCTACCCGCTCACCTCTCGCTACTGAGAAACTGTTGATATAAGGTCTGGTCTTGGAGTGTTTCAGGACACCCCATCTGATGGTAGAGTGCCAGCTGTTCAGTAAACCCGGCGTTTGGCTGGCACCCAGCCCGGCTGCCTCTAAGGACAAGCAGGGCGTCTCCAGGGGCCAACCTCGGACGAGCCTGGTAGAGCATGTATGCAAGAACAATCGTAGCCGACCGGGATACTCCCAAACCGCTCTATAACTCAGGGTCGGTCAGAAGAAATATTATTGCATATGCAGGCATCTTCCAGGGGTAGTAGCGGGTAAGTATATGGTATATCTAACCAGTGGACCAAGACAGCGCCGCCATCGGCAATGGCCGCCTCCATGAACCGAACAGCCTGCGGGAAATGCTGGATGATGTTCTCCTTGTCCCGGTCGAGGAGGTCGAGGGCAAGATGCCCCCGGAGATCGTCGTAAGTCTTCAGGCTGCTAATCGCGGATGGCCGCTCCTTTGGTCCCACGGCGGAGACGACATGCGTGATGTTGGCCTCTTTCAGGGCGTCCTGGTTTCGAAGAGCAAAGAGACTGTATACAATATGTGTGCAGTGTGGTTACTTATCGCTCTCAGACAGTGTTTGGAGATGATCGTGCAGTAACTAGTTAAGCCGCGAGGACGGCTGAGGTCCCAGCGAACTGTTCTCTCGCATGTTTCAAGGGCAGCAAGCCACCAACCTGCCAATGTAGACGTTATATCCATCGACTCGATCCATGCCCGGCAGCACAAGCGGTCTCCAGCAAAGAGTCCAGAGTATAATGATGGATCTCCGGTTTGCTCCTTAGGGCGACCTGATATTCCCCTGGGATTCTCGAAACTATGACGTAAAGTGATGGATGCTTCTGCTGCGCCCTTTCTCTTGTGCTTTCTCCTTTGGATGCTGAGCCAGCCAGCTATCAATCTAACTAACAAGCTAACAGATGCGCCGCAGGACAGACACGGTATCCCACATTACGCTGGCGGTCTCACGGGGGGTGCGCTGGCGTGTGTGGAGGAGCAGAGAGAATGTCGGTCTGGTCGTCTCGGGCACTCAATCGCGTTATCTCTCGCAGACGGCATCGTTTTCTCGTCTCCAGCCAGGCAACTAACCAGCTAAGATACGCCTCACCTGGTTCCACCTCGGATCCGCTCCAATAACTAGTTGACATGGAATAAGGCATATACGCAGTGCAGCAGGCAAGGGCTTTGCCTAAAACTTTAGGGCCTGGGAGTGCAGAGCATGCAACCGTTCTGTCCTTCCCAGATACATACCAGAGGGGGCCTGGCAGTCGAGTCTACTCCGTGCTGAGAAGAACCCCAGATCTAGATGCATATTACCTTGTCGATAGGCGTCTGAGATACAGATACGGACACTCTCAATCGGGTTTTGGGGGCCAAAAAAACAAACTCCAGAAAGTCTCTCCACTTCAGCGAGCAGTGAATGCAAGGAAGCTGATAAAACTGGTTGCCTGCCTAAGGCTGGCGGTGGGTGTCTTCCTCCTTCACATCTGTGAGCCTTGCAATTGTTTGTTGCCTTGAAAGGTGGATGGCCTGAATACGAACTTGGTGTCGATGTCGAATTGCGCCACACACTCTCTCCTTTCTGCTCACGGAGTCGCTGGTTAAACCAGGAGCTGGCCTGCCTGGCTGGTTTCGTGCATCACTTTTAAGTGCCAGATGCATGATGCGTATCATTCTACATATACGGCGAGCCGTCCAGTGCGAAAACGATGGCATGGCTGGAGCAACGTCTGCTTTGGTACCCTCCAGCCGGGTCAAACAGAACACGGCGTATACGGGGGCCCGGGCCCTTAGTTAACTGGTTAGAGTGGACGAGTTAACTCGTCCCCCTGGCCGGCTAACAACACCGCGATGCTGGACGATGCTGCAATAATGAATAATAATAAATGAAGGAGAGAGTCCATCAAGTCACACCTGGAACGACCGAGGCATAAAACCCCAGCTTTATGCTTTTAGTTCGTTCGTAAATCCTCCGCTCCCACATCTTCGCTCCCGTGTCATGCGGCAGCAGAAGCAGAAGCAGCTCAAGCTCTCCCGCCGCAAGCAAGGAGAGAGGAGGAAGAGTCATCCTTGGATCCGGCCAATGGCCCTCCCAGCCAAACCACCCTCAGACCATCATATGACAGCCAGAAAAGAAAAGAAACGAGGGAAGAAAACAGTCAAGCCGAAACCTAACTTTTCTGGCTGGAATCCCACGGCTTGGGCCGGTGTGAGATCCAGCAGCAGGGTCTCCCGCTCCCATCGATTTTCATTGCTTCCACAGACCGACCTCGATCCATTTTTTTTTTTTTTTTTTTTTTGGAGCATGGGCTGCCTGCCAGTTGGGCTTTTATTTAAACCCTGCCACCCCCTGGAGCCCGCTAACTCGTCGACCAACCATGTAGCTAGGCGACGGAGCCATGTCCTTCCCAGTGAGCCGCAGCCAGATACAGGTGCCTCCACCTTATAACCATTGCTCTGGAATCTTGTCCTATAAAGGGCCTCCAAGTTTTGTTTTGCTGGTTTATTAATGCAGACATATATTAGCACATCTCCCTTCTTTTGTTTCCTCCCCCCCCCCCCCCCTGTTTCCGAATTTCCAGCCATGACCAGGCAAGACGGAACTCAGGCAGGTGGATAGGTAGTTATCGGCTACCTTCATAAAGCCGCCTCAAGCGTGCAGCCCTGCGTTTGCCACGAACCTGTCCCTTTTCTTCGCCTGAAGAGGCCCTGATATCAACTCCAGTTGGGGATTTGCTCCTGTTTTTCTCTTTGTTTTTTTTTTTTTTTCCTGACGCTGCTTTTCTCTGATCTGTCTCTTTCCTCTGCCTCCCGGGGACAAACGAGAGCATATCGACCCAAAAGGATTAGTTTTATGAGTCTGGCCCCCTTATTCATTTAATACCGAGCTTGGTTTGTAGCACATTTTTGCGTTGTCCTTTGAGATTGTTGTCATCGTTTTCGACTCCTCCTCCCTGGTTTCGCAACTGTTGCACTCTGTGCTTCACTGCGGGAGTGCATCGTGTTTGTTCGCTTCTCCCTCTTATTACGGGCTCAACGGTTATACATGTCGATAAGCTAGAGGATCCGGGGGGCTGTTCCGAGGTTCTTTCGCTTGATATACCTTCGTCTCTGTCATTTGGTTCTCTTTTTGATAGCAGTATCGTATCATTCAAATGCAGCAGGTGCTGGAATTAAAAAGCTATATCATTCAATATTGAGGCCTGGATAATACCACGTGTGGTCTAATACTCTGAAGGGAACAAGACAGCGGGAAAAGCCAGAGGGCGAGGTTCGAGAGAGAAAGAAAGAAAGAAAGAGAGAAAAAAAAGGAGCTCTTTTATCTGGATTTCTGGCCATTTTGGTTGTCCTTCTGTGGTTGCTTATCTGCCATTTGCTGATCCCGTGAAGTCCTCTGTTGAGCCCGTGACCTGCCTATAGCCTGACTATCACCAACCCACAAAACAAAAGGTGCATCTGCATCTTGCCGCTCCAATTTCTGCTCCTGTATCCCTTTCTGAAGCACCCCCAGAGACTCACTCCTAGGCAAGGCCACCTCCCTCCCTTGCTGCTGGCCTGGGCCAAACACTAGCTGCTGATATAAAGACAGCAAACATACCCGTATCTCTCTGTCTGTTGGCTCCCTAATCACACCACACTCTTCATCTGTCTGTTTACGGCCCCCCTGTCACGCTATCTGTGGTACAGAGACAGCAGAAGCAGCTATCCGAACGCGTCTCTCTTACAGGGCCAATACTGGAAATAGTTGGTTGAGTGCCTGGTGCAAGCTTTTATGTGCAAATTTGAGAGATAGAGACGCGTCTGTGGCCTCCTCGCTATGTCTTTCAATTTGCCAAATGCACTGGCAGCAGGGGCAGCAGGGGCAACAGGGAACGGTTCTGCCCCAGTGAACCTGACACAGCTACCAAATAACATCCTCGATGCTCTCCTGCCAGGTTACTCCGTCATCTCCGGGTTCATCTTCCAAATCACTGGGTTTGATGTCTCCGTTGCCGTGTCCCTGAGTGTGTTGATATTCACCCTCACCACGGCCTGGGTATATTGCTATAAATTCGCCTACTCCTTGCTCATGACCTATATGACCGCTTCCATCACCGTTCCTTCTCACGATGATATCTATGATCAAGTCATAGCCTGGGTATCCGAGCTGGCCATCGCCACCAGCAGCCGGTCAATGCGCGCCAAACGCAAACGCCACATGAGTTGGGACTCAGAGGAAGATATTCGTGCAGATGTATCAGGAAATGACTCTCAGGACACGCTTTTGAACTTCAGCAATTGGGAAGCAAAGATCCCTCCGCGATTCGAACCACATTATGAGTTCTCCTGGTTCCGCCATAAGGGCAATTTCTTCAAGCTATCTCGAGAAAAGGAGCAGGTTCTGAGCGGACGAATGGGCTTCAACATGGTTAGTAGTGACGAGTCTCTGACCATCACCGTACTTGGAAGATCCCTGCAGCCTATCAAAGATTTAATCCGGGAGGCGAGGGACGCATCCTTTGCTCGCGAGAGAAGCAAGACAACCATCCGCCGACCAGGTCCCAAAGAATTTCGTTCACGAGGAATATATGCATGGAGCAGAGCTGCTACTCGTCCTTCTCGGCCAATCGAAACCGTCGTCCTTGATAATGCTCAGAAAACGAAGCTGTTGCTCGACATAAATGAATATCTTCATCCTTCTACCCCAAGATGGTATGCAAACCGTGGAATACCTTATCGTCGCGGCTATTTGTTTCACGGACCACCGGGAACGGGAAAGACTTCCCTAAGCTTCGCTATCGCTGGCGTATTTGGGCTGGACATATACTGCATCTCACTTCTCGAGCCAAGCTTGACAGAGGAAGACTTAAGCTTACTCTTCAACTCCTTGCCTAGACGCTGTGTGGTCCTCTTGGAGGATATTGATACTGCCGGCCTGTCACGTACTGCGGCCAACGAGGACTCTTCTCCAGAAACGTCTGAAACAAGTAACGATGCCACAGAAAACGTCATCTCCAACCTGAATACGGCAGTCCAGCAGCCTTCCAATCGTGCTAAAAAAGCAAAGAAAAACAATGGCGATGAAGAGTCTAAGGGTATTTCTCTTTCTGGCCTCCTAAATGCGATCGATGGCGTTGCATCTCACGAAGGACGCGTCCTTGTCATGACAACAAACCACCCAGATAAACTTGACGATGCCCTCATTCGACCCGGTAGGGTGGATATGATGGTTGAGTTCACCCTCGCCAATAGAGAGCAAATCAAAGAGATCTTTATTAGAATGTATTCCCCCGACCAACCCGGCGGTATCAAGGCAAAGTCTGCTTCGGCATCTCAGATAGAGAGGTCACTTTCTATCCTCAACACCAAGTTATTCAACAGTACCAGAGTCGAGAAGCCTGTTGTCGCCCATGATCAGCCTTTATCCGAAGAGAAGAAGAGCGTGAAATCGTGTATAAATGCGAACGGAGTCGTCAGTGCCACCCAACAGGTTACTATCGACTATATCAACGAACTGGCCGTCTCATTCTCTGCCCTGCTTCCAGAGTATGTCTTTTCTCCTGCCGAAATCCAGGGTTTCCTCCTCACGCGCAAACGAGAGCCTCATCTTGCGGTTGAAGAAGTCGGTGCTTGGTGTGAAAACCTCATGGCCACCAGAAGCCGCCGCCATCCACCACCAGCACTTTCAACCTCCAGCACCGCTGTTAGTAAGCAATCTGATAAGAGCGCCGCTGAATCTGATAACGAGGTGAACGCCGCATCTGCTGATGAGCACATCGGGAGCGACCCAGAGAGTGACGGTATTGCCTCCGCCTAGTGGTTTTGACTACTACACAAAGAGATTCAACAATCCCTTTACAACAACCTATTCTAATGTGCCTTTTTTCAAAATCATGCATAATTTATCCCCCAATGCCGCAGAGAGGTTAGTTAGTTGATGTGGTCTGATTGAGATTTATCTTCTTTTTTACTTATAGGGATTATGATTTATATCTTAAAAGGAGGTGGCAATGTCGAACCAATACCTGTTTCAGTCTTTGATTCTTTTTTTTCTGTACTGGGAGGCCTGGTGTACATTAGGAAATTAGATAAAAAAAATTGGGGGATGGGTAATAATAACATTCGTGCGTTCTGCAAGTCATATGGGTTCTAAATAGCGTATGTAATGTACAATCATGACGTCGCGAACTCGGGCTTCGTTCAGGTGGTAGTTAAATTCAAAGACAGCGGACATAAATTGAAATAGCAATGGTGATATTAAAACCAAGAAGAGGTATAAGGCAGTATTCCCAATATAATGAAAATGTCCTTCCAGTTTCACCTGTTGTCATTGTGAATAGGCGGCTCTAGGTACCGTCTAAGCCAGGCTACTTGGCCCAATGTAGGGTCCATGATGGCAGCAAAGTGAGTCATTTCATTAGTAACAGGGTACCCGTTTATCCATTCGGTGACTTCTGATGGCAATGCTGTAACTTGGTTATCGCCGTATAGATCAAGTGAAACATCAAGACGGCAATCCATAGTAGGTCCCGATTGGTGGCTCGGCTGGCTCAAAATTGGTTCGGCTGTAGAATAATCGTGAGAGGTTGACGACTTATCTTGCTTCTCTTTTACCTTTTTCTCCCACGCATCCTGCATGTGAGCTCTTCGTTCGCCGCTGAGAAAAATGAGATCATCTAAATCCAGGGGTTCTTTAGAGGGGTCAATTATCCTGTCATCATGACCTTTGTCATATTCAATAGCTGCTTCTTTCTGACTGGCCAAAGGTATTTTCGCTAAGTCACTGTTGGTAGCAACTACGAATGATGAGGACCTTTGGATAACTGCGCTTCTGTGGTCTTTCTCAAAAACAATCGCTGAGTTCCCATCACACATAATCAAGTAAGCTGCAGTTGTGGGTACACGGGGTAGATTTCCCGCTATCCAGTCCAAAGTTGATTTTGACGGGATCCTTGATCCCTTCCGCCTTAGCATTCGATCACGCCAGGACCGGCTCTGAATATGATCTAGGTCGGGTGATAGGAGGTATTTTCGAAGCAGTGATGATATTGACCGTCGCATACCGAGTAGCACAAGTAGGTGGCTCCCGTAAAACCGATAATTGGCCAAAAACCTGCTTGAATTATGATTTGGACGGAAATTCAATGAAATGCTTAGCCCTCTCCTCACACCTGTTAGAACTCCAACAAAGCCCACGTAGGTTACACTTGTTGCAATAACAGTGTTACTCTCAGGTCCGCGAACGTACTCAAGTTTCACAATCAACCGACGGAGCTCATCCATATCCCAGTCAAGAGTACGAAAGTGAAGCATTTTGGCGTCGGTATCGTGTGGCAGTTTTGTCAAGGCAGCCCCGCTGGTGCATCCCATAAGGAGATCGAGAAATACATTCAGGGATACAAGAATATAGAGATCTATGCCTGTAACTCTGGATATTCCTTTAATCTCTTGCGTCTCCTCGCGGGTATATAGCTTCCTCAGAATAATAGGAGCGATTCGGTAGACCCATTTTGGGGAGACGATGCCCTCCAGGGAACTGATAAGTTCTTCAAAAATGTCGATAAGTGATCTTAGTCTTTGTCGATATGTAGAAGCTAAGACAACGTATCTTTCTG
Organism: Trichophyton schoenleinii; assembly: GCA_018357685.1. Classification (NCBI taxonomy): domain Eukaryota; kingdom Fungi; phylum Ascomycota; class Eurotiomycetes; order Onygenales; family Arthrodermataceae; genus Trichophyton; species Trichophyton schoenleinii. Next base: position 4,323,175 of record WOFF01000004.1, on the reverse strand, counting down.
AAGGTGGGAGAGAAAGATCTATCCTGAACGTTGGAGGGATATCACCTGGCTCTCTGAGATGGGCCATGACTTAAAGGGTAGTGTTCTCACGCTGAGCATCGGCTGAACAACGTATTATGGAGAGATGGGTAGTGACAAAACAGCATCCTGTGAATAGAGTGGTTATATACCCTGTATCTCCTGAATATAGCATATTATGGTATAGGCAGCAATTGATGAGTCAATCGTCGTGGAGAGAGGGAGAAGCTAGGAGGACTGCCTCGTGGTTCACCGGGATCTATGGGCAAAATGCCACACTCTACCCACCTGACACCAGCATAGCCATGTTGTCTAGTGTCATCCCAGATACCCCCGCCAGGCAGCATCATGCAAGTAATTCGCTAGTTATAGTAACGAGCAGGGCTGCGAATCCTTCTGCTCTCCATCGCTTCTTCGCAAATAAATAATGCTGGTTGGAAATTAGATTGAGGCTGAATAGCTATTCACGTGACATTATACTTGGCGGGGCGGATAAATAATATTCCCTCTAAGTTACGCGCACGGGCCCACCGCTGGGCTCCTCGAACAAAGTATTTCGCAGGCAAAAAATGGGCCATCGAGGCAGGAAGCGCCGCGATCTTGTATACTCGGAAAACGAGATTAGTATATGCAGTTATGGATTCATCACTGACGTTATATCACAGCGCTCCTGCATCTCAGCTGGCTCTTGCGCAGCTAATTGCTAATTATTGAGCATCGGAGTTAAGGTTTAGTCCGGTCCATGGATCCTTGGATTCCACGTGACGCTCGTTGTCAATTTACCACGGTGTTTACGACTTCCAGCTCGCTGTCTGGCTTTGAAGAATATTATTACTCGTGTCCATTGCTATGCCATAAAAAGAGATACCATAGGGATTGCATCCTCCAGATGTTGAGAGCTGCAGCTCCCCAATCCGACTGACCAGAATGGCTGACAACGGCTCCAGGGAAGGGCCTCGAGCTCTTCCTGGAGACGAGAGTATAGAACGGGAGTATGACTTGCTCTCCTCTTATGCTGATACAACAGATTACTACTCCCTTCTCGGGCTGTCGCGCGATCCCCCTCCTACCGATGCTGCGATTCGCTCTGCCTACCGAACCTTGACATTGAGTTTTCATCCGGACAAACAGCCGTCGCACCTTCAAGAGACTGCCCGAAAGCACTTCGGGAAGATACAGACTGCCTATGAGACCCTCATAGATCCGAAGAAGCGAGTAGTCTATGAATTGATGGGCGAGGAAGGCGTACAAAGAGAATGGGGCCGGGGGGGGCGTTCTGGGGCCATTCAGTGAGGCTGAAAACATGCAGGTTGGTGTGAAAGCTATGGACAAAGCTCAATTCCGCCGGTGGTTTGTGCGTAAGATGAAGGAAAAGGAGCGTTCTGTACTGGAAGATCTGGTCTCGAACAAGGTACTGCTGCCAACCTATCCCGTATACGGAATACTGTATGCTAATACACCTGACTGTAGATAGAAATGCAAGTTGGCTTCGATGCACCAATGTTCGAAACAACGGAAGATATAATATATGTCAAGATTCCTAAATTGATGCCGTCCGCTCTTGCCCTTGGCTTCAGATTTAATATCCCTTTCCCTTCAATTCCTGTATACAGGCCGTCAAACAGCCATGATGAGGACGAGGATGGACAGTCGGAGAAAGAGAGTGATGGCCCCGGAGATGACGAAGAGGACATGCAACTGGTAATTCATGCAAGCACAGCTGGAAATCTCCGCCAGATGAAGCGCGCCCTCCCTTCCCCTGAGACCGGTGAAGACAGTGAGATAGAGGTATGTACCCGGATTTTGCTCTTTCAAAATGTCCAACTCAGCGTCTTACCTTTCAACAGCATGGATTGCCGCATCTTTTTCAGGTCAAAAATTTTTCTCTAGGAGCTTCTTTACATCATGCCGTACAGGACCATGGGATCAAGGATGTCCCGCTCAATCGTCTCTTATTCCCATTCCTAGGCAACTCATCAATCAAAGTTGGAGCATCCCTACTTCCCTCTTCCTCACTTAATTTCACGGTGGAGAAGTCCATCACTCCCATCCCAGGAATATACCCTTTCCATGTCGCTGTGCGCACAGATATGAAATATGTGCCCCTGCTTTTCCTGCCTCTCTTGCATGTCTCGGTTCAGAGACGAGTGGGCCGGGGCAAAGTTATGTTCTGCAATTGGTCCAGCGGGTTCTTAGATTGGCCAGCTTTTCTCTCCAATGCCTTTGGGTCTATGGTCAAACTCATATATGGTGATTATAAGACCTTAGTTTTTCTAGAGGACAGCAAGTTTGAACTAGGACTCAGATTATTTTCAGAAAAGTCGATTAGAAGGATACAGGATGAACACATGGATGACGATGAAGAAACGGCAGAGAATAGCAGGAGGATGCAAAGCGTGCAGGATTTTAAGTCTGGCGGGAGCTGGGATTTTTTGCTTCATTCGTCACCAAGCTCCATACTGCTGACACTCAATTACGAGAAAGATCTTTTTACAACTCAACCTGAACATCCAGCTTTATCCCAGTGGAGCTATGAAGGTTACACCCCTCCGAAGGAGGCAATCAACAGTCCACCCGTTCGACTAGAGGTTCAAGCAACTACTTCAATAGACCTCTCCACAGGCTGGATGATATCGGGTTCCCGCAAGGTCGGCCAATTTACCCGCATGGGCCTCGGTATTGGGTTGCAGGGTAATATGGGGCTGGTGTGCTCAATTACATGGAATCGATTAGGACAAAAATTGACCATTCCAATCGCAATCTGTCCATTGGAAATGGTGAACGCAGATATTGCTAGCATGGCAGTGATGGTGCCGTGGCTTACATACGCCGTTATGGAGTTTGGATTCTGGCGTCCACGGCAGAGACGGAAGCAGAAGAAAGCAATCGCCAAGCAACAAAGGAGAGTACAAAGACTCATGGCTAAGCGGAAAGCGGAAAGCCTGGAAGCTATCGAGTTGATGAAGGACCATGTCATCAGACGTCAGGACATGGAAGAACAAAGGGGCGGCCTGGTGATTCTTCATGCAGAGTATGGATATATACCGCCTCGATCAACGTTCAACATTAGTAGGTCGGGCTCACCAGCCGATGAAAATATGGTTGACGTCACTATTCCAGTTGCAGCGCTTGTTGATCAAGGACAACTGAACATTCCACGAAGTATTGTCAAGGTATGTGCTGTGCTGGTATGGCTAAGTTTGCACCTCGCTAACAGATGGTATATAGCGCGAGATCCTCGGCTTCAGTGACCCTGCTCCATTCATGCCGAAGACACTGCGTATCCAGTACATCTTTGGCTGGAAGAAACATTCCGTTGAGATACCAGACGGTGAAGATGTGATATGCCCTATGCAGTCACATCTGGAATAAACTGGGCTTGTGCTCCGGTAAATTCTTTGAATATTACTATGCTCCGCAGCGACAATGCCATCTTCACCATCTTCGTTCCGCAAAGGATACGATTATCACTATCGAGTGGGATCGCTCCACAGTTGGATCCCGCCATGCGCCCCAGGAGGTGTAGGACAGAAAGCGCCTGTTAAACCTCCCTTATCATGATTTGAACCGAGACTTGCACATCTAGACCCACATCCCGGACTCTTCATGCTGCCATATATATATAACTAGCTATTATTGGTACCTAGAGCGCCCGCTCGCACCCCATAGTTATATTCTTATATTCCGCGAGATATAGCTTCGTCCAAACCAGGATCTCTCGCCCTACCTCCAGGCCTCAACCAATCCCCTTTATTGCATCTCAGAGCCTCGAATCAGGGCTGATCTGTTGGCACCACCCTTTGTCGGGCGACGCTGCCCTGGCGTGTTTGATACCTTGTTTGCCACGCGAAATATACCAATTACTCTCTTCTCACCGCTGTAATATATTAACCAAATGTAGATACCCCCTTTTCTATCCCAACAACACACATAATGAGCCTCTCCTCCTTTGTTTCCCTTGTCTTCAGGGTCCAGATGAAGCTAGTACACAGCAGGCTCAGCCAGGCTTAGCAGGCAGTGTTAGAGTGAGGCTGTCATGCTGGGGGTCATCATGGTGTCACTGCTACAATAGCAGAGCTTCCACTACAGTGTCAGTTGGCCACTAACGGAAGTTCCCGAGAGCAGCTTTGTTCTTCTTTGGTGGTTACATCGATGGCACTACAGTAGATGGACAGCAGCGTATCAAGCATCTTGATAGAGCATGTCCTTCTTCACTGCTGCCTGTAGTTTGCTAGGGCTCTGCGCCGAGTAAGGCCTCAAACATGAGGATGTAAACATCTTTTGGTGACCTTCTCTTCATTCTCTTCTTTCTTCTCCTTTTTATCTCTTCTTCTTTTTCTTCTTCTTCTGCAGATTTATTCTTCATCTCAAGACTCCTTTTCTCATAGTACGCTGTGATAGCTCCCAGATCGCCCTCTCAGAATGTGCTTCGGATGTGTTCCCTACCGCGCCCTGGTGGTCGAGGACGATCCCAAGCCAGAGGCGAAGAAGCCCAATAGGCAGTGGTACATGGTACGGCCTGGAGATGGATTCTACCCTGTCAATGTAAGTTCCCAGCTGTCCGTGTGCTCGCCTTTTATTCTAGCGGGGCAAAGGATATAATTCGAGGCAAAAGCCCTGCAGCCTGAGTCTCAACTCAAGCCTTTCTCTGCTTCCTTCTCTTCTTCTTCACCTTCTTCCTTCACTACTCCTTCACTCCTACTATCCACAGCCAACAACTGCCTTCTTGTTCCCTCTGATACTGCCTGGCCATCTCAAGCTCTTGTCTATCACGTACAAAGCCAGCCGGTAGACATTTCATATCCATATCCCTTTGCTGGCACCATGGGCCAGTTCTATCAATATGGCTCGATTGATCCGAGCCGCTCGAGATATTCAACCTGCCCGCAGGTGCAACCTGGAAATGAGCCCACTGTCTACACATATGTGCCGCCTCAGCTGCATCAAAACATCCAGGTTGGCACAGGCAATCCCACTGTGCCTCCTCCTCCACCACCGCCAACTGCGGCCACTGTCTTGCCAAACGGTTGTCCTAATGGAGGCCCCCCCGGAACTGCCCATTCTTTCTCTCAAACCATCCAAGTCGGACCGGCTGGATTAACCCAGCATATTTCAAATGGCCATCTTGTATTTTGATCTTTTCATTGTTGTCCTTTCACTCTACCATTCCACTATCTACCCTGAGTTGTTGTGCTTGTCTTTGATCTCCCCATTAGTATAAACATACTAACTCCTGCCACAGCAAGCAGGTCAAGCGATTCAGGTGCCATATATCTCCCCAGCACCTCCTCGCCCGACCTACCAGGTCCCAGCAGGTACAGTTCCTTGGATTGGCCCGACTCGCGCCGAAGTTGACGCGCAGAACATTGCAGTTGCCAGAGCTACTGGCGCGATGAGGCCCCAGAGCATGGTGCCTTACCGCCCAGCCGAGGGCCAACAGTGGTGGTGCCGCGAAGCTGATGGCTCCTATACCCTCCGAACTACGAATGATATTATGGAGAACTTGCAACCCGGGTACTGGGCATACTCGTCCTCCGGTTATCCTTATTTCATTCGCCAGGCTGCCTGAATAATGCTTCGATGAGTCGTGGTTGTTTGCTCTTTCATAGGCTTGGTTAGTTCACAGTGCCTCATAACAGTTGACTATCCCAGGCTAATACATCACCGCTTGATACGTCAATACAGGTAGCAGCACAAGAATTATGTTAACGAATCTTTCCTTAAGTCATAAATCACAAAACCAGGCGAACATGGAGTTGGGCAGTGTCGTCACTAGATCAGGGAGCGGTGAGAGAGATTACGCGGTGACATTTCAATATCTTCCGGACGGTTTAAATGGGTCTTTGTCTTTTTCTGTTCAAATCCAGCCTTGCTCGAGCTCGAGTCACACAGCAGCTCTCATCGGACATCATGTGGCAGGCTTCCTTTATTAATGTGAATAACACAGCCCACGAGTATTCTAAACTTTTCACGAATTAAGCAGGGTAACCAGATAAAATGGTATAACAAAAACAAGCTAAGAAAAGTAGGCCTTTCGCAGTATTTTATCACTCCTCAACTTGATGGTATCTCACTTATTCGGACTGTTCAACCCGCCCTCAGCGACTGATTTGATATCAAATTTGGTGTTGACGTTGGAGGTAAATTATTACATAATACAGACACCGGCATAAGTATATTCCGAGGGCATGAGTCAGCAGTAATTTTTCCGACGGCGTTCGTGATGGAAAAGCTTCAAACCTATTGATGATAGTTGAAGAACAGAAGAAACAAATATCAAGCTTGATATCGGATATTATTTTATCTTTGTTCAAGTTGATTCTGTGTTTGATATTACAAGACAATGGCCTCCCTTAGTGAAGGGCTATTCAAGTCTCTTCCAGCGCCAAAGTACACAGGTGAAAATGAGGAACTTCCAGCACATGCCCAACGACGCGGACCAAGGGTAGTAGGTGCTGATGCAATTGATGAGACTCAAATAGTGGTGAAGGTAAGTGGTTTTGTTTCATACCTTTTCGTGGGCTTTGGCTGCCTCTGTTCTTCGTTCGTCTCTAATGTAGCCTTATTCTTGCAGAGGGCTGGCCCGCCACCGTATGGAAAACGCGCAGGATGGAGACCGCGGTCGCTGGAAGATTTTGGAGACGGCGGCGCATTCCCCGAGATTGCTGTTGCCCAGTATCCCCTCGATATGGGCCGCAAGGATGCACCAAACAAGTCAAATGCTTTAGCCCTGCAAGTCGATGCTGAGGGGAAAGTCAAGTATGACTCCATAGCTAAGCAGGGCCATAACGAGAACAGAATCGTACACGCATCGTTTAAGGATTTAATCCCATTACGGCAAAGGGTGGATATGGGAGAGATATCCCTGGACAGGCCTTCACAGGAAGAAGTCAATGCGCAGATGGAAAAGACGAAGGCTGCCTTGGAGAAATTAGTTACCGGAGCAGTTTCGGCCCAGAAACCAAAGAACGTCGCCACAGGCAAGAGAAGCGAACCTACCTTTGTTCGATATACCCCTGCAAATCAGATGGGAAATACCAACCGTAAGAATGATCGGATTATGAAAATTGTGGAAAAGCAGGTTGACCCTCTTGAACCTCCAAAATTCAAACATAAGAAAATCCCAAGGGGCCCACCGTCACCGCCTCCGCCAGTTCTGCATTCTCCTCCAAGAAAACTCACTGCTGAAGATCAGGAAGCGTGGAGGATTCCCCCACCGGTATCAAATTGGAAAAACCCAAAGGGCTACACGGTTCCCCTTGATAAGCGATTGGCTGCTGATGGCAGAGGGTTGCAAGACGTTTCCATCAACGATAAATTTGCTCAATTCGCGGAAGCGTTGTTCACTGCTGATCGACATGCTCGAGAGGAAGTAAAGCAACGAGCACAGATGCAACAAAAGTTGGCTGAGAAGGAAAAGGCCAAGAAGGAAGAGCATCTACGGCAGCTTGCCCAAAAGGCAAGAGAGGCAAGAGCTGGAGCTTCTAGCAGTCGTAATGAATCTCGTGCCAGATCCAGATCTCGCAGTGGCAGTCGAAGCCCTTCCCCGTATTCTTCTAGATCACCTACTCCAGACGAGGAAGATGAGGCTGTCCGAGAACGTGAGAGGAGACGCCGCGAACGACGCCAGGAAGATGAAAGAAAATTACGTCAGTCTAGAATGGGTGCCGAGCGCCGTGTTCAAGTTATGGCCCGGGAACAGAATCGAGATATTTCCGAAAAGATTGCTTTGGGATTGGCAAAACCGACACAGAGCAAGGAAACCATGTACGATTCTCGACTGTTTAACCAGACCAGTGGATTGCAGAGCGGTTTCAATGAGGATCAACCCTATGATAAGCCTCTATTCGCTGCTCAGGACGCTATTAATAGCATATACCGTCCTCGTGCTCAAATGGACGATGACGATGAGAATGCTGGAGGAGCAGAAATGGATCGAATAAACAGAGGCAGCCGCTTTGAGGTCCTAGGGCGTGCCAAGGAAGGGTTCAAAGGAACCGAGGACGCTGAGGTAAGTTCTTGCGAATCAAGATTGGATTATTGGTGCAGGACTAATATTTTTCTTTTTCAACACTAGGCTCGCGAAGGTCCTGTGGAGTTTGAAAAGGATACCGCGGATCCCTTTGGCATCGATGGAATGATTGCCGAAGTTACTGGTGGTCAGTCCTCCGGTGGGCAGAAACGATATGGTATTCAGGAGGCGGAATCCAGTCAGAGAGGTTCAAAACGAGCGCGAGTAGATGACGATGACGACGATGACCACCACCGAAGGAGATAATCCAACTATGATAAACACACCATTCCGAATATCCATCTGCATACCCCAAGTATGCGTTCAAGTCATGACTCGGCATCCTTTATAGGCGTACTTTGGCGTTTGGTGGTCGTTTCTTCACCCGGCATGCATTGGATTTCCGTGATTTACGTGCCAGCCAAGGCACACTTTAATACCCATAGCTTTGTTATATCATCTACCAATGTATTATCATTCGTATTGTACACTTAAAATAAGCCCCTGACACAGATCTAATGCATTGCTGAAAGCTGAAAACATATTAGAGCCTTTAAAGGATGTTACAAAATGCTTTTGGTCTACACAAAACACCATTTCGCCCAAAGACAAACAGAGCCAGGTCTATATACTCGTAGCACGGGAACCGAATAAAATACGCGTGGCAGCGCTCGGGGACCATCAAGACAAGAGAAAATGTCTAGCCTCTATTCCAACCCGATCCAATCCCCATCACTATCATTGGCTTCTCCTCCACCCTGCTCTTCCATTGAAGTGCTTCCTTCCTTGGGGTTCTCCAGGAGCATCCTGTTCGATTCGTTAGAGATAATGTTCTTAGCTCCCGGTGCATGGACGGGCTTTGAGAGAAAGTATTCCAGAGTATACGAGTTCTTTTCTGCGAGTCTTTTCAAGTCATTTCGAATGCCATCAATGGCTCTCTGGACAGATCTTAGCTCCGCGGCAAAAGAGGCTGCGTTATTTTTAATATAGCGTCCTCTTATACTTAATAATGCTTGAATCCAAAGTAAGTTGAATTCCAAATGGGGAGTTTCGTCGGCTGCGTTGGCAACAAAACGGAGTAGGCGGGTCACGTATACTGTGGGAATTGAACGGACAATATGGGGTATCTCAGAAGGAGGTATAGATTCATAGACCGTTCGGATGAGTTCAGATTCATTGAGGCGGAATGCCATGATTATGGCTTTGAGGAATGAAGAGTCAGATGCGGTGGTTTCCGATGAAAAGTTGGAGGGCTGGGATAAAGCTGCCTTCTTAGCTGCTGCAACGGTGGCCATGATACTGTCTGGTGTGATAGAAATATCCAAGTCAAATGGGTCGAAGACCACATCATCGTCAAGACTATATATCAGCAGACCCTCCGTAGAAGCGGCGCAGAATGATCGCCCAGTAGGCGCAAATGATACTGATGTGACGCGGACTTCAGGGCGAGTTGTCCTAGCTCCATCATCTCCACGACGAGCCCCTGGTAGTGTCTTATCCTTTCGGTCCTCAATGTCAGATGCTTCACCAGTTTCGTCAATCAACCCCTGAGGCCCAGCTTCGGTCATATTTCGACTGTTTAGAAACTCTTGGGTTCCATCTAACGACGTGTTGAGTGACACTGTGAATTTTTTGATCAAAGAACTTGTGCCAACGTCGTAGAGGCAGATATATTTACTGTTCCCACCAGCTAAGAGACATGTGCCGTCGCCGCTGTATGTTATAGTTGCAAATGATTTTGTGCCAGCAGAATTTGCGGCAGTGCGTCTGTCGGTTATCTTTCTGCCACCAGACACGTCTCGGCGACCATCGATACCCGACTGCTGAACAGCATCTTCGACGGACCAGAATGTTAACTGGCCATCAAGTGTTGACGCTGCAATCTGCCTTCCATCTGGTCTGAATGCCACACATAGGACGTCTGACTGTAGCTGTAGCGGCTCACTGGTCTGGCTCCTCCCAAAAATACTCCATATCCTGACTGTACGATCCCAGCTGCCGCTGACAACATGGCTTCCATCTGCCGAGAAGGATAATGACGATACTGGCCCTTCATGGCCCGATAACTGATCAAGGAGTTGGCCAGTCTGCACAGACCAAATGTGAATGTCGAACGAGTCTAGAGATCCGGCGCATACTATTTCACCACTGGGGTCGACTGCCAAGGAAGAAAAGGATAACCGTGAAGGAGCAGTGAAGGTCTTGAAATTCCGATATCGTACAAGATCCCATGCTCGTACTGAGCCGTCCAGGGATGCTGTGAAGAGTACATTTCCGCGTTTCGTGAACTCACATGCTGTAACACCACTCTTGTGTTCGGTGAAAGTAACAATGCAAAATCCAGTTTTGATATCCCAGACCTTGATTTTGCCATCGTCAGCCGCAGTAATGATCTTTCGGCCGTCAGGAGAGTAAACCAGGGCGTTCATGGAATCTAGATGGCCCTGTTGTTTCAAAATATAAGACTCCGATTGCCACTCCCATACAAGCAGCTGACCAAGTTTTGACGAGCCAAACGCGAGCCATTCGCTGGAGCTATTGATAGTAACGCAATCAATGTTACTTTGAGAGACACTATAAACTGTTAGACTGGAAGTGATAATGGGAACAAATGCACAAATACCTTAATAGGTGGAGCTGACTGAAGCTAGGCATTTCCCATAGGCCAAATATTCCGTTGGAGAAACCGACAACTAGAATGTTAGCTTTGGCGTGGAAAGCAGCACAGTTTACTTTGGAACCACTTTGCAAAAAGTAATCCTTTTTGACGATTCTCCACCGTTCGTCGGTACTGCTACCATCCTCTTTCATTCTTGACACATAACCCCAGCGGAACAGCGCACCGTCCTTGCTAATGGTATATATCTGATTCGAGCATTAGTTTCTTAGTAGCTTTTGTTAAATATCTATCCAATATCACTTACCGACTCCTGGTCATGGGAAAACCAGGCATTAATAACCCCATCACGGTGTCCTGCCAGAGTTGTTGGTTCAAACCCCTCCTCCGGATCCACGCTCCATATCCTCGCAGTTAGATCTTTTGATGCAGTCAACAAGAATCTTGAATCGCTGGACCAATGGATGTTTTGTATGGTGTCGAAATGGCCGGCTAGATCTCGGTGAAGTACAAAGGGAGCAAACTCCAGCTCACCGCTGGTGCCAGCGCCCGGAGTCGAGGGTGTGCACCATATCTGTAACCTCCGGCCAACCCCCACGGCAAAATGACGACCAGAGGGCGAGAATGAAAGCGCGCTCACAGCGGACTTGAACGTAAAATAATGAATGGGTAGCCGTCGCGGGAAATTGGTCAATATAGCCCTGCCATTCTCGTCGATTGAGAGCAGGAGGTTGCCTCTGGGAGATAAATCAATGCGTGCAATATTTGACCGATGTGCGAACGGGAGGGTATAGGAGGTGTTTCTTAAGGCTTATATGTTAGCTAACCAGACAGCCACAGCATCAATTGGGCACTGAAGCTTCGTCACGTACTGGACCAGGTCAAAGACAGAGACTCGGTTCCCAACTGGAGAGAGGAGACAGGAGCCGTCGGGAGTGAACAAGAGATTCCCTTTGCGATAGACGGTCCCGAGAAGATTTGAAAACTAGCATGAGGGAAATCAGCAAAGCCACTACAAGCAGCGATGGCGCAAGGATCTGCTCACCTTGAAATCCGTCTTCATCGTCTCCGGTATAAGCGTATCCTCGCCCGGCGCACAGCTTCGTCGACCCTTTTTTTCTTCTCTCTTTTTATAACTGCCTTTTGCTGCTTAAGGTTCTAATCTTTTTGATATATTACGTAATCAAGATAACCGGATCTCGGAAGACGAGATAGTCCGCGCCCAAAAGAGAAACCGGCACGCTATTCCCCTTCCGGCCTAGCGCAAAGTCGGGGCCCTTTTTTTCACCCCCTTGTCCAAATTAGTAAGTCTCAACTCAGGGGCAGAAGGGGAAAGAAGGAAGTTCAACGCAAAGCAAACAGAAAAAAAAAGCGACGGCGGCTCAAAGCAACAACCTCACCTTTCGTTCTCTCTTGACACTCCTCACGCTCCCTCACCCTTCGCCGTATCTCCTCCCTGCGGTTGAACTGCCTCACTACCATCGCAATGGCGTCGACTACATCCGAGACCGCTTCGCCAATTGGTATCGCCAATGTAAGTTTTCCCGCAACTCGCTGGTAAGGAGCATGGATCAAATAAAGCTGACCGTTCGCATAGTTGCCCAACCAACGGTATGAGACTACAGAGGCCTCTTTCTCGGAGCATGGAGAGCGTCGACTGACTTGAATTCAACAGACACAAGATTGTCGCGAAACGGGGTGCCGCCTTCACGATTATGGTGCGACTTTATCTCCTCCTCTTCCCCCCCCTTTTACTCCGGAAGATCTGTACAAAACCCAAGGGGAGCTGTAGACTGATGGATACAATATAGGTTGCTGGAGAGTCTGGCTTGGGCAAAACCACATTCATCAACACCCTTTTCTCGACCACGATCAAGAACTATGCAGACCATAAACGCAGACACGCTAAGCAGGTTGACAAGACCGTTGAGATCGAGATCACAAAGGCTGAGCTCGAGGAACGATTCTTCAAAGGTATACATGCGGTTTGAGGGCTGACATATCTAATATAGGGTCCAGGCTAATCCGTTCTTTCTACAGTTCGGCTGACCGTTATCGATACTCCTGGCTTCGGCGACTACGTCAACAACCGCGATTCATGGATGCCCATTATCGAATTTTTGGATGACCAGCACGAGTCCTATATGTTGCAGGAGCAACAGCCACGCCGTATTGACAAGATCGATCTCCGTGTCCATGCTTGCCTGTACTTTATCCGCCCAACGGGCCACACCCTCAAGCCACTAGATATCGAGGTTATGAAGCGTCTCAGCTCGCGCGTGAACTTGATCCCAGTCGTCGCGAAGGCCGATACCCTAAGCCCTTCTGATCTTGCCCGTTTCAAGCAGAGAGTGAGTAAATCACCATTTTCCCACTGCTTAAAGCGGCCCCCGATTATGAAAATTTCTCCAGCTGACAGTTTTGTGTAACAGATCCGCGCTGTCATTGAAGCTCAGGGTATCAAGATCTACCAACCCCCGGTCGAAGAGGATGACGAGCAAGCTGCCCAGCACGCTCGCAGCTTGATGGCTGTTATGCCATTCTCCGTCATTGGTTCCGAAAAGGACGTTAAGACTAGTGATGGCCACATCGTCAAGGGTCGCCAGTACTCCTGGGGTGTCGCCGAAGTTGAGAATGAAGATCACTGTGACTTCAAGAAACTCCGCTCTATCCTCATCCGAACACACATGCTTGATCTCATCCACACCACCGAAGAACAGCACTACGAAGCCTACCGAGCACTTCAGATGGAGACCAGAAAGTTCGGAGAGGCCCGACCAAGAAAGCTCGACAACCCCAAGTTCAAGGAAGAGGAGGAGAACCTACGAAAGAGATTCACCGAGCAAGTCAAGATCGAGGAACAACGATTCAGACAGTGGGAGCAGAAACTCATTGCCGAGAGAGACCGACTCAACAAGGACTTGGAAACTACCCACGCAGCGTTAGTTCTACCCAAGCCCGGCTTTACTAGATGCACAGCTGACTTTCAACTAGGATCAAACAACTCGAGCAGGAACTCGACCAGATGCAAGCTCCTCAAGTTCGCAGTCATGGTCGCCGTTAAATGACCGCTATGGTTTAGTGAGATACGGGTGGATGGCTTCTTCCCTTCTAGGAACTCTCTGTCTGCTCCCAAGCTTGATTCTACTTTGGACGGTCGATGCTCGACAGGCAATGTAGTGGTTTCTGGGTCGTTGTATACCCGTCTTCCCCTTTATATTTCCCGGAGCCAGCGATTCTTGCCAATCCATTTTCACCCTAATGTGTTTCTTTACCCTTCTTTATTCCAAGATCATGTTTTTCTTGCTATAAGTTTTAAATATCTTAATTCCAACAATTGACTTTATCGACTCCACAGATATGTTGTTGTTGCTATAGTTATTTTAATCTCTCCACGTACCTAGGCAGTTGAGCTAAAGCGTTGTTGAGCCTGACTAAACCGACCATTTCTCCCCTCGCCCAGTAGTAGTTAACAACCTAGATAACAAGAACATCTCGAACGCCTTCCAACCACCATTACCCAGGTGGACAAATGTCGACGTCCACGAAATTCCCTTCAACTCTTCTTCACACTCTTAGAACTCATAGTGGTACGGAAATATCTCAAGTCACTGCTTAGCTACGAGCGTGGTGTTGCGACATTCTGCGTCTTTTTGCAAGACCACCAGCGGATTATATACTAACCTGCCTCACCTAGGCCCTGTGAATGCCGTTACCTTCTCCAGTTCGCCAGGAACGTATCTTTTGACTGGCTCCTCAGACAGATCTATCCATCTATCTCGTGCGCTGCCACAGTCTTCTTCCTCATCGCCTCAGATAACCACCTCACCCATCCAACGATACGAAGCACACGGGTACTCAGTGCTAGACATAACTGTCAGTGCAGATAATGCGCGCTTTGCTAGCGTAGGAGGAGACAAACAGGTCTTCTTATGGGACGTGGAGACAGGGAGTACTATAAGAAGATGGAGCGGCCATGCCGGACGAGTTGAAGCTGTTGCATTTGGAGGAGAGGGCGATTCGGTGGTAATATCTGGTGAGCTTCGTTCCGGGCATACCTCTCTGTCTTACATGAACTCTTGAGCTAATATGTACCTTACCATGGAACAGGAAGCGCTGATTCGGATGTGAAGATATGGGATACACGGTCCCTAACATCAAGGCCAATACAGACACTTACTGAAGCCACCGATACGGTTTCCTCGGTATTTGTCCATATGTTGACCAGCAGTATAATTACAGCCAGCTACGACGGCCGGATCCGTACATATGATTTAAGAGTTGGCGAGATGAAGGTGGATGTCATGGCCCATCCTGTTACAAGCATACATTGCTCTGCGGATGGGAAAGCTATGCTTGCCTCATGTCTTGATGGACGAATACGGATGGTCGATCGCGACGATGGTTCGGTTCTCAAAAGTTTTGGTGATGGGAATCCTGACCCGTCTGAGAAGAATCGGGGGCCTATATACCTTAATAAGGACTTGCGAATCCGGTCTACCTTTGCTAAGGGGGATAGCGTAGTCCTGAGTGGCAGCGAGACCCCGGAACCAAGGTCTAGCGGGGAAACTACCCCAGCAACAATTTTTGCATGGGATGTCTTGACCGGTAATGTTATTCGGACTGTGCCGGTGGGCACTAATATCAAAGTTGCCAGCTGCGTTGCGTGGAACGAGAAAGGCTCATCCTGGGCTGGGGGCTGTTCTGACGGTATGTTTGGAGCGTACAGCTGCTCCATGGGTAAAAGTATTTTGCTAATTCGTTTTTTTTTTTTTTTTTTTTTTTTGCAGGAACTGTCAAGGTATATGGATAGCTTGGTATCTTACTGCCGAGAATATCCTAAATCAACAAATATTCAAGAGAGGAGCATTGCTTTTTATACATGGTCTCTCCACTCATCTAGCTCTAACCCCGGAGCTAGGTTTTAGGTCTGATAGTTGCGCTTGGTGTTTTAAATCATCATGAAGCCTCCCAGATAAAACGCTCAGTATATAATGCAATGTTAAAATTCTGACTCCAAACACTCCATTGCTAACTCAAGTTCTTCCTCCCGGACAATTACATTCCCAGCACGGGATGTACTAAGGAAACTGGTTTCTAGTTCCTGTTGTCGGTCAGCTTGAGTTTAGTGGTAAATATATCAATGATATTTTACTTACTTTGATGCTACCGTCGCCTTCCCGACGTGTGCCTGCAACCAGTGCGCTCGCTACACCCGAAACAATACCAGCAGCTTCGAGGGGCAGCTCCCGCAAGTCGAAAGTGATAGCAATTAGGATTTCATCCTTGGAGCCTAGCAATAGATTTGTGTCTTCTTCCACTGGTGACGACGGCTCTCTATCTGGGTCACTCGGAAGAGAGAATCGAGGCAATAGCCGTTCCTCCAAGAGCAGCGACGGCGCGGGATCTGTGGCTGCTATTGTCAGGGAGAAAAATTGTGGGTTGTCGTTCAAGAGGGCAGATATCAAATTGGGACGGAGAATAGAGTAAGACTTTGTCCCTGTGTATTCTCTATAATGTGCCGCACACTGAACCAGACGCAGGGATCGATCTGCCTGCGGTCGAACTTTGTGTTGCTGGAGCGTTTTAAAGGCCCGTAACTGAAGCTCTGATACGCTGCATGGAGGTGGAGTATCTGGCCTGGAGTTGGGGATGTGGATATTTGGAGATGAGCCCCGTCTACTATCAGGATCTACCGGCCCTTCTTCAACGTTGAACCCTCTCTCAACGAAGGTCTCTGTGACTTGTTGTTTCGAGTGTTTGGGGACAATAATATAGTCGGAGAAATACGTTGATATGAAGAATATGGATCTTTTCACGTCAGCACCTCTATGATACAGGGGAAGGGTTGAGTATCAACTTGCATCCCGGCCATTGCAAGAGGGCTGGTGAGTTCTACCACACGTTGGCCGGCATCAAGACCTTGTCCTTCTACCTGCATGACTAGATAGTCTTCTGCACTGATTTGGACTTTGGCATGTGTCGATATGGCTGCTCGTTCAAATCCTTCTACCATGGGAACAAAGTAGAGATTTGCCAGTTCCCGGGAGCAGATTATAGAGCATTCAATCGGGGTAATTGATATATTCACAAAACCAGCCGAGTTTTTGGGTGCCATTTCATTCTCCCCGTCGTGGAAGAGAAGACGAAGAATCGGACTCACGAAGAACGGATATAGGTCCAACGGAATGTGTATGAGGACTAGTCTGTCGTCCTATACGAAGATCAATGTTAGCCATGAGTCCCGGTCCCCTATTGTCGATATATGAAATGGCAAGTCTCCGAAAGCCCAACGATGTTGAGCCTTCAACGAGGATAAAAAGAAAGGAGTGTTCAGACAACGTCTTCGTACCATTAACAGGACTTCAGCCGAAAACCGAGATCGATCAGCCATCATGGATATATGTTCCGGATGACCCTCTCTGGAGTTACAATGTATTTGATAACGGACGACTCTGGACAGCACATGAACTCAGGACCGGCAATTGCGAGCTCTCTCCAACTTTGGATCTGTCCGGGGAAATGGTTGATGGCCGTGGAACCTATGCGGATATGCCTGGCCACTCACACGCCTTTGGGATAATACAGGATCACACAGCGGCCACAACCAGCTAGACGATAGGCACGACGAATATATGGGACGTTGCTCAAAGGGCCGCCCCGGCTATTCTGAACCAGGACACTCCCGAGTATTGCGGAATGAGTCAGTCGGCCGGTTAAATAGATAAAAGATAAGGAAGCCGTTTTTTTTCTGACTATTCTCAGGGGCGAAAACTTGATCTCTCGTTTCTTTTTCCCTCCTCGCCTTTTTACTCTTATTTTTCTTATTCTTCTCCGAGCAGAGTTCATGGCCTAGAACTCGCGGTGAAGTTTGGGCCTTTGGAAGTATCTTATACGTACGGCTGGCATCTTGCGTGGAGTAGCTACTACTGCATGGCGTTGATGGAATGCATCAAGATCGCAAAGTTTTTGGGTCGCGATGATATGCAGCTGAAAAAAGCCGCTTCTTCTAGTGACGTCACCAGGGACAAGGAGCACACGATCGAGATTCTGATGGCGATGGCTCGTATTTGAGGAAGATTCGCAGCTCAATTAACGAGCCGGCTACCGCTGGTCGGTGTCGTGATAGGCCCCGGATACAGGGGGAGGGGGGGGGGGGGGGGGGGGGGGCAAGCTGGAAGAGTTATAAGAAGCGAGTTAAGA
Organism: Trichophyton schoenleinii; assembly: GCA_018357685.1. Classification (NCBI taxonomy): domain Eukaryota; kingdom Fungi; phylum Ascomycota; class Eurotiomycetes; order Onygenales; family Arthrodermataceae; genus Trichophyton; species Trichophyton schoenleinii. Next base: position 4,305,326 of record WOFF01000004.1, on the reverse strand, counting down.
GAAGGGATGGATTTCGGCGGTTCGGCAGAGCCAGTTCAGTTTGATGCCCCGTTTTGGGTGCCCTTACATATGTACGATGGTATACGATGGAAAGCCTACGGCTGTGAACTGGCGAAGGAGAGCGTCAGGACGGGTGCCGAGTGATGCTGCAAGTCAACTGCTGCAGGAGAAACGGGCGAGGGCTAAATTCGACGTGAGACGGATGGGTGGCGTTCATGCCATCAAGATGCACGGGAGATCTTTGCTTTTAAACCAAAGATGGACTGCCACGTCCATCCTGATCCAAATTCTTTTTCTTTTCCTATAGATTTATGTCTTCATGTGACATAACTAGTTGTCGGTGCCAATTATCATCCTCACTTGGCTTCATTGGCTCGTCCGTTATGCTATACACAGGCCATCTCGTGGCAGTTGGAAGAAAACACTCCCAACGCCTACGAGAACAAGTAAACAAAATGCAACCATCCATTGATCCGGCTAAACAGCGGAGGCTTTGACCATTTATTCCTCACAGTGTTACATTCATCGAGCCGCCGGAGAGAAGTAGAGAAAGCCAGGTCTAGGCTGTGGTCTCTCCAGTGCTTGCACCTGTATGTCCGCCTCTGCCTCGTCCCCTCCCAGCTCGGGGCATGTTACTACTCGCGTACCTTCCCCGGCCCCGTACGCCGCGACCTCGTCCGGTAGGCTGGTTCAGGGATGCCGGTGGTGGGACTGTGTTATATGGTCGAGGCCTGAAGTTCGGGTTGTGGCTCACGACGCCGGCGTCCGGATTCATGCTTTCCACATTTACGTAGCCTCCTCTTCCACCGCCGCGGCTCGGCGGGCCGTTACCCCTGCGTGAGGTATGCGAATTGATATTGCCGCGACCTCTGCCGGACCCATGTGTACCCTCAGGTGTTGCATTGTTGCGAGTTGGTGGAGCCCCTCTTCCTCTACCGCGCCAGTTTGAAGCTGGTGCACCGTTTGGCTTACCGTTGGAGGGCTGGCCTGTGGCAGCACCTCGATAGCTGTTCATAAGTGGCGGTGGAGCTGGCGCATCTTTCAGCTGCCCCATGCCACTCATTGGTTTAGGAGCAGCTCTGAGGGGTAATTGTTGTTCTCGAGCCTGTTCCTTGTTCTGCGCAGTAGCGCGAGATAACGCAATAAGTTGTTTATTCGTAAGATTGAGAACTGATGATGAAGGAACGGTTGAGCCACGGAACGGCGAACATCTGTCTGCTAGAGTGGTGCCACTCATAAACGAGACGTCAAACAGCACGTCAAGAAGCAAGTTCCTCGATGTCCGGGTTAGACCGACAACGGTACCTCGTGAAGCAATTGGAACCTTTCCGGAATCTTGTGCATAGAGCACTCTGTCGCCAAGTTGGAAATGTTGGTTGCTGAGACGGTGTTCTGCGTCTGCAGGTTTCAACAGTGCATTGCGTGGCACTCCTCGAATCTTTTGTGCCACTGGGGTAGGCCGACTTTGTGACAGTTCATCAGCAGACTTTTCAATCGCCTGTACAATGCTAGAGTCAAGTTGTTCAGCCTCAAGTGGGACGCGCTCAAAGCTCTTTGACTCGATTGATTTAAGCCACGCCTGAATCTCCTTGATCTTTTCCTTTGCAATATCGGCAGGGTAGAAATCACTAGGCTCAAACAAGTCGCCCTGGGGTTTCCGTTGGATACCAGCAATGAAGTCGGGGAATTTGATCATGTAATCCTGTAGGAGACCAATGGCTCTTTCACTGAACTCCCATCCGGAGTTTCCTCGTCGCGAGTAGCCAAGCACTTTCAGCTTCTTCGCTTCGAATTTGAGGTTGAGTCCAAGGTTGACTCGTGTTCCGTCCATATTAACAGAGAAAGAAGAAGTGATTTTAGCAAGTGTAAGAGGGCTGAGCCGCAAGTTCCGCGCAATAGCGAATGAAGGGGTATATTTTGATAGCTTTTCAGCGTTCAAGACATGTTCCCTTCCGAACTCCGGCTCTTTCCCCTTAACTGCCGAAAGAAGGCCGGACAATTTCCCATCCTCATGTCCAGTAACGTGCACCGGAGCACCATAGTTATACTCACCCAAGAAGAAGGCCCTTGCACCCTCTGGGAACTCTTCCTCAATAGGAACTGCTTCTCGTTCAATGAAACGGAGATCCTCACTCACAACTGAATCGACAATAAGCTGGGCAGCGTATTCCGTTTCGACTCCTGGGATCTCTGTAAACTCCTTCACCGTGGCACCGTCTGGGGTCTTCTTCAGGCCCTTGAGCATCTCCACACGCACTATCGTTTCAACATCACCAATGACCATTCCAAGACGTTTGCTGTAATAAGACTCAATCTTTTCAGCCTTCTTCTTCCACTGACTGATTTGCGTTGGCGTGTGCGGGATAGGCACAACATGTTCTTCACCATCAACTTGAACGTAATCGAACAGTTCATCCGAAACACACACCACTTTTGCTTCCTGTAGGAACGGATATCCAACATGCACTCTCTTCCCTAATTTGGCTTTCGCATCCGCAGTATTACCCCCGATTTCAGGGTCGGAAATTGTAACGACCATGCTTTCGTTACGGCTCTCCTGTTGAAATACGCATACACCATGGAATCCAAGCTGCCCTGTCTGTTGGAGTGTCTGCAAGCTTGGGAATCCGTATAAAGCCTCCGCTCCGATTTTCACGCCTTCTACCAAGCCCACATATGGGTCCAGCCCTTCCATGGTAGGCAACTCAAAGACGTTTTCAATGCAGCGACACCGAGAAACATCTGGGAAGATACCAGGAAGGGAGCTAGGATAGAGAAATTCGACATCAGGCGAATATGTAAACTTAAGAGTCACGCCGAAGGAGTTTCTCGCTTTCTCCTCGGGGGCCAACAAATGTTCCTTTGTTGCCATGGCCTTTAGGAGCCGCTCCTCATCTATGAATGGGATTTTCACCACTGCTTCCCATTCCATCTTCTTTCCGTTCATATCAAGTTCAAAATCCCTGGGGTAGAAGTCGATGATAGGGGAGTCGGGAGATGTCATCAAACTGTGGAACGCTACGGGAACGATCTTCTTACTTCGGTCTGGCAAGACACCCATCAATTGCTGAAATGGGAAGAAGGGTTGTCCAAGTTTGAAGTCCACATCGGCTCCTAGACCGAGATGGATATCTGAGATCATAGGGGCATAATGGTAACGGTAGAACCACGGCCACGATGCGACACCTCGGTAATAATAGAAGAGAACCCACTGCAAACCCTGGACGTAATTCTCCGTCAACTTTCGCATTTCCTCTGCATTCTCCAAACCCCAACCGAACTTCCCCTTGTAGTATTTATCCTTCCAATCTTGGAATTTCTTCTCATACTTTTTCTCGGCAGCCATCTGGGCGTCTTCAGCAGTGACCTCTTTGACCTTTGCATTTTCATATTTCTTCAAGACACGCAAAATCGCAATCTGTGATTCATCATCGTCATCATCTTCATCATCGTCGTCATCATTTGCGGGTAACTGGACACGCAAGAATCGTTCTTCATGTTGGTTCAAAACAGAGCTCCATTTCAGGTGCAAGCTATCTGCTAGCTGTTCCACGAACTTTCGATCTCTTGCCGGTAAGGAGGGCGACAAATCGAGAGGGACCGGCTGTCCGGCCTCGTCCATTGGACGATGGGTGACATACTTCTTTATCCGATTGAAGATATGTTTCTGTGAAGGGGTAATTGTGAACACGTTGGGCTTATCTGGCAACGTCGGGGTTTGGTCGCCATCCAGGGTTTTTGATTTGAGCCACCTGGCATCCGAATATTCAGCTTCAAAAAATCGAAACTCGACATCTGACAAAGCTGCCAAAAGTGTCCTCAGCCTCTCCATGTTGATTGTTCCATGTTCATTGACGTAACCACCCAGCTTTGGTAAAACTTCTTTGTAAACCTTGAACATCCATGCCAAAGCGCCTTCGTTTATGTGCAAGTTTGGAAGGTTGGGTAGGAAATCGTTTCCAACAAAGAAGGCCATTAGAATGAAATCGTCTATAATCCGTTCCATATCAAAGGGAAACTGCAGTGCCCCGTCTAGTTTCAACTCCTGGAATTCCAGCTCCAGATATTCTCGAACAATACAAAGGTGAAGCAAATAAAAGTTCTGGTGTTCAAGTTCCTTAGATTTCTTTTGACTTTGTCGTCCAAATGTTACTTCTTCTCGGAGCAGACAGAAGTGAGGGTCATGACTCAAGAGTCCCAACATGATTAAGTCTGCATCTAGACCATACAAGCAGTGACGCATGTTTGGGTCATACTCCGGTTGAGCCTTTGCCTGGCGAATGTATTCCATGATTTTGTGCTCTCCTTCTCCGGGGACTTCATGGCCGGAGAGAACCACCTCGACGCCTTGCCACTCAGCATCTTCCGACACTTTCTTGTTGATGAAATACTTCAATTGTTTCGTAAGTTTGGCCATGAACTCGGTTCCCGGAGTGATGCAGTTACTGTCGAATGCATCTTCCTTGGGCATCTCTACGCCTTCTTTTATGGCCTTCTCCTTCGCAAGTTCGGCATCAAGGGCGGTACGGAATCGTCGAGCACGCTGCTGGTTCATTTTGGCTCGGGGGGCAACACCGTCGATTGCCATGAAGAACAGTCTTTTTGGCTTGATCTTTCCAAAGAGATGTTCAATATAGTTGAAAATAGCGATAAACATCTTATCTTCAGTCATTCGAAAGGTCGGCGAGTCCGAGTCCTTGTGAGTGCAATTATGGATGATTCCGTTCATATCGAGGTAGAGGCAGTCAAACTCCGGAATCCGATTCTCCGCGATAAGCTGTGATATCGCGGGATATCGCTCTGAGAGCCATCTGAAGAATTTTGGGACACCCATGGTGGTGACCTAGCAAGCTGCTGTTTTGGTCGGTTGGTGGTGTAGCTTAATATTCAGGACGAGGTATGGCGGTAGTCTTGTTAGGACTACCTTGTTGTGACCCTGGCGATAGCGGATACTGTACAATGAATAACAGGAATAAAAAATAAAATAAAAAGGAAGGAAAGGAGGGAGGGGGAAGTATCAGAAGAGAAGAACGTTGAAGCTGAATTTCATTGTTATCGCCCAAGTCCTGAAGTGAATTTCGAAGGTCGCAGTCACTACCTAAACGCCGCGCGCCCGTTTAGTCACGTGCTACAGCCGCCGGATTAATGATGTTACGTTCACGTGATGCGAAGCTTCCCGGGGCGTCAATTAACGCGCGCGGATCGCGTATTTTGAAGCAAAAAAGAGGAACAAGCGACGTCTTTCTCTTCTTCCTCTTGCATGCTGATAGGAACTGCTGTTGCGCGCTCTTTTGCTGCTGATATCCAGAGACTGCCTGGCTGAAGGTACCTGTCGTGTTTTTGTTCGCTTTTATTTGCGTCAGTTTAAGAACGCGGCGAGATGGACCGCTTTTCCCCCAGTAAGTAGATGGACCTTTCTATATCACAGAGAGGGAGATTGAGTGTTAACATATGGAAATGGCAGGCTTGGAAGAGGACCACGAGGAGGAGATAGCAGAGGAGAAGATTATCAATGAAGGTATGGTGGAGCTTCCGAGGATGTATGGCTTTGCGCTGAGCCCTGACTGAGCTTTGCAGAATACAAAACATGGAAGAAGAATGCGCCTTTTCTATACGATACGATCCTGAGCACCGCCTTAGAATGGCCAACTCTGACAGCGCAATGGCTTCCAGACAAGCAGGAGTGAGTCTACCGCTGAATGTACTGCCTTTGCCTTCCAAACTAAGTCTGACAAACCGATCTAGGGACCCTGACAAATCTTACTCTACACATCGCCTTTTGTTAGGCACCCACACATCAGGCGAGGCACAAAACTACCTTCAAATAGCTCAGGTGCAGCTACCGAACCCCAAGAACCCAGAACCCGAAGATTACGATGAAGAGAGGGGTGAGATCGGAGGTTATGGCGGGTCCAACAAGACATCGATGGAGGTGAAGTTTAACATCGTCCAAAAGATTGATCACAAGGGAGAGGTGAACAAGGCACGGTACCAGCCGCAGAACCCTAATATTATTGCAACGATGTGTACCGATGGACGGGTTATGATATGGGATCGATCAAAGCATCCTAGCCTCCCTCAAGGCACAGTTAACCCTCAATTGGAGTTATTAGGCCATACCAGCGAGGGTTTTGGCTTAAGCTGGAACCCTCATACGGCAGGAGAAGTGGCCACTGGAAGTGAAGACAAAACTGTCCGGTTATGGTATGTTGTACCCTTTGAGAGATAGTCTGTAGCAATTTGCTAATCCCCCCCCCCGATGCAGGGACCTTAACACATACACGAAAGGCAACAAGGCGTTGAAACCAGTGAGAACATATACACACCACTCTTCTATCGTTAATGATGTCCAATATCACCCGCTCCACTCATCTCTCGTTGGTACCGTCTCCGACGACATCACCCTCCAGATCCTCGATATCCGTGAATCAGACACAACGCGATCTGCTGCTTCTGCAAAGGGACAGCACAAGGATGCCATCAATGCAGTGGCTTTCAACCCAGCCGCGGAAACAGTAGTAGCTACTGGCTCTGCCGACAAGACCATTGGTCTATGGGACCTACGAAACCTCAAGTCAAAGCTCCATGCGCTAGAGTGCCACCAGGACTCAGTCACCTCGTTATCGTGGCACCCGTTCGAAGAGTCGGTGTTGGCGAGCGCAAGTTACGACAGACGGATCATGTTCTGGGACCTCAGCCGCGCAGGAGAAGAACAGACCCAGGAAGACGCCCAAGACGGGCCTCCAGAGCTGTAAGTACCCTTTCAAATGCTTTGCTACACCTTTCGGCTCTAACCCCGACTTTTTTTTTCTACTATTTAGATTGTTTGTGCATGGCGGACATACAAACCGCATATCCGACTTCAGCTGGAACCTTAACGACCCCTGGGTGCTTTGCTCAGCTGCTGAAGATAACCTGCTGCAAGTATGGAAGGTCGCGGATGCAATTGTCGGCAAGGACATGGAGGACGTTCCTACTGAAGAGCTGGAGTCATGATAGCTTCTGTACTGCCCTGTAACTATAGCCAACGTTATTCCCCTTTACCACCAACGTTGTGTATCGCAACACCATGTGTCCGTAGCCTGCCTGCCTGCAGAACTGCCAGGGCCTGCATCTCGTCTCTCTTCACTGTAGATCTTCCCTGTGGCGGCCGTTTTTTTCAGCTCCCTCTAAGCCCGAACGCCCCAGCCCGAATCCCAACCTGCTCTGCACCAGCTCTCCCCTTCGGCTGCCATCGTATTGTTATTATTGCCCACGAAACACCCTCATTCTCATCGTCCTCCCGGAAAAACGACCCCCCTCCCAATCCTGGCATTAGCCAAACCGCCGGTGGAAATAGCACAGCCAGCCCGTCGCCGTGGCTGTTCTTAAACAATTCTCCGAGTCCCATTACGAGCTGCGGGAAAAGGCTGATTGGCTGCGATGGGGAAAATTTTCGGCGGGAAGAAAAGACAGTCGCAGCGATGGAGTCATCGTCGCCCGCTTTCTCCCTTCTCTCCTCTCCGATTCTTGCTTGGGTCAACGAGAAGAAATGAATCCCGCTGCTCGTCTTCTTGCATTGAACTGAATAACAAGCTTGCAGGGCGAGAAAGACGTCGCCGGGAAAACGGACAAGGAAGAGAGAGAGAGAGAGAGAAAAAGTTATCCCGCCATCAGAAACAGCCGCGACCAAAAATATTAATACCCCCCATCCGCCGCCTCTCCCAGAATTCTCTGCTCAGCTTTAGTTACTTATCGTTTCCAGACAGCAACAGAGCATCCTCGCAATGGCTCCAGGCGACTCTCAGACGCTGCATCCTAAGCCGAAGTCTGCGGTGCCGTCGTACCTGCTGAACGGGACCTCTTCGGTGCGCATGCCGAGCAGCAGTCGGGAGCGCGAGAGCCTGAACCACTCGATCAAGTCGTCGTTTGAACGGAAACGCGCCCTGGGGCCGGACGAGCTCAGAGACGCAGCTACTATAGGAGACACGTCGAATACAGACGCTCCGGCTTCCAGCACTGACGAGAACAAGGTCAATGGCGAGGAGACCAAGGCCAACGGGCTGAAGATGGTGACCGATGTGGCCTCGCAGCCGCTGCAGAAACGCAGCGTGAGCAACCATTCTAGGGACCAGATATCGCCTCCGTCGACTGCTGTCAGTCGCCCTGCCAGTCCATATACGTTGAATCCACCGATAGACTTTGACGGACTCAGCTGGCCTAGTATGTCGCAGATCACTTTGAACTCCGCATGTCGGGTTATTAGGGTTGAAAAGCTAACTGCGCATTCATTTTCGAGGTCTGGGAACAAGAGAACGGTTGGAGTCGACGCCTGAACAAACCGAGCAGCGGATTCAGAAGCTCGCGGGCGCCGTGAGGACGATCCTTGAGTGCATCGGGGAAGATCCGGAGCGGGAAGGCCTGCTCGAGACGCCAGAGCGATATGCCAAAGCTCTGATGTTTTTCACCAAGGGCTACGAAGAGAACGTACGAGACCTAGTCAATGGTGCTGTGTTCCACGAGGATCACGATGAGCTTGTGATTGTCAAGGACATCGAGGTGTTCTCCTTGTGCGAGCACCATATGGTTCCTTTCTCTGGAAAGGTAGGTATCCAAACCCCCCTTCTTCACTAGACAGGGCTGTGGCTGATAACATTTTTTCATTTGATGTAGATGCACATTGGCTACATTCCCGACCGCCGCGTCCTTGGTCTTTCGAAACTGGCTCGTCTTGCGGAAATGTTCTCTCGTCGGCTTCAGGTTCAAGAACGGCTAACAAAGCAAGTCGCTCTCGCCATTGTAGAGGTCCTCAAGCCTCAAGGTGTTGCCGTAGTCATGGAATCAAGCCATCTCTGCATGGTCATGCGCGGCGTCCAAAAGACAGGCAGTACTACCACCACCAGCTGCATGCTTGGTTGCATGAGGTCAAGTGCAAAGACCAAGGAAGAGTTCCTCAGCCTGTTAAACAGGAGATAAAACGCCAACTTACCCCCTGGAGAACTCATACCCTGAAAACAGGTGAAAATTACAAATATACAGACAGGTAACCATGGATGTGATACAGTCATCCTGAACCATCTCAGCACCAGCTCAAGAGCTTCAACGTATCCCTTATGGAACTCCCAAATCATGCGCATAAAGTGTATTATGTCCTTTTCTGCATCTCATCAGCATGGCCTCGAGGCAAGACCCAACGTCTTCCTCCCCTCAGCCTTTCAACAAGATAATATCTGGCGTTATTTATTCTTTGATTACCTTTTCCAGCACTTTGTACTTTTTGTCCCCCCTTACTGCTTTTCTATCCACCGGCCATACCCCATTCCACTTTATTGCGTATTTCAACAACCCCTTGGTGACGAAGGTTATGATAGATGAGACATCATGCTGCTCAACGCACTAATAACTGCACTTGCTCGAAGGATATAGGAGCATGAAGTATATCCGCACCCACGGATTACTGCATTAACAAGCCTTTATCAAAGCACCAGGCAGTTTACTCTTAGCAACTATAGATAAAAAAATTATAGCAGAGAACTTGACCGAATGTCAGCTCTATATACTACCTAGTAAATTAACCTGTGTATCGCCTCTGGTCTTCAACTCCTTTGTATACACTGATATCGACTCATAACACGCTCTGCTTTCCCATATTCAAGGGCTGGCTTTTACTGTCTTCATATCTTGGACTTTTATATGCAGTAAACATGTGTGCTTTGCTATTATTTATTCACTTTGAGGTTTATTTAAACATGCTGCCTCACTACTTATATTTAGTGAAGTTTGTTATAGCCAGATATAAAGGGCAGCCATCACTATGGTAACAACTCTATAATATACCAAACACCAATATCAACGTGATTTATAACGCGTTTCTTATTATTCCTCTGTTTACTTTTTAAAGGGCCTTCTTATCACAAACAACTTCTTCCTGGTATCTTGGTATTATTCTAGGGATAGGCCTATAGAGGCTATCAAAGTGTGTTCCAAGCGAGAACAAAATATCACGTCCTCACGCGTCGGAACTTCCCGTCTTCTAGAAGCTGGCCTTTATAAGGCCTTTAAGAGGTGTGAACTTTTTATATATTGCTTTTCTTTTTCTTTCTCTTCTCACATCTCTTGCAGCAGCTAACTTAAAATTTGTGTACTTGCTAGCTTTAACCAAGTTCATATCAATAAACTGGCGAGTGATAAGTCACAAGGAGAAAAAGCAGTGCAGCTTGCCCCTGAACAAGCGGTATAACCCCCTGATATTAAACGGTGCTTCATAGAAATGCACCAGGAAAGCCTTGCATTCACCCACTCTAACTTCTTCGGCATCTTATAGAACGTGTTGCTAATTATTCACGGGGTATAGGCCTTGGTGTTATAGGAAACATACTGAGCAAGCCAACTTTCTTTATCTTGTAAGGTGATCCAGTCATGGCTGGTCGAGAGACTCAAAAGGGATCCTCAAGAGCACGCTGCCCCCAAAGTCAGGGTAGAGCAAGAGTCAGCAAAGGCAAACAGAGACAGCAGTCTCTGCCGTTCCGAGGTCATGGAGAGCCTGATCAGCAACAAGCTGATGAACTTGCTCATGTATTTGTACCTGGGCCGGCTTATCTCCCACAATTATCTGATCCGGGGTGCTTGCCCGGGTACAAGCCACGCCATCCCATGCTTGATTTTAATACAAATAAACGATTTCCGGATAAAGGACAGCATCCACTTGCACTACATGTACTCAGGAGCACTGAACTAGAACAAATACATCCAGCAAATGTACAAGGTCACGACTGGGCTATTGCTGCCGGGTATGATGGGCCTCTGTTGCCTAATCCAGCACTGACAGCTATGCTGCCAAAAGACAGTCATGGTCCTGAGAATCAAGGAATACGATTCTTCAGCAGTGAAGCCGAGTCAAGCCGAGATACAAGTCCCTCTGGAGCTGAACTTGTACGCTTGGCTAAGGTACATGCCTATCAAAAAAGGCTGAAGCCAAACAGCATTGCTGTTCCAACTGTCAAATTGCCAAAGTTAAGGGGAGTTGTTGTGAAACAGTTCAGGGACAAGAAAGAGGACGGGCCTGTTGCCCTTCCAGAAATGAGGAAAACGGTGTCTTCACTTGTGGAAAGCTTACCGCCCCTCAGTCGTGGATTCCTTGCAAACCACCTCATTAGCACCTGGAAAGACCGCGAATGGCACGCGACAGGCATCCCTAGACCAGAATATCCGGAGTGGACTTCCAGGACTATCAGCAAATGCCGTATTACCAATCGCGGCCACAGTAATGGTTACCGGAGCTTTGGTGACCTTGCTCAGTTGGACGTTAACTCAACTTCTCTTGAGAATTTCTCGATAGTGAAGGCTGAGGATATCCCTGAATTCAAGGATATGTCAGTTGTCCAGCGCGAAGAATTCAGACCTGGATTCAACATATTTCAGCACTTGGTTAGACACCCCGAGCTAATTATTATCATGGCAAAGTATCTTCGGGTCCAAGAGCTGCTGATTCTCTATTGCATGTCCAGACCGTTTCATCATATTATTCGCAATCGTATTACTGGAATCATCATTTCCCAGGCGCATCGTCGAGCTATGGAATCGGCTCAGATCTTCCCCTTCCGTTGCTTTGGTAAGCTTTGCTTAACTGATCCCATTAAGCAGCCACATCAAGTTCCGGAAAGAGCAGAGACAGGAGAAATTCGCCAGGTTCCTTCTTTCCGATGGTTGTTAATGATATGCTATCGGGAAATGGTATGTCACCAGATAGTCACTATCATGGCGGAAGACGGCTTGCCTGTTCCTGATAATTGCACCTCTGTCCTGAAGAAAATATGGCTTCTGATGGATATCCCGGACAACAAGCGACGTATTGCACTGGTTCGGCAAACATCTATTTTCAATGACCTTGACCTTTTTTTTGCTATGATGCTCTTTATCAAGATCGATATGCGGTTCACTGATCCTGTCACGGGCAATGGAAAGGACGGTATGCGTCGCTTGCTCCTGGCACAGCCAAGTCTCACAATGTTATGGAGAGCTCTAAGACGCACAGCTCTAGTCAGCAGGTTGGACGTCTTGAAGCTTTATGTCCGCTGGAGGTATCACCCTCCACACCCTGAACGCGGCCAGACAATTTTCGGTATTCCGCCAGATGAGATTGGAAGAATGCAATATGAGGCTTGGGGTACGACACAAAGCCGACGTATACTATTGCGTCCAGATGAACTGATTATGAGTGAGTCGATTCGTCGAGGGTTGAATCTACAACTCCATTACACAGACATGTTTCTCTGGGGACATGTCAACCCAAGAACGAGGGGTAATGCTGCGACAGGAGTACCTTCCCGTACCCTAGAGAGGTTAGAGGGAATGGAAGAGATATTGATGTCAAGGGAAGAGCGTGCGAGATCAAGATTTGCCCTGATAGCCTTTCCTCCACGGACCTGATTACATGTTAGACTGCCAAAGCGGACATTGTGTCAGGGCAAGGGGCTGTGTTCCGTTCTCTGGGAACGTTGGGTGACTGGATATCGTGGCACAAGATGACTAGTAAAATTGGTGATTGCAAGTATTTGATAGGCGATTTGGCACAATGGGTGTCAGATTCTGTGTTTCTTAGCAGTTAGGTGTTCTCCCAGGAGAGGTTGAAAATGGCCGATGGAGAGAAAGAGAGTTGGATGCCTAGGTTTGGCTGGAATGAAGCAAACTATAACGAGCTAGCAAGCTAGACAAGCACCCAGAGAAGAAGTATTTCAAAGCACTGTTCTGGTCACCTCCTCTAGGCCTTCGTTTGGCTGTTAACTCCGTCCATTCTCCGTGTTGTTGTCGTTGTTGGTGTTGTTTGTATGTCGAGTTAAGCTTCGAGCATCGGCCAGTCGGCCCACCGTGCCCGACCTTGCTATTAATAATCTATGACGTATGCAGGCAAGGACGGCGTAGCAATGTTTTGCTTCTTTGCTCGACACGAGACGGAACTTGGAGCTGAATAAAAAGCCGTTCTAGATTCCGTATGTTGGCGCAGCCGGGGCAGGTTTTGCACTGTAGATTGGTAATACGTATCAGCTATTGGGCTTGCTTGGAGCTATTAGTTGGCCAAGCTACTGCTGCTCCTACTGGTTATAAGTAACTAGGCCTGTCTATACAAGGTCTGTCTTACAAAGTATTCGGTGCAACGGTGTCCTTTTTTTAGTGTTTCGGGTCTATGAGTTACAGAATCTTTATAAGAAATATTCTGTCTGTATCGGGATTCCTTGCTAGGTCTCCTCTATCGTCAAGACAAATACCTACGGTTATTCCATCTCTCATTTTGCCCATAAAGCCAGCAGAGGGCTTCCGCACTGCTTCACCCCGCGTACAAAGGAGACAGATAACCATGGCGTCCCCAAATAATATCAAACTATCCGTTATGGATGCACCCGTTTTTAGCTTCAACCCAAAGGTAGAAACGGCTGAGAAGGCAAGCGAGTTGTTGCAAAAAGATGAGCAAGAACATAATATTTACTTCAATGACATGGGATTCCACAGTAAGTATTTTCGATTCATTTCGTGCACCAACAAAGTGAACTCTTGACAAAGTTTTATTCATAATAAACTAATTGCTATCACAGACCACATTGATCACCATGTACTATCCATCTATGCTCTCGGGGCCTCCCCAGAAGATGTAGAGCATGCCTATGCCAGCGGTTCAAGCTATCAACGGCCTGCTCTCCCAGTAGACAATGACGTTGTCAAGCGGCTGAGCAATAAAGATGAATTCAGGAAACTAGCTGGAAAGAGGGAGCATTACCCAAATTTCCTGCATTTTTTTAAACAGGAACTCGAGTCCAAGGGTGCCGGCTCTGTCATACACGAGTACCTCTTTGCGGGAGGAGAATTCGCTGATGACATGCTAGCACGACTCTTTGGAGGTGTTTAAATATCCCCAACCCCTTCTTCTCTTCTTTGTCTTGAATTAATTTTGGGATTTAAGCATACTGTGTCATTTCCGTACCAGCTTGCTGATATATATTGATAGGGCTTATACATCCGCTAATCCATTTGGGATTCGGCATTGAATTCAATCAGCCCTCTATCATTGCCCAGGGACTTGCTCAAACCGCCACGCATAATAACCAGCTGGAGACCTTCTTTCAGCCCGCAGAGAAGATGGCACGCGATGCCGGGAAGCCCAGTAACAAAACATTGGTGCAACTCCAAGACGAACTACGGAACGATTCAGATATCAAACGATCAGTTGAGTGGGCTGACTCAAATAAAATTTTTGACGGTGTGATGCATCGCAGCCCGGAAAAGATGATTAAATATGCCAGCCAGTTCAACGTTGACCCCAACCAGTTGGATGAAAAGTTTGCTGAATTGATTAACTCAACGGGTATGTTGCCTCCAGTCATCAGCTTAGAAGGACGTGGGCTAATTTGACGATTTCAGTGTACTTCACCGGAACGGCCCAAAATCCTAAGAAGGCAATCAGGTTTGATTTCTTCTACATTCATGCGTTGAACTCCAACATGTTCCTCCCTGCTTTCTTTGCCCAACCCTGGATGACCAAGGAGAATAAGGTACGTCTTCTTGAATGGAAAGCCCGTAACGATCTCCTTACCTACGTCTCTCGCGGGTGCACGGAGCCGCAACTGGAGGACATCACAAGTTACCCTGCCAAATTAGACTGGAAAGGAGTGTTCAATGAGACGGTGGCACTTAAGCAGGATGACGGACATGCTGCCAAATTTGTCCGACATATCGCCTATGGTGAGAAAGTTTGCAAGCCGTATGAAGAAAAGGACGGGTTCCGTATCAAGGGCGACATGTGGCTGAAGCTGGGAAATATGCGTAAGTAATGCCATGCAGTTGCAGGAGATACCAAGGCAACTAACGGAGCGAATTATCCATTTAGTGGTTGATTCTATCAATGCACCAGGACCCAATTGGGTAAGATCTGCCGGGTTTGAGGAGGCATGGGAGGAAATTCCAGCTCGACAGTAGCTTATGCTAGGCAATAAGGCTCTCGGAATGTTGTTGATAGAACCAGAATGGGCTCTTTTCTTTTATATACATGCCTGTATAATTGCAAGTGTACATCTGCAGGATATTTCCTTACTTTGGTAGAATGCAATCTCCCAACCACAGTTACTAGGGGATCGTCTTAGTCATCGAAGGCCTGAGTGATATCACGTGATAGATCCGACCTCAAATTTCACCAAGTTTTTTAGCTTCAGACGAACATGGGGCATCTCGTTCTCCAGAGAGAAGGGCCGAGAACACAGTTACGGTGCTGCGTGGCCCTGGGGATAGCTTGGGGGCTGCTCCTTGTGTCGAAGGTACGTTTCCTGTGTTATTAATGCGCTGTTGATGCGCAATCTCCACTCCAACAAAGCAAAGGCGAGAGGGGCAAACCGGATGTTGGAGCCGACTTGAATAACACTTTGCGTCCTTTATAGGTCTGCCCTCTGCGTCTATGCTTTATATATTGTTCAAACCGGATATTTTATTTCCATTACCAGAGCTCACAGTCAATTACCCCCTGAAATACCGGAACGATTCTGCTAGGTGGACGATTGGTGATGACCAGGTGGTACTTGCATGTAGTTGACGTCAACGTTCAATATTTGCCTGATAAAATGGTGAATGCTTGGAATATAAACATCTGCTTACCCTCTGGCTCCCAAGTTAACTAGGTATGCGCTCAGTTCATATATCTTTCGTCTTGTGACTTTCTTTGCCTCTTAATATTGACAGGCAATCACAGTTTAGCTATGGGGGTACGAATCATTCGGTTGCTGGGATGAGGCCCTACTCGTCACTGGCTGTGTCCTAGGTGGAGGTGTCTATGGTTTATATATTATTACTTATTTTGGTAAACTCGGGTTACTGGATCCCTACCTCTGTCAGGGCCCAAGAGGATCATCGACAAGCAGGTGTGGCTACTCGGGCGTTACACCGCAAGTTATTTCCTTGAGTAAAATGCCCACACGATTCAGTCAAGATAGCGTGAAGGTTGACAACACTAAGCCTGTCTATCGCTGAGCTATACTGTGCCAACAAAATCCTCACTATATGACACCACGCCCTGGCGGAAAGGGCATTGGAAAAGCTGGCTGGCTACATGCTGACTATATATAGGAATATTGCAAGCAGCTTTTTCATCGAGTCAACTGAGGGATGTTCTGCCGCGCATATCACAAATTTGATACAACTCAACCGCTTACCATGAAGTCATCACGAGATATGCAGCTTGTGAGGAGCTTAACC
Organism: Trichophyton schoenleinii; assembly: GCA_018357685.1. NCBI lineage: Eukaryota > Fungi > Ascomycota > Eurotiomycetes > Onygenales > Arthrodermataceae > Trichophyton > Trichophyton schoenleinii. The sequence continues at coordinate 4,289,114 of WOFF01000004.1, read as the reverse complement.
TGACTATATGTTGGCCCCTCCTCCATGATTGATGACCTCGAGTTCGAGAAAATTTATACCGTAGATAGACAGGTGGCGGTATGCCATGGACGTTGGCTCCGGCAGTTGGTGACACCAAAGGAATTGTGCGGTGAACTTAGGCGGAATCTTTGCAGATATTTGGAATGCCGGCGAAGCACATTGGGATAGAGGCGCGGCCAGCGCCTCTGTCGGACCAGCCCCATATTGGCCTTGGTCATTTTACAGTCTGGCCATGGAGCCCGCCATTCATTCCCTTTCGTAGATGCCATGACAGGAGTGAAATTTCGGACGATTTACACAACTTGAATCTGCCCGAACAGACGAACCTGACGGCGATCATTGTTGGTTGTTCAACGGCGGGAGACTGAGTAAATGGATATCAAATCTTCGCTCTTCCGGTATACTCTGTCTACTTGCAGCTGAATCCCGAGCTTCACCACATAACTACGAAACAGGGGAAAACAAAAGAGTAGATATACCAATATCTACGCTGGCTAACGACTTTCTAATCTCCCATGCGACAGTCTTCATATACAGCATACATCGACTCCTGACGAATCGACCTCGTTTCAGAAGACTTGCGGCGCTGGACGAAATACAAAAAGCGAGAGCAAGGCAGGGGTGCGGAAGTGGTGTTTCTCGCCCGCCGTTGTTCCGGGAGCCACTTTTTATCGACCAAAGGAAAAAAAACCGCCTTCTTAACATTATTTTGGCAACACAACAAGACGCAAGCCAGACGACGACCGAGACGACGGGCGATACCTTTGACGCAACCTGGCATTGCTACAGCCGTTGTCAGTCGATCAAATTGTCTATTTACAAAAGCAGATGCGGCTTGGAGTACATGGCCGGATACGATAGGCATCTATCGATGAGAGAACAGAGGAGAGACGGGCACGACGAATACGAAACGATAGAGCAAAAGGCAAGCAAAAGAGGCGCCTATCACCAGAAATACAGGCACCCGCTACGTCGCAAGGGGCAGAATAGATCGGATATAGGCCGTGGTGATTCCTATCATCAACGTTCTTCGCTCCATCGAACCGATCAGGGACGAGGTGGAGGGAGAAGAACCGCGTCCCCATCCCCACACGACGATTCTGCTGCTCAAGAACAGCGCAAATCTTACCCAGAGCAACAGGTAAGGGTCCGACAAGATGAAGAGGCACATTCACATTCACGGCTGGAGGAATACAAGCGACTGAGGAGTGCTTCACCACCCCTTTCGCGTCGCCGCCACTCTTCCGTTAGCAGACGACAAGCCCGTGGTAATGATGACTGTGCTGGGAAGCATGGGAAATCTCGAGAGCACAGCAATCCTCCAAAGAGAAATCACCTTTCAGGCAAGGAGAATCGACACGCTAACAATTTTATTGAAGATTTTGCCGGGACGAGCTCTAGATCGCATCCCCCGTCCGACGAGCAGAGTCGCCTTACCGCTTCCCCAAGACCTTTTGCTCCCCCATTCCCTCGCAATATAGAACCCCGTTCCCGACCAGCGTCACGGTACCCGCTTACTTCTAGAACCTCGCATCACCGTTCCCCTTCTGCTTCATCCTTTCACCCCCTAGAACCCGTTTCGAGCGACCCTTCAAAGCCCGGTTTTTCTCCTTTACCGATCGCAAGCGAGTGTAAAGACAGCGACAGACAAAGGACCAATAACGACGAACACATGCGTGACACATATCCTGTGCATGGTGTAAGGCCGGCAGAAGCCCGGTCTTCACGGCGGCCGTCACATCCGTCTGTTGATACTCGTCAGCCATACACCACATCACCACAGTATGTAACTCCTACCAGCTCCAGGCACGAATCTCCACAATCTGCCTCCCCTTATAGCGGTGGTGGGCGCGGCTCGTGGTCTGCACAGCAACAATCACAGCCCTACCATGGACAGTCGAGGTGAGCTGAACCTCTATGTTTACGCCACCTAGTATATTTTATACTTACTCTTTGGTAGGCAAATGCATGGCTACTCCCCACCATATAGACAATCCAGCTATCCCCCTCAAAGTGCACCACCGAGCCAGTATTATCAAGGCCAGCCGCCCAGCTCAGGGCATCTTCCACCCGGATATTCGGCTCAGGCCTATAGAGGGAGTACCTCATCATATCGCGGTAAGTATTTCATAACTTCTTTCCATTTAAAAATATTCTCGCAAAGGTGTCAACTCGTTCTGACAAATCACTAGGCTCACGTACTAGGGGCTCGCATTTGGATTCTGTACAATGGACTAGTCGTGGACGTGGCACCTCCCATCAGCACCCGCCGCCTCTTCCAATGCAAATACCCTCTGAAGAGCAGATGTCTCTCGATACCGATGAAGAGGACAACCCATTTCGACCCTCGAAAGACCTGCAGGTGGAGGATCAAGGGGCGGCAGGTGATCTAGAACGACCTGAACCTCCTCCTAAACGTCAGCCTACCAGCACCACTTCACAACCAAAGGAATCCGGGAAATTCAGCTTTGCATTCAAAACAAAACCTGCCCCTTCTCAAGCTCCAAAACCAATTCCTGACCTAACGCATAAAATGCGTGAGCCTCCTCGGCCTTTGGAACTCCCCAAAACAAAGCCACAGTCCGTGACCTCTAAACTAAAACATGAAACTCGCTCTGATCGTCGAGATGACCGTCGAGATCCCCGCCGTGCAGAGCGTCGGTTTGACGCTTGGGACGAAAGGCGGCGGGAACGACGGGACGATCGACGAGAGTCTCGGCCTGAGAAACGAAAAGACCGTACGGCGGAGCGCTCAAAGCCTAAGAAGAAGGTACTCACTCGTATGAAGCCCAGGCCAACTCTTTCGGAAGAGTTTTCGCGTGCAGACTCTGTATATTACCGCAAGCCTGGAAACGAGTCTGTGGTGGGAGCTGGTACTTACGGCAAAGTCTTCAAGGCCGTACATGTTTTTACAAAGAACATGGTTGCCTTGAAACGAATACGCATGGAGGGAGAGAAGGATGGATTTCCTATCACTGCTGTTCGAGAAATAAGGCTCCTCCAACATCTACATCATCAGAACGTGGTAAGCCTGCAGGAGGTAATGGTGGAGAAAAACGAATGCTTTATGGTATTCGAATATCTTTCCCACGACCTTACTGGTCTCATCAACCATCCTACCTTCGTACTTTCAGCCGCGCACAAGAAGCACCTTGCGAAACAAATGTTCGAAGGATTGAACTACCTACATCACCGCGGAGTACTTCATCGAGATATCAAGGCAGCAAACATCCTCATCAGCAATCAAGGCCAACTCAAATTTGCAGATTTTGGACTTGCCAGGTTCTTTTCTAAGTCACGACAGCTCGACTATACCAACCGAGTTATCACAATATGGTATAGACCTCCAGAGCTCCTCCTTGGAGAGACTCGATACGGCCCTGCGGTTGACATTTGGAGTGCTGCCTGCGTTTACATGGAAATGTTTACCAAGAAGGCCATCTTTCCCGGAGATGGCAGTGAGCTCAACCAAATAGATAAACTCTACAACTCTCTTGGAACCCCTACAAGAGCCGACTGGCCAGACATTATTGATATGCCCTGGTTTGAACTCATGCGGCCCGCTGAGAGAAAGAAGAGGGCGTTCGAGGATTTATATCGGGATTGTCTATCTTCCGCTGCCCTTGACCTGGTTGCCAGCATATTTCAGTATGATGCTAGTAAACGGCCGTCTGCAGAGGAAATTCTTGCCCATCCTTACTTTGTGTCCGAAGAGCCCAGGCCACAGCAAGCTATGGAGTAAGTCAGATTCCTAGGACCATAAGACGTATTGAATGTACTAACACGATTATTTCTTTAGACTTGCAGACGTGGAAGGTGATTGGCATGAATTCGAATCCAAAGCTCACCGGAAAGAGAAGGATAAAGAAGCTCGCCGTGCAGAACAACGAGAAAGAGAAAAGCGGAAATTAGCTGGTTCCACCGAACCGAGTGAGGATAGGGATTCCAAACGCACAAGGCTTGACGAGAGTGCACCAACTTCGCAGGGTGCAGAGACAGAGAACTAATCTTCATCGACCTACATAAGATATAATGATTGCTTTCTCTGCCTTCCTTGTTACCATCTTTCCAACCACCTGTGTTAGTATTTACACCTCCTTTTATTGTTTCGGCGCAAAGATTGAGGCGGAAAGAAAATGTATAATGCCATCGTCCTGGTGTACCTCCTGAGGATACGTGGATGATAAACTTGTGACTTGCTCCGGCGTTGGAGGGATTGCAATATGATTAACCGCAGTTATCCCTTTTGTAGTCAACTGAAGCTTTGTTTTTTCCTTTTTGCCTGGTTTTGTTGCAGAGCATAAATGACATTAACCTTAATACTTGAACGTTTCTAATCTATAGAAGAGATCAATTTCAAGTAACCCTCTAATCTATCCAACTCCCTGTATATTCTATTACACTGGCAGCCGAAAATTAATACTATATCCTAGGCACATATTGATTTCCCAGAAGCTCAGCATTGGCAGCAGCTTCAATGAGGAAATATGCAATAGCCGTGCTAGGTGCTAACCGCAGGCCGCCTTCCTTGTACCCAGGGGGCGGTGGCGCTCCTAAGGAGGATACCCCAGATTTAAGAGCCTCCTGAACTTCAGCAACGTCAAACCATTTTGCCTCTTCCAGCTCAGGGTCATGACTGAGACATATGGCTTCATCTTCGGCCTTTGCAGTCTGGCCGATCGCTCCAATCATTAGGTTAGCCGGATACGGCCATGGTTGGGTACTGTGGATGATAACACGAGAGACTATAACTCCGGACTCCTCCCAGACTTCGCGGCGGACAGCATCTTCAACGGATTCTCCTGGTTCAATGAAACCAGCTAAAGTTGAGTACCAGCATGGTGAGTATCTCTTTTGGCGTCCAAGTAGCACCTTTTTCCCGTCATGAGATACTACTGCTGCAATGACTGTTGGGTCTGTCCGTGGAAAGGAGAGGTTTGAAATTGTGTTGCGAGTATGACAGGGAGGACGAGATTTATCTGCAGATAACCCAAGGTCAGTTGGGGGGCAGGCTCGTTTTGAGCCTGCATTTGTTGAAATAGTCGGTTGCCCACATGCTCCACAGAAAGCGTTGCGGGCATTCCAGTCTATTGTATGTCTAGCTTGGGCACATATGGCAGCTTAGAAAGCCAATTAATACCCTCATTATACATTGTTGGGAAAAGGGGTTGGTTGTCTTACCATCATCCGAGGGTAACGAAGTAATTGCCCTAGCTTTGATAAACGTAAGACCTTTCGATTCCATAGATTCAATTACCCTCTTAGCCGATTCCTCTAGCAGTCCACGAGGAGTGACATCAAGGGCAAAATACGGAGCTCCCTTATAGGTTTTATATACGAATCCGTTGCCTTCTGCTTGGGATTCATTCAACCCCAGAAATACAACCAGGGGAACTGTCTTGCCTGAGTCATAGCTTTCAATGATCTCCTTTTCGGACTTATCGAATAGATCCAGAGGTATAATTGACTCAACTTCTTGATATGACGCGTAATGTAGCTCCGTAGGGTTTCGAGATAGCGGCGCAAGCTCGTTGAATAGTAGAAACCTGGCGGAGGGGTGTTTGAGCGAATTTGATAAGAACCGGTTGTCGGACCGAAGGAATGATACGCGATTTAAAGGAGAACCTGCGCAATAGAATCGACGTTAGTGAAATTGAACGCATATCGACGGATAATGGTTGGTATCCTAACTAGAAAAATAATTGACCGTCTCCTTGCCAAATTTCCTAGATAGCAAAGTATCAACTCCAACATGCGCTGGATTCGGCATGACGTCTTTGGGCATGGTGAAAGGAAACGGTCAACTTAGACGAACGGTATGAATTGTCGGAGTCAGCGGGGGTTTTTAAAAAAAAAAAGAAAGAAAAAAAGAGGAACGAAGGCGGCCTGATATATGTGAGTATCCAATGGCTAGAGTTGATTAGTGGAAACGAACGGTCTCGTATCTAAGAATAATGCTGTTCTCGTGAACCCAGGTACGAGGAGCCTCGATTCATCCAGGTGAGCTTGGTAACTGAATATTAGTAATCACGTCTTTTCAACCTAGGGAAGAGTTGGAGCCAAAAAAGAGTTGGATTGACTGGAGAGAATGGTTAATGTTAATATATAATGCTCGAAACGCCCAAAATAAATGTACAGATCCAGCTGATAATTAGATTTGACAAACGCTAAAAGAAACATCGACATAAACGGTCAGAGTCAATAAGAACTCCGCAGCCGAAAGTGAAAAAGGAGTGCAGTGATAGTGCATTTTAAGCCCATCGAATCACAAGATGGCAAGGGAGTTATCACCTTTTGTTCCCGTAGAGAAGTCGGCTGAGGTAGCTAGGAGTTGAGAGGAGAGTACACAACTGAGTGAGATACCGACCAGCCGATATCACTGTTACTCTTGCCAGAACCAGCCGCCCCTGCGTTTCTTATCACGTCCATTTGGCGTGTCTCTGTTATTCTCATCCTGAGAAGCAACTGCCTGGTTACCGTCTTCAACAGCTATGCGGTTATTTCTTGTAATTTCTTCGGTTTCAGTATTTTCTTCTCGTCCATCGGCAAAGCGTCTGCTGACAATTGTTTTGGTCTTTATTGACCCATCTGGCTGCATCTGACGTCGTGTGGTGGTAACACTAGAAACTATTGGCGGAGATAGATTTTTATTAGTCTGGGATGTCTGCGATTGAGATGCTGTGTCTCTAAAGCGAGCAGAATCAGCAATAGCTTGGTGATCTTCTGCACGCTCCATCTCTTTCTCGCGGAACATCTCTCGCCATTGTAGCTGCAGCTCTTCGAGCTCCTGGCGCTGTTGTTTTCGCTCTTCAAGTATTGCTCGTAGGAGTGGACTTGTCTGTGAGACAGCAGCGCCATGGCTAACTTTATGGAGGAAGTTATCGTATAGGTCAAGTTCCGAGAACTGTTTGCCTTCCTCACTTGGTAATTTTTCCTGTGATATCCCCTCATGGTCAGGAGAGGTATCATTGGAGGTTATGCGCTGGAATTTGAAGTATTCTCCTTCACCGTCAGGTTGACTGACATGAGACCAGCCATCGCCCAGGCTGCCACGCTGGATTAAGCCCGCAAGCCAAGACTTTCCAGATTCGTTCGTACGTTCCCCCTGAGGGTTCCTGTCAAGCATAGCTTTCCCGTTCTCAATCCGGAGTAAATCTTCGAATGCTTCCCGCCACTGCGGTTCCCTGAGATCTCTGTGCTCCTGAGATGAAGCCAAAGAGTCAAACCAAGAGGAAGAGGCATGCTCCTGATATCGTGAGCGCAATTGCCGCTGCCTTTCTAACTGGAGGGGTGAATATGGGGAAAACATGAGATACGAGATTGGCCATCCTGCAGAAGTTGAGGGGGACATAAAGTCGAAAATAAATGGCCCATGAAAGTGAGCCAGATCCCGGAATAGAAAGGAAGGGTCAGTAGGCCAGGCACTGTCGAACAGCGCGTCGAATGCTGATGCTGGGATAGATTGGCTCGTATATCTTCGATGCTGTTCAGTTTTTGAGGGGTTGGTCCCAAAGAACTGCTCATCATATTCTCCACGAGACGAAGGGTAGCCATCACTTGGATTGCAATCGCGGCATTTGTGGTGTTGATAATAATCGTTATTTGTGCTGTCTCGGCGAGCTCTTAGCTCCTGGCTCAATGCTTGGTCACTTAGGCCGAGCCAGTCCTTTGCGGGAGGAAGAACGGCGGAGGGAAGCCCAACAACTGATCGAAGAAGAGTTGAGAGCTGTTTGTCAGCATAACGGCGAAAGGATGTAAATGGATTCTCTTCCTCGTCTCCGGCGCCACTGCGGCCGCCGCTGTGAGGGCAGGTCTGGCCGCGATCACGCCCCGAATCCGATGCCATCGTTAGCGGCAGACTTCACCGACACTCTCTGTCCAGGCTAATGTTTAGTTCAGAGTGCCAACCTTGCTGCAAGCTGCTTGTTAGTTTACCGCTCTCGTGCTGCTGCTCAGGAAGTTATCAGAAAAGGACAATCAAAAGCAAGCTGTCGTGAAGCTCCCCAACGTCTGGCGGGTGACGTTGATTGATCTTCCACGTGACGTCATGTGCGCCTGGGCATCGGCAGCCTTCATGCCGTGCTTAGTAATCCAGGAAAACGAGAGGTCCACAGGTTGTATCAGGTGACTTCAGCCGCAGCCGCAGTAAGCGCCGCTTAGTTAGTCACAGTTAGCGCGCATCCGAAACAGGAAAAATCCAACGACAAGCGAACGCTCAGCATCGCAAGGCAGAAGACGAGAAGAAGAGGAGGAGGAGGAAGAAGAATGAGAAGAAGGCGGGAAAGAGGAAGAAGAAGTAGTAGAAGAACAAGAGCGATACAGACAGAATTTCCTCCAAGGTCGAACTTGATTTTAAATTGGCCAGCAAGACCTGTTTTCGGACTCTCCGGCATGCCGACGGTATCTTTTCATCAGCATAATTGACTCGCCGATCCCTGGGTGCGGAGTTCAACGTTGAGGCAGCGATGCTGTGCTAGGATAAACCCCTGAAAGCCTCAGATCATTGCACAACTCATAGGCTCGCAGCTAAGCAGGATGGGTCTGCCCTGCGTTAGCGTCCCATGCACTGGTAACGCCTAGGCCTATCTTGTACACAAGATGGTGCGGAGTCGGCATATCTCGGGCCATTGCACTGTTTCGGTTAAGGCGCTCCAAACGGCGAAGGGGTGTCCCCAGTTGCTTCAATGTCGACAAAACCAGACTGCGTTAGATGCTCCGTTTCCACCATGTCTATTTTGGAAAAAAATCAACGACTTGGTGTCTGCAAGAATTGCTTAGCTGCAAGAACGACATCAATTGGTTCATAGTCCTCGCTTTGACAGCAGGAATATCTCGATGCTATTCCCGAATTGCCACCCTGCATATACACTTGGTTTCATATATACCATCGAAGCGAGGCAAGCCTAGACTTTTACTTTGAGGGGTGAGCTTTCCGCATAACCGGTAGCTCGAGGCAAAACAGGATATTCAGTGTTAGGTTGGGCTTACTGATATTTAGATGGCTCTCCCTTCGTCCGCAGCTTCGTTCTTGTCTTCCTCGAAAGAACACAGAAGCTCTTTCAATCTGGCGGTTTTGTTGTCCCGTCTACGCTGCCAAAGATGGGCCAAAACGCCATGAAGTACGATGCTTTACCGATTAATCTTTTGCAGTCAGACGACCAGTCTCTCCTTCTCGAACGCCTTGATGAATTACGTCGAATAGGACTGCATCACCAAGTCTTCTCCCACACGCTCGTTATTTGCGGCGACCAAAACTGCGGCAAGTCAGCGGTATTCGAAGCCATTACTGGCGTTCCTTTGCCTGTCAACAATGGCGTCTCAACCCGGTTTGTCGTCGAAGTGGCTCTTCGAAGGTCATCAAGTGTCGGCACGCAAGTTAAGATCCGTCCGGGGCCAAATGCTTCGCCAGATCATAAACAAAAACTTGGGGTTTTTTCTCGCTCGCACGACTGGCTATCGGATATACCAAGGCTCTTCTCGGAGGCTCGCCTAATCATGGGCCTGACCCGCGAGGGAAGCTACTCAGAGGACGTCCTACATCTAGAGATATCCGGCCCGACACTACCCAATCTTACGGTAGTTGACCTGCCGGGTTTGATGTACCTACCCCGTGATAATCAAACTACTGCAGATATCGCAGTCGCCAAGAGCCTCACCCTAACATACCTACAGAACCCACGAAGCATCATCCTTGCTGTCATCTCTGCAGAACGCCAACTCTCTGAGCAAATGGTACTGCCTATGACAAAGAGTTTTGCGGCCCGAACAATGGGTATCGTTACCAAACTCGACCGGCTGGACCCTGACGCCTCTACTATCGCCAAGGTTTATGACCGGGTCAAGCAACAACATCAATCGCTACAGCTAGGATGGCATTTATTACGGAATACGGATAGCGAAGGAACCGAACGCCCCCAACGAGTTAGTCGTGATGATATTGAGGAACTTTTCTTTGCTACTGCGACACCGTGGAGGACGCTACCTCTTCACTTCCTTGGCGTGGGTGCTCTTCGGAGTAGGATTCGTAAAACCTTGTTGGCAGAGGTCAAGCGTCACCTTGCTGTTCTCAAATCGGACATCAATATTGATCTTGATACCCATCGTTCTTTATACGAGAAACTCGGTTCTTCAAACACCACAACGGTGGAACGCCGTGTGTATCTGGCCAGGATAGGGGAAAGGTTCCAGTCCCTTACGAAAGATGCTATTCATGGGGAATATCATGATCCATATTTCAGATATCGCCCAACTCATTCAATACGGCGACTGCGTGCTACGATCAGCAACTGGACAGAAGACTTCTCCCAAGATATGAGAAGGCGTGGTCATAGTTACGATATTTACGATGATACCGAACAAAAGGAATTGCCTCCGCGGACAAAGGACGGGCCTCAGCCTGTGACGAAGAGAGAGTTTATGAGTGGCCTTGAAGAATTCGTGAAACAGAGCAAAGGTCGCGAAATATCAGGCCTAATGAATGCCCAGGTTGTTGGCGAGTTATTCATTCGATACTCCCTACGGTGGAAGGAAATTGCTAAGGCTCATGTTTTCCAGATGTGGGCGAAAATTAAGCAATATCTTAGTGATGTCCTTCATCATATTGCGGATGCCAGCTTTGGTGAAGCCTTGATCCACAAAATATTCAATATCGAAATGGAAAAAAAATTGCAGAAACTGCAAGAAAAAATTGACGAACTCGTGGCCCCATTCAAAAGGGTCATCCCGACAATCATTGATCCGGACCTAAATATAAAAATTTCCCAAATACGGAGGGCAGCCAATAGTGGTATCAAGGCTCTCAGTACTAGCTCACTGTACTCCGAGATATTGGACTGTATGCTGGCGTATTATTCAGTATCTCTCAACAACTTCATCAACAACATTGTAAGCCTGGCTGTCGAAGGTTGCCTTATAGATGGTTTGGAGGATATGATCACTCCGTCCAAGTTCGTTCAGATGTCCGATGATGAAATCGAAGATATTGCTGCCGAGTCTCAAGATGTGAAACTCGCTCGATCAAGGCTTGAGAAACAGGTTCGCATGCTTGAACTCGCTGCATCGGCCTGCACTCGCTGTGAGCTTGTCGCTCTTGAAGCCACATCGAGTGTTAACCGAATTTCCACCGAGTCGAAAGAAAGCGAGAAGACCATTGGCTCTGGAGCATCATCTCCATCATCGACCACATCTGGATCCGACACCGAAAAATTACGACAGGACCTATCTTCCAGCCTTTCCAGCAGGCAAAACGCCAACGGACAAAGCAGCATGTTGAGGGCATTTCCCTCACAGTCCTCGCTTTCGGATAAACAGCTCCTCACCAGTGCAGTTTATCGACCATCTACAGGTACATCCTCAGTCCATAATGATAAAACACTTCCATCTTCCCAGCCCCGCGAACTACGGCGGAGCGACTCAAGATCCAAACTCGGAAAAATTATTACGAAAAAGCAAGTGTCAAAATTCGTATCTTCAATTTCCGAGGAGTAACTGCATCGCATCGCATTCTGGGCGCTTCATTCTTTACCTATGAATTGATACCTTTCTTTATTGTTGAATTGATACCCTTCCGGAACGGCCAATTTCAGTCTAATTCAGGTCTTTCTGAGCTTCTTATGAGCCCCCTCCTGCTTTGTTAACTAAAGGAGGATTGATGTTTGATTCTTAATGTTGCCATAGTTCTTGGATTCGCAGCCGACTCCCGATATATTAACGGGGATTATCGTGGCCAGTTGGCTTAACACTTTAGTGCGAACTAATAATTAGATACCCGTTTAATATGCCTTATCTTAGTTCTTCTTTTCTGCTACATACTAATATTGTAACTTGTTGCCTCTGTTTGCATTTTGGAGATATTTGTTGTACATCATTTTTATCCTTGACCCTACTCTCCTTCATCAACGTGCGATTTACTTTGTTTATGTTTATTTGTTTATTATTTTACTTGAGAATAATTGTTTGATATGGCTTGATCGTACTTAGGCAGTTTATTATTATTACTGGTTATATTGATAAGAAGTTGTACATGGAAAGGGTTTTTTTTTTTTTTTTTTGGTGGCTAGAATCAATATCCATCATCCTATCAAGTTGCAATCCAAGGAAGAAATGGGAATTATTCCCTTTTGTACATCATCGTTCTATTGCTCTAGCATCTTCTTCCGTTTCGCCCGATCTCGATCAATTTTCTTGAAGAAAGAGCTCCGTTCTTTCAACTGCTTATTTCGACTCTTGTTATGTTCGATGTAAGCCATATCCTCACCTCCAGCAAGTCCACTGAGGGTTGCAGCGTTCCTACGCACAGCCTTCTTATTACCACGAGATTTCCCTCCAGCCGACCGATCATTGAACAGATCATCAGCATTTTCCTCAACAGCAGCAGAAGTTTCATTCTGAAGTGTTACGTCAGCTAACAGTGCCAGGCGCTCTTCGGCTGTAGCATATGCAAGGCCCTCGAGATTCTCGATTCCTTGTAGATGGGTGATCACCTTGAACGCGTAACCTTGATCGACCAAGAAAGCTTGACGTTTGGAAGAGTAAAACATCTCATCGGTGTCCTTTGACACAAGGGAGTAAAAAAAGGCGTTGAAACCTTCATCATTACGACGCTTAGCTCGAAGGATACGCCCCAGTCGCTGAGCTTCCTGTCGACGAGAACCGTAGTGAGATGATATTTGAATCAAACAGGTCGCCTCTGGTAGGTCGAGAGATGTGTCACCAATCTTAGAGAGAAATATTGTGTTCACTTGTTCGTTATGTTGAAAGTTTTCAAGAATCCGCAGACGTTCGTTTTGCGGTGTTCCACCATAAATGTAAGCCTTCTTTAGCTTCAAAGCATAACGTTCGAGTGCAAAGACATTGTCCGAAAAGACAATGATCTTATCGCCTCGTTTTTCGTGGTAGTCAATTAAGAATTGACAGGCCTGGAATTTCCTAGGGTTCATGATATATAAAAGCGCGGCTTTCCTGGACTTTTCACGCATATACTCGGTATAAAACTCGGTGGTCATGGGGCACCACACTTCTGCACATTGAACTTTGGCAATATGACCTTGCTCCGCAAGCTCCATCCAGTTCGCCTCGTAGAGCTTGGGCCCAATCAAAAAGTTTAAATCTTTGATTTTATCGTCCTCTCGGAGAAGCGTGGCTGTCAATCCGAGCTTAGTTTGTGTAGCAATAGCGGATGTGACTGTTCGGAACATGAAGGCGGGAACTACGTGGACTTCGTCCAACAGCATCAACCCCCACTCCCGAGACTGCAGCCACTCCATCATCTTTTCGGCGTCATGAGATCTAGCTCGGGTTTGTGAAACCATAGAGTACGTAGATACAATAACGCCTGTACTCCGCCGGAACTTCTCCTTGTTGTCTGATGTGAAGATGGCAATATCACTCGGGTCAATATTTGACCATCGAATAAATTCATTCCGCCACTGGACAACGGACATGGAACTAGTGCAGAGGACAATTGTTCCCTTTTTGATAGTGCATGCAGCGGTAATACCGACCAGCGTTTTACCAGCACCGCACGGAAGGACAATAATCCCGCTCTTTGCTCGTCCGTTACCAAACATCTTACTCAAACTCTTTTCTTGGTAGCTTCGAATCTGGGCAATGGGCTTGAGATCAATGTCCAGAGTTGGGTTGATCTCATCATTGCGGAAATCGTACTCCTCAAGTGCTGGACAGCCCATGGATTGGCATCTAGCCTTGACTGACTCCACTGCTGTATTTGGAATTTCAAAGCTGTGAACCTGTGCTTGTTCTTCGTCGTCATCTTCCTCTCGTAAGTTCACTAGAATGTCGTCGTCGTTTGATTGGGCAGGCCTCTCTGGAGCCTGAGCTGTGCGTTGGTCTGGTGCTTGCTTCATCATAGCCGCATCTTTTGTTCCTGGAATTACCAACCCGCCCATTTTCGGGGCTGCCTGTTGTGTAATTTCGGATGATTCTATTCTCTGTGGCCCAATAACCTCATCTTTCAGAAGCATCTGGAGAGTAGCTGTATCCGAGCTTTCCACAAAGAATCGGTTATGTTTCAGCACAAGTTTAATTTTTCCGTATGACTTCGTAAAATTGATGATAAATGATTTTAGAGATTCGGGAAGAGGAGTTTTTGATAACCTATCAAGAAAATTGATAATATCTGTAGGAAGAAGTCCGACGGACACAGCAGCATAAAGACTGTTGCCTGTGAGCCGATATTCATGGAGATGAGTGGGCCGTGACAAGGGTTCAGCGATAGTCGTCAGAAAATCTTGCGCCTGTGATGCTAACGGAGAAAAGCTCTCCAGTGTAATGGTCCCCTTTAGGGGCTCTATCCAAAGTGGGCGGTTTGCATGATCGGGCTTTAACGCAAGGGAAGAGAAATCTTTGTATCCAAAATGCGGATCCTGTTTTATGGCCTGTGATTTTTGGCTGTAGGATTGCAGCGTAAATTTCTCCACAACGTCTGGTTCAAGATGCTACCGTTAGTACTCTTTCCGGTGAAACAAAAGATAGTATCCAAACAGAGCATGCCTTTCAAGTTGTCATCTTCGCCATCGCTGCCCTCAGGCTCGACATATTCATCACTACTTACACTCTGAGGTGCTGAAGTAGGATTCGGAGTCACACGCTTTGAGACTCGCCCTTTTGCGCCTACATGCCAAAGAAAACCCTTGTCAGCTTAATGTATCCATGCGAGTTGAACGCCCTATTCACTGAGATTATATACCTTCTACAGCCTTTCTCTTCGGAGGCATGTTTCCGTTTGCCTGCTGCTGCCTGAGAGATCAAAAGAGTCTCCCAGAAGTCCCGTGTCTCTCTGATCTGGAGCTCCTAGGACATTATCTCGATCCGTTATGGTATCTTACCTCTGACTTGTCACAGCACCAGGCCAGTGGTGCCGACTTGCAAGCTGATAAGAAGCACTGAGAAAGGGAAAAGAAGTCAGAGATGAGTCGTTGTCGATGACGATCTTGGTTTCTTATATTGCAGCATCCAGAAAGGGCCTTATCAAGATAGTGTCACATGACCAATGACTAAGCCAATTCTAGCCGCGCCGACTTTAAAATGACTTCGAGCAGGAAATATTTGGAGCCGAGTTTCGCCAGCCGGGATAGAGATCGAAGACGCCGAGAGAGACTGACAGCTTCGGTTCCGTTTTTTTCTCTTTTGGATTTACAAAAATGAATACTGTAAGTAAACATTGGTCGTGATATTTACTGTTTACTGGAGCTGGTGTCGCTAACTGCGTGGTGGTGTTTAGATTAAATCAACCTGGTACCGACAACCCATTGCTTCTTTGATCGATCACAATTGGGAAGATTAAGGGAAGACTAAACATAATTAATCTGTCTAGGATCGGATGGGGAGCGCTTTGTGTCGGTATGGCTCCTGTGCAATACCCCGGTTCTCCTTTTTATTCTCCTCAAAGAAGCAGGATAACTAATGCCGTTTTGTGACCAGCTGGTGGCGGCGCATACTATTTCGCCAAACGCTCTATCAATGCCGACCGATTAACCAGATTTGACGCTACTCAGAAACGCAAAGATGAGATGGCCAGAGCTGAAGCTTCGGCAAGGGTACGGACACACATTCCCCTCCCCCCTCCCCTCCACGGCGAGATAGGATTGACATTAGGGCTTCACTAACCGGCATTTGGTACTGGCTGAAGGCGGCAGCTGAACAGTCAAAGGCGGCAGTTGCGCGGGCAGGGCAATTAAATAGTGGGTCGCAAAAGGATGACGCATACAGCCCGAGTGAAGAATTAGGACACGATCCAGCTCCTACAAGACACGAACCGGACACCGATGCGCAGCGTCTGGCCGAGAAAGGGAAATATGAAGCTGCCGAAGTATTTAGATCGAGGAAGGGTGATCGCTTCAGCTGATTGATTGCTGGGTATTATACATACATTCGATTAGGTATGTTACCGTGGTGGCTAGGCAATGTATTTGCTTAGTCTGCTTTTGCATATATTATGCTATAAAAGGAGAGGCGGGGAGTTATCTGTATATTATTTTGACTATCATTTCTGCTACTCTTCTCTGAAATCATACTATACGGAATACCAGGGCTTGTATCGTCTTGTGATGCTAAGGACCCTTGCAGACGAATCCTTGGGAGTGTTTATTGAAGGTTATAGAGGGAGATCCAATAAAGATAACAAGAGAGAAGAAACACTGATTTGGAACTACTTTAGCCATTAGAAGACTCGAAATTATTTCATAGAATAGAAGCAGCCATAATAATAATCATCGTTACCAACCCCATGTCCCAATTCCTGTTGAAATGGATTCTTCGAACTCCGGAATGATGCCCAACGCCGTTTCATGATAATCATAACCAACCGGTGGCCCCGTAAGACATAAAAGAGATAAAAGAAAGCCGACGAAGTGAAGGCAGCAAAGCATATGCTTAGCGAGAGTGGAAACATAGAGGAGGATAGCTGTATATATATGTCAGGACAGGCTCGTCTTCTTCGGGGCAAGGGAACGATAATAAAACTAGTTAAGAGGGAGGCTCACTTATTTGTCGGCGGCTGCTCCAGCTTTCTCCCCCTCGAGCTCTCCAGCGCCGGCGGGATAAACGGCAGCAGGACGCCGGAGACGATGCACGACGCCGCCAGATATCGCTGGGCCCTGCTCTCTGGCTTCGGGGCTTGTGCAGAGAACCGCCGGAGCGAGTTTCGAAGTATGACTGTTGGCTGGTTCATGGTAGGCGGCGGCGGCGGCGAGGATGACTCGTTACTTAGGAACTACCCGCTTCCCGCTTCTCGTTCGAATCACTAGTTTTATGTAGATATCCCGGCTGCCAGACAGAGTGACGGTGGTGGTTT
Organism: Trichophyton schoenleinii; assembly: GCA_018357685.1. Lineage (NCBI taxonomy): Eukaryota > Fungi > Ascomycota > Eurotiomycetes > Onygenales > Arthrodermataceae > Trichophyton > Trichophyton schoenleinii. Next base: position 4,272,280 of record WOFF01000004.1, on the reverse strand, counting down.
TGTTTTATCAGGAAGAGCACCGCCCCAGGAGGATCAGACGCAGCTTTAAATAACGACTGCCAGCCAGGGCCGAACCCCCCTCCCTCCAGCAACATCCGTAACCTCGTGGTGTCTCGAGCTTAAGGTCGTCTCGTTCGGCGGTTCAGGCACGCCAGTCGGGAGTTTGGGCGGCGGGCGCTAGCTCCACGGCTCTTCCGCATCGCCGAACCTCCAGGGATCATGCATGACGCAAAGATGGCCAGATGGCAATCGCGTGATGATGGGATGGAATGGAATCCGTGGCTCCCTGGTGGGCTCACTCGGCGCCTCCCACGCTGTTATGTCATCCTACGGAGAACGGAATCTTCCTCTGCTACTTTCCCGGAGCCATCCCCGGAAGCCTCGCGCCAGTAATAACTCGTCTCCCGGCGACGGGTTCGTCCTTCAGCAAGGTCGAGGTTCGAAACAGCCTTGTTGGAGGCGCCGGATATTTGCTCGGATTCCACACTGGCGTACACATGGGAATACCTACTGCGGCGGTCAGACAGTATCCGAAAACAGGGTTTACTCTTTTCGAGGCAGTTGTCTGCGTTTCTAGGAATCACTCGGAATGCTCAGATGGCCTTGGTTCTCCTTGTATAGTGTCCCTGAAGGAAGGGTGCTATAGTTGTGGCTGCATATAGGAAGAGCTTTAATATATCTAGTTAACATAGCCGGGTAATGTTATAATGACAGATGCATTACTCTCCCTCAAGTAATGCGTCTAGCATAAACTTTGCATGCCAGTGTACATACAACAAGCCATAATACCCGCCATGCTTTCACACAGCTCCTCGACATCTAAACCAAGATCTCTTATTTGATCTAGATGTAGCTTATGGTTGCAAAAAGAGAAAAACACAGTGCCACTGGGCCCTGATGTTCCAAACCTATTCCATCCCAGGAAAACCATGTGTCAAGGATATATAGCGACTCTCTCTTCAGCCAACTAGAGACTTGCATTTTGGCCCGGCGGTTTGATCCATGACAAAGCAGTCTTGGTTCTTTGGGTCTCTTCTCGCATTCCCAATGTCATGGGGTAGACAATAGGCTCTAATCATGGCGTTTCGAGCTGGCTCTGGTCAAGGGAGAACTCTCTCCATACAGAGAATGTCGCGAAGTTTATGGCTGAAAGTCGGCTCGTCTGTAATCAAGTGGAGATTGTTCCAAAATTCCGATGCCTTATTAGCAAACCACGCAACACGCGGTAACTCCACACGCCCACGAATACTGCCGAGCTGGTCAAATCTGTCCTGAACCCGAAAGCGCATGACATAGTTGTTTCACAGATTTTCACTTCAATCGATGAGTGGAAACTTGAATGCCCGTGCTGTTCCTAGTTGCACGTAAATTTTGCCTATCGATCCCCTTCCGATCTCCCTGATGGGTTTCGACTGGCCTGCTGAAGCATTCTAGAATTCAGCATAGGAACATGCAGCAGATATCCCAGACCGGGTTGATAGAAGCTTTTTCAGAGTGTTCTTTGGTATCCGGGTCTGTTGTGCTCGAGGTACTGGTTCTTTCAAGCTGCGATTTGCTGAATGTCCTATACAGCTCTGTGGCGTTCGAGTCCGTCGAGGTATCATATTGGCGGATTGATTGTCCAGGAATCTCGTCATCAATATTATCCGACATCTTGTATGATTGAAGGGTCAAACTTGAGGGAAGTCTAAGAGCGAAGCTTGTGGTTGTGTGGATATGTTTTATATGTCAAGGATAATGACATATATTTCCATGTTGCTTCATATGATTTTCACACGCCTGCTAAACAGAGGACTAAGAGACATTGCCTGAGGAGATTGATCGGGGATAGAATAGGTCACTTTTTATAAAAGCTCCAACTGCTTGATCGACTCCATGTCTATCGAAGGATATGGCATTCCAGCAATCAAAGCCCAGGATCCAGCTGGAGGTATCTCGAGTTCATACATCTGGTCAAGTTGTAGAGGGAAGTTCCAAAGAGAAAACACCATAAAGCCCAATTCCGGCCGTGAGCTGAACGGCATCTCCCAAGTTATGGGCGGATGAGGCAGTCTCTGTTGACAGCGCCAGCTTTTATTTCCAATATCAAAGGTGGAAGGCAGGACTTCTCGATCAGTAACTCCGGAGTGGGTTGTCCAACAGGTGGAGTGCGGTCAGATCGAATGATATTGAATTTCTCCCAAATTCCAGCCCACCACGCGTCGCTGGGACCAATAAACTGATGGCATCTGGGTATAGAGATAGGAGTGGCTTTCTCATTGCGCTATAGTCTTAAATTCC